>OZ037785.1:28998803-29046303 GCA_964035525.1 Porites cylindrica
TCAAATAGTACCATTACTATTATTTTTTGAGTGTATATATTTCCGTACATTAAACAATTTCTCTGATATTGTATTCCTTAAGTATGTTTGTATATAAAAGTGTTAGCTCGATTGACCTATTATCTGTTTTTGGTCACTAACTTCCATACGGATTGTCCATATGGCCTTATCTTTCCCCTTCTTGTTAGCCATCATAATAAATAAATAAATGAATAAACAAACATTGGCGTCTTATTCAAGCCACTTTTTTTCATTTTCATGGTCTTAATTAACGTTAAAACGTTCAAGAAAATAACCACGTTATAGAAACCATGCCGCTTTTTAAAAAAAGAACCAAGATTAAATTAAACTTGAGGTTTTCTGATAATTCGGACGCTCAGCTCAGGTCAGGCCTTCCTTAATCTTTTTTCTACGCACAGAACAGCTTTACCATCCGAAATATTGGAAAATGTCAGTTCATCGCTTATTTTACACCGTAAATACTTGTTCATTTGTATTAGCTTTGGATTACCTGCCGAAAAACACAATATTATTACGATATCCTCGATTATACTTAAATTAAAAAGAAGGAAGGTAGTTGAGAACTCGTGTTGAGAAACAGCGAAAAGTACGGTATAAAAGGAAAGTGAATCGTTATTCTTTACCTTGTTCGCAATGTTCGCCTGTCCATCCCGTAGGGCACAAACAGCGATATCGTTTGTTTGTGAATCCAGACTGGTAAGTTGCACCGTTGAGACAATGGTTGCTATCACAAGCGCTCTGTAAAAAAACACAAACAAACAAACAATCAACACGGAAGTTAACAGAGTCATTCATGTTTTACAGTATGTTCCGTATCATATCAAAAGAGGTACCGATCATTGTCAGGTCAACGTATGTTACTCTAGTTATTTATTTGATTTTCGGAACACCCACACCCACTTCGCATTGACAAAAGGTGGATCAGTCCGCAAGCCTTCTCCGATACATCACCGGTTTAAATTTAAAGAGTGATGCAACAAAAATTTGCAAAACCTAAGGTTTGTTTCGCTGTCCAAAGTTAGATGTATTTCCAATACGCTTAGACGTACTTAATCTTTTAAGTTTAATTAAAAATTAAAGTTGTTTTGAAAGTGTTTGAAAACTAAAACTGATGCTAGTGTCGGGCGCAATTGTGTAAAGAATATTTCAGGGACAACCGTTTTCAACGGAAAGAAACTCATCATTTTGATAAAAATGCAAAGATAGTAACATTAACCAATCATTTTTTTAACATTATTTTATACAAACTTGCCCGGCTTATTTCCACTTCAAACAGTAAATGAGATCTCACAAATTTCATTTCCACTGAACTTAGGTCGGGGGCACCCAACGTCAATTTTCGGAAAATATCTGTTCGGAAGACGATTTGAGATCTAGAATTTTCGGAACATTTGTTGTAAAATTTCTTGCTTGCCTGACTCTCCTAGGATTTTCGAACATACAAAAAATGGTATAATTGCCCATTTTTAACGGATTTTTACCCTAAAAAGGTCACCTAGAATTTTCGGGAGCCTTTTTCCTGGCTAAAATTGGCTATAATTTTCGGATCATTAGACTTTTAGCAAGGAAATCCGAACAGATGAAAAATTTTTAGGAGATTAAAATATGCCTATACCTTCCGTTTAAATACTAAAATACGCCCATTAATGCTGTTTAAGTGGTTTTGAACTACATTCTCGTTGGGTGCCCCTGTTAGGTTGCTTGTTTCTCTTTTCTCTAAAGACAAGCGAAAATAGCTTCTAGCTTGCAGGCTATATCCTCGATGAATGAAAACTGAGTATCTAAAAAAGAGAACCATAAAATGAATAATTATTTGGCATTACGTCTGTCCCATGGTAGAAGAAACCGACTGTGTCCAGAAAATCTTCTTCGTGTTCTTGCTGAGTTGAATTGTTCAGTTCACATTGGTGTGTTCCATCATCGCTCCTCACGTTATTTTCAAAATTGCAGCTGACGCAGTTGTGCTCGTTGAAACATAACATTTCACATGTATCCATATCAGGGACTTGCTCGGTTTTTATTACGTAGTTCACCAGACGTTTGTTGGCAAAGAACAAATATGGTGGAAAAGACAGCTTTCTGCAGTCACCTGAAACGTACGTAAACGTGAAACTGTAAATGGTTAAGTTTCTGCTTTTAACAAAATTTTGCAAGCTGTGCACGTGGTTGTGATCAAAGAAATAACAGCAACCGTGAAAGGCAACAAAGAACTTTGAGGAGTACGACGAAGAAGATCTATAGTTGAACACCACAAAAGCTCACAAAGAATTCTCTCTTGCAAAGAATATAACCCCTTTCTTTTCTCTAATCAGTTAATTCAATCACCAGTCGTATTAGTAAGCTACCCGGTAGCCTGCCTAGCTGGCGGTATTGTGTGGGTGCGAGATTAAAGTTTTGGCGGCGGAGACGTGTTCCAAAAAAAGGGAGAAGCGACGAGGCGGTTGGTATTTCTCACGGCTTCGCCGTCAAATCTCATTCGACTATATTACAACGGCCCCGACGCCAAATTTCACTCAACTACTACACAATACCGCCAGCTACGCAGGCTAGCTACCCGGCAATATCCTACACCACACCAGATCTAAATATAATAGAAAATATCTGGCTCTACAGGAAGAGAGAGCTACAAAAGTCCGCGGTAGATATCACTACCAAAAATGATCTTCTGCGTGAAATCCAGAGCGTGTGGCGGAACATCGAATTGGATTATATAAGAGACCTTTACCAGTCAATACCTGACCGCCTAAATAATGTAATTGAAATGAAGGGTCATCTCACTAAATATTAAGGTGATTTTAAAGTTAGATTTGCCACAAACGAACAAACGGTGTTAAAACTAGCGCGGGTAAAATGTAAACAAACGCCGCTATATTGAAAGTGACGAATACTTATGTCCCCCGACTGTAGTTATAAAATTAGGGCCCTTAATCTGAGTGTGCTATTAAAAGCTTAGACTCTATGTCAAAACAACTGATATATCCAGGAAATGTATTCTAACCTTGGTTTGCAAGTGTGATGCATCGACGAGGCCAAATTCCCACTAACGCAAACAGCGGTATCGCTAGTTTAAAGATAGATTCAGCTGCCATTATATTTTCGGAATCATTTGAGATCTTACCAGTTTTACCTGTTTTCCTACTTTGTAACTATCGAGGAATACAACTCTACACTGTGGTGTGTTTCACATATATTTTTAAGTTACTCCAGGGAAATAAAAATAAAACGTTTCCAAAACACGTCAGAAATTATCCATTAGCTGGCACGATACGATTGAAATTAATTATTTATATATTATCTTATTATTAGTCCACGGCAATTTCACGTTTTCAATAAAGCCAGTTTCAGAATACAACCCGACCCAAATGGTTGTTTTGGAGGCTAACGGATATGAGAATATACTTTAGACATCTGTTCTGACCCGTTTTTTTTTAATTCTAAACACTGTTTTACTAATCGTTTAGCAATTCTGTAATTAAATTGAATAATTACTTTTGTCAATCTCATACCGGTAACCTCTTTATTCAGTTTACTATTCATAAATACGTCAGAGTTTACGGTAAATATTTATTGGCGTCTTGGGAATCAATTTAAACCAAAGATGCTTACTTATAACTAGGGGACCATGTCTTGTTTAAAAACAACTTGAGGTAAAATTTCTAACGGTTGCAAATTTTCAAGGCCTTTAGGATCGATATTATGTCTGTGCTTGGCAATGTTAAGAAATTGTAAAGGAAAGATCTGTCAAAAGGAACCAGTTGTGATAAGGGATTGGGTACTAGTCATTGTCTTGTATCAACAGACAGAGCTGAACAACGTCTGCGCATGTGCTTAGACGGGAGAGGTCTCGGATCTAACCTAGTATCGTTTTCAAAGGGTTTTTCAAAACATCCTCACTTTTTGGCGATTATTAAGGTGGATTCCGAATATTTAAGGTTCTCATTTAAACTAAAGGTAGATTATTTCATACTTTATTGAATTCTCGTTTCTACCCTTGTAATTTTTCTTCTACTTTTTTCTATGAACAAAAGAAGACGCGCGAACGAAGCGTCCCTTCAATAATAGTATCGTTTGCAAAGGGATTTTCAAAACATCCTCACATTTTCCCGATTTTTAAGGTGGTTTCTGAATATTCAAGGCTCCCATTTAAACTAAAGGTAGATTATTTCATACTTTATTTAATTCTCGTTTCTACCTTTGTAATTTTTCTTCTACTTTCTTCTATGAACAAAAGAAGACGCACGAAAGAAGCGTCCCCGCTATAAATAGTATCGTTTGCAAAAGGATTTTCAAAACATCTTCGCATTTTCCCGATTTTTAAGGTGGTTTCCTAATATTCAAGGCTCCCATTTAAACTAAAGGTAGATTATTTCATACTTTATTGAATTCTCGTTTCCACCTTCGCAATTTTTCTTCCGTTTTTTACTATGAACAAAAGAAGATGCACGGACGAAGCCGAAAACAGTTCTTTCATTCGAATGTGTACATTTTCAAGCGTAAACACATGAAAGTACAGACTATCAATATGTTATCAGTTCTAAGAAATCGTCCGGACATCATATCAGTGTCAGCATTAAAGGTACATTTTATTTATCTTTGTTTTTCCTTGAATGATGGTCTTTTAGTTATTTCTCTTGTTATATCTCGCTTGGTTTCATTATAAGAACTGTAAGAACACAAAACAATCACTGAGGTTTCGAATTCAATCAAGTTCTTTCTTCCAAACTTGTTTCCCTTTATGACTCATTGTTAACTCAGCTCAAAAGAGCTATTATAAATTTTTGTACATGACAACAGGCAAATTTAATGTTGAAAAGAGTAAATGGGTAAGTAATACAGTCGATGCTTGCTGGTAAAAGTATTAATGACTTAAAGTTCTCTAAAAGGCTTCATTACAGGGAGAAGAACTTTCATTTATTTTTCTCTTCAAAGTCTAGATCTTCATTCCTTGATTCTTCTGCTTCATTCAATCCTGTCATAAATGGAAAACCTATAGTTAATACGAAAACTCACATAGAGCTGAGCCAACTTGTGATTGTTTCTCAAAACTTCAACAGCTTTAAACTTTAAAAGTTTATTCATTCTAAGCTTAAAGGTGCAAATTAAATTTTAAACAAACTTAACTGAATAAATACTGATTCTACAGCTCGACCAGCGCCTCTAAGCCGGCTAGAGGTAGGAAAAAGCTTCTTTCATTGCACTAAGATTTGTAACTAAGTTTATGACTTTCATGACTTCTTGTGTCTGATGGTATCATCGCGCTCAAAGCCGGCTTTCTTGCCACCAAGAAACGGTCAACAACTGCTATCGCTCGGCCTACATTTCAAAGATTTGCTCCTCCTTAACCAGAATAAAGTAATGTTTAAGTAAATCGTTTACGTACCATCGACGAAAAGTCGCCCAAACTCCAGCACATTGCTCTTTTTTAATTTCTCAGTCATCTTTCTGCAAACTTACTGACGATCTGCATCAAAACAATGAAAAACCTTCGCCGGGACGGTCAAAAACATTTTCCTTGATCCCTGGATTACGTAACATTTCTTTCCATGAGTTGCATTTCTAACGTATTCGTAGAATTTCTCCTTCGTTGGCATTCGCAAATATGAGTTTGGATGGTCGAAGATAAAATGGTCTTGCAAGAATTTCACTTTGCCCGAATGCTTCGCGCACGGGCTAGACAAGTAAACAAGTGATGTCACGGACATGCGTAGTACGTTATTCAGCCCTGTCGTATCAACAAATTATTTAAATGACTTCTACTATAAGTTGTTGCCATTTTTGCTTAACGAACAAAGCTGGTCGTGGCCTTTACTTTTAAAGTGCAGTCAGCTCAAAGACTCTTTTGAGAAAGTGAGACTTTCCCTGAATTTAGCCCATTGCTTTTGGTTTTGTTTTGTTTGTTTGTTATTATCAAGTGCTTCACGATACTCAGCCCTCAGCGACTCAGGGGGGCGTTTCTAGAAACTCCCGATAATTAACGGGCCCGAAAAGCTGTGGTTGTTAATCTTCAAGATAGAGGTTTCAATATTGTTTTAGACAACATCATAGTAGTTCCCAAAAGAAGAAGCCGAACAGGGAAGTTCTATCGGAAAGAATTTTAAGTTCTCAGAATATTGACACGATCAGAAATCTTAAAAGTAAACGCAAAAATTATTTCAATTTTGATATATTAAACTTCGTACTTCGCTCCTAGGCTTGAGCGAATAAAACAAATTAAAGAAATTTCTCGAGGCTCAGCAATGAATTATACATTATTTTCTTGTTTTATTCCCCCAAGCCTCGGATCAATTTTATCGTTGGTTTATTAAAATTACATTCTCCTTTCCTTTAGACATCAAGCGAGTGAAATGAAATGAAAGTGAGTTAAATGAATGTGTCAAAAGTGGACATTTTGACGTAATAAATTTTTGCGAATGATAGATCTCGATGTTTCACTTTCTCGAGCCGGACAGGTTCCAAACATATGAATGATCATATAACGTGCTTTTCAAGCTTCCCTATATCAAGGAACACCTGAACCTGTTGACAAACAAATCCAAATTAGTGACAACAATCAGAAAAATCACTTCAAGATCTCACGTTCTATCCTGTTTCAGGTTCTCAAAAAGTGGGGAAGACGCGAAAGTGAAAGGTACGCGAAAAGAGAGGCGGACCCGACTATCTCGCAGCCTGGAACAGGCTACTCAAGTTTAAAGACAATACAAAACACTATAAAAGCATCAGAATGTTCGAGGGAGTGAAGCAGTCAGTGAATGAGAATCAGAGGAGGGCATATTCAGTATACCAACAATGGTCAAGCTAGCATCTGCATTTATTGCGGCTGTAGTCTTGTGTTTTTGGGGCAGCTATGCTTGGAACTTACTGCCGGAAGAACTAGATTCGCTGACACATTTCAAATATGGAAATTTAAAGGACCAAAGAAGCCGTAGTGAAGCCCCTCATGAGGAGGATGCTGAATTCCAAGATGATAACTTCAAAGATTACGATGGCTCGAAAGAGGATCAAGGTTAGTTCACGGTGCTTAATTAATTCAGTTTCTCTATAGAAAACGCACCATCACGAGTACGATACTGGTACGAAATTCTTCTTTTACCTCTTTTCTCGAGTATGCATTTTCTTGACGTTTTGCTATGGCCTGGGACTTAAGTCGTCTTTGTTTTATTCGCCACTAGATCACATGACAACAGAAAGCAGGCAACGTCGATTTATTAGCGCTAGATGTGGAGGAACAACTTACAACCCGACATTTCGTATGTGCTGTAGCGGTACAATACAAGTCAGGTCGGGAATACGACCCGCGTGTTGCGGGACCCAAGCTTACGATGCTAATTTCAGGATCTGCTGTGGTGGCACTGTACAAGTCAGGTCGGGAATACGACCCGCGTGTTGTGAGACCCAAGCTTACGATGCTAGTTTCAGGATCTGCTGTGGTGGCACTGTACAAGTCAGGTCGGGAATCAGACCCGCGTGTTGCGGGACCCAAGCTTACGATGCTAGTTTCAGGATCTGCTGTGGTGGCACTGTACAATTCAGGTCGGGAATAAGACCCACGTGTTGCGGGACCCAAGCTTACGATGCTAATTTCAGGATGTGCTGTGGTGGTATTGTAAAATTCAGATGCTGACCAGTCTCAAGTGAAAATAGTAGTGATGATAATGATGATGATGATGATGATGATAAAGTTAAAGATAAAGATAAAAACAATTAAGATAATAATAATAGTGATAATAATAACGTAATAATCATAAGACAACATTTCAAGAAGCAGCAGTGATCTGTGTTTTAAATAATCATATTCTGTCTGGAGTCATGAGAAATCAAATAGAAAAGTAAAACGCCCTTGAAATTGTCCTGGCTGCGCTTCTAATTTACAAGGAAACTGGTGTCACTTCAGTCTCTTGCAGTAGTTTTCCATTATCGAGGACTAAATATATTAACCCCCCACCCCTTGCAAAAAAGTGTATAGACTTGCTCGAAACAAAAGCCATAATTTATCAAAAATAAAACAAAAACAGCGTTAATAATCATCGTGAGTTTTCGTATTTTTATAAACTTGACGTTTCGTATGCTTTTCAACATACATTTTCAAAAGTGATCTTAAGTGACCGTTAAAGAAAATGACGAGACTATAAATTCCAAAATAGACCCTGTCAAGGTTTTCGACGCCATCTTGACGAGTAGGCAAACGCGTCAGAAATTACAGTGATTGTATGAGAATCTAATGTCGAATAATTTCCGTGGAACGACTGTTCTGAAAAAAATACGATTTGTAAACTAAAGCTTCACTCCTAAGGATTCTCTTGAAAAAATTTGAGGGCGTTGCATGCACTAGAAGACCTAGAACCACTTTTTAAAATTTCCTATACATTTGTCTGTTGGAAAGTCCCCGGAAAATTACAGACAAATATATGGAAAATCTAAAGCAAGCCTCTGGAGAAATTCTAGCACGGGTACGCCCCCCAAATTTTTTAGGACAATTCTTTGCTTTGTTGCTTTCGTTTACAATTGATATTTTGTTCAGAACGGCCGTTTTATGGAAATTATTCGACATTAGATTCTCATACAAACACTGTAATTTCTCATGCGTTTGCCTACTCGTCAAGATGGCGTCGAAAACCGTGACAAGGTCTATTACAAGGGGTCTAAAAATGAGATTAAGAATTTTAACAATTCTTAACTGTAAAGAATAAAAAAGGCAACAGCTAATCAAGCATCAACTTTTCACTGCTGATGTTGACATTAAAGGCTGGCTTATTAGGTCTTGAATAAACAAAGTTTCTTATTTCTTACAATGATAATCTGTTTTGCCAGATGCTAAGATTTCAAAGTGATCCAAGTTAATGTTATGTCCGGTGGCAGTGATATGGTCAGCAATAGCTGAAGAGTGATCATTTTTCTGTTAACTTGAAGTGTTCAGTCTTGCTAACGCTCTCAATTATTTTCAATAGAATTCTTAGGAGTGAAGCTTTAGTTTACAATTCTTTTTTTTTTTTTTTCAGAACAGCCGTTCTACGGAAATTATTCGACATTAGATTCTCATACAAACACTGTAATTTCTCACGCGTTTGCCTACTCGTCAAGACGGCGTCGAAAACCGTGACAAGGTCTATTCTGCGATACTACTAGGGTGCGTTCGATCGGGAAATCTGGATTTAGATTTTAAAATCCGTTTTCGGATTTACAATCGAACGTGAAATCCGAAAACGGATTTCAACGCTGAGATCATGCTGAGACATCTCTTTTGGGATTTTCATTTTTACCGTTCGATCAGGAAATCGGAAAAAGGATTTGAAAAATACAGCAAGAAAAGTGAAATTTACGAACTTTACCTGGCATGATTCCTTAAAGTTCCGTAAAGTTCGAAGGCAAAGCTTTACGTAAGTTTACAGTATCATATAAAGGCGCGTAAAGTTAAACTAGAAAAGCTGCCGTAAAGGATGCGTAAAGAAAGCACTCAACGGCACGCAAGAAAAAGAATTAACAAAGAGAACACCGCTGTTGACGAGAACAGTTTTGCAAATCCTTTTTCAGATTTCCCAATCGAACGGCAAAAAGGAAATCCATGAAATCCGGATTTGGATTTCTTAATTGAAATCCACCCTGAGGACGGATTTCTCGGAGGTGAAATCCGTTTTCGGATTTCGCGTTCGATTGCAAAATCCGAAATCCGGATTTCTCAATCCAACGCAACCCCAGTATTCATTCTTATAACACTCGGTCTTCCCCGTCAAATAACCTCTATGTTAAGAAATCTAGGCTAGATAGAGAGCTTTTTCAAGAGTAGGAGCTAAAATTTGAAATGATATACCAGCTCCCAAAAAAACGCGTGAAAACGAAACTCCAGTCTTTCCTTGTTGATATCTGTGAAACATGATGACTATATTCTCGGTTTTCACTGTCACGCAATCAAATAAAATTGCAAACCATTCGATACAGAAAGTCCCGAATCTTGGAAATAAAAGAAGATAAATAAGCAAAAGACCTTGCCAAGAATCAGGTCTGTGCGATATTTCATATGCGAGATATTAGGAAAAACGTTTTACCCAAATTTATAAAGCTTTGTATGGAGGCGCCATGTTTGTGTCCCTTTGAGGGGCACAAATATGGCCGCCGGAAACCAACAGAAACATCTGTTTTTGAGTTTTCCTACTAATGCGTTAATTCATCGCTTAAAAAACTCATAAACTATTAAAGTGATATTTATTCTGACAGAAGGAATGTTTAGATAGCAAAATCTCCCAAAACTGGTAGTGTTTTTAACCCACAGAAGAGCAGTCCCGGCCGCCAGCTAAATGCCGCGTCACGCAAAAGCCTAGAAATTCAAACGTCCTCTATCGCAAAACGAAGAACCCTTTCGAACCAAACCTCTGTTTAAATAAAGGTGTTTAGGTGCTGTAATACCTCATGAAACTCAGAATCTCAGAAGAATCGATAGTTTCTTAGTTTGAATTTTGATGACGTCATGTGAAAACCGAGAATTGATATTTCCCAAATTACCTCTGCTCTGAAAATAGAACTTAAGTCATTCAAACTTACTCAGTAACACCATGTATAGAAATGGCAATACCGAAATAACTTGTTGTTGTTTTTGTTGTGTTTAATACTGACACCAATGACAAGCTAGGAAACAAATGATGATAATCTTCTCTCACCTCATGTTGGCATTTTCCCCAAATGTGACAATTATACGATTCATGATCATCAACGGGTAAAGGCGTTTTTGTTCAAACCCCAATAAAATGCGTCTTGTTTTGCCCTGGCTATGTCATACAGGAAAAAAGAAAAGGAAATTTCTACAAGAGTACAAGTAGTATCATTTGTACTCAGGTCATCCGTAATTCAGATGAATGAAGCAAGCATCACAAAACTAGGAAAGGCCGCCACCGCAATCTAGACAGCAAAAACACTGTTCTCTTGGTAATACCATGAAAACTAAGGATGGTAAGGAGCTTGCTTGATTACATTGTACAAAACATTGCATGAAATTCCGACAAGCCGAAAACAACAGGTTGTAAGGTGGGGTTTTACATATTTCTTGGAACACTCATAAAGTAACACTTCCTTTTGTTTTTTTTTTTCAGCTCTGTAAAAGTATTTCTCGACTGCGCTGAATAAATTTAGTCAGCGTTTATACCAGAGGGTATAAAACCAAGGAACACACCCAGTATTTAGAATTGAAAGTAGTGACTGGAAGGCTGAATGCTGTAGTGTTGCCTCTTTTGGATTAATTTTTGCTACATTAGTCAAGACGATAACAGGTTTGTTCTCTTAATATGTCATTTCGTTCAGAGGTTTATACATCAGAGCCTGTCTCTATAACTGAAAACGTGTTATAAAGTAAAAGCGACGCGTGTTGACTGAAGTTCTTGGCCAAACTCTTACATCCCACGATGTGTCGTTTAGAAGTAAACTTGAGTTGCTGCTCCGTTTATTTCATTTTTTTTAGGATACAATTTGGATAGGTTTAGAGCAAATACAAACTGACTCAATAGTATCCATTAGACAAACTCACTTCTTTTGCCTTCTACCAACAGTTCCCTGCAGCTTCTTCTCTGAAAGAGAATGCGTCGAAGACTTTTGCGTAGGATCCTTCAGCGAGTCTCTGTTTATGTCAGGTAATCAAAGTTTTAACTTCACCGTTTTCTTAGTTAGAATTTGTTTCTTAATCTCCGAGAAATCGATATCATTTTTGTGGCGAAAAAGTATCAAAGTGTACTGATTGTAACCTAAACTAGCTTTCAGTGTCCTTCCAGTTCTAATTCAAATGGACAATTCATACTGGGTAACTTTGTTTAAAATAATTTAAATTTTTTTGGCCGATTACGATGTTCTCAAAATTATTCTATCCTAGCGCGGATCTGATGTTGATTAAGATCTCATTTCACAATAGAAAAGTACGAATGAAACGGAAGACATTTGTCTAAAAATAACGAGAATTAAACAAATGAGAATTTGTCCCCCTTTGTCGGCGTCGGTGAATTAAAATTCACCAACTTTGAGGAAATATTATGCATAAGAAACGGCCAGGAAAACCTGTGAAGACTAAACGCACCAAGGAAATTAATTACTTCGCTAATCCCTTTTGTCTTGTCACACAGAAATCTGAAAGACCGATGGCGCGTCCAACGAACTTTCATTCCCTCCCGTTCAACAATGCACGTACAGAGTCCTTGGAAAGTCCATTCCGACAAGCGAAAGGAAGGCCGACAGATAAGTGTATTTAATATTATAGACTATTAAGTTGTTTTTACAACTAAGGATGACGAAAATATCCGTATCTGCTTTGAAAAAAAAAGAAAATGAAATTAATTGGTGAATTTTATCTGGGCTGTTTCTAAAAACATTCGATGTGTTGGCATTAAACAAAAGATTTGAGTTTATATAATCTCAGTTTATTTTCTTTTCCCAATTGAATATTGTTTCTCTCAGAAGCGCTACTTTCTACTTTTGAAAAAGATCAAATAACTCGCATGCTATGATTGTATAAATCTGAAATCATTTCAGCTAAAATTTTTGCAAAAAAAATCCAGTAGCATTGATATTTAGTATAATGGAGTAATTGTGTCTCATGAACTCTTAATGAGGCTAGGAAGTTTTGTGAAGTGCTACAAATTTGGGCAAAAATTGGTCAACATTCATTCGATAGTTTTTTTGGCTTAGCCGGAGACACTATTTGAAACCCTATGCCCTAATGATACGTTACTCTGGGCTTGATTCAAATGATCAGCAAAAATGCGGCATAAATACCGCATTTTTTATATTTTATTGCGACGATGCGCTGCATGCAAGAAAGCACAATAAAGTTTAATCTTGCTTATATGCGTCTTTTGTGGTCTTTTGTTATTTTCGATAATTGATTACTGTTTGTTGCCGGAATTTCTGTCGTCGGGGTCACTTAGTTTTCTGCTTTAATTATTACTTTTTTAACTTTGTTCAAACGATACCAACAAAACTTACAGATTTTCATTTAATATTTCACGACTTTTCTTTGATCAATTATAGCTGTTAATTTTTCATTTATTATAAAAACTCCGTTCATAAACAAAATTCACTAGGCAAATGACTTTTTTAGAATCAGTTCACTCCTTGGCATATGGAATTTTTCAAGGGCGAGATGAATCATTAGTCTCAATGGCTTTCGAAGTCGCTGTAACAACATAACAGAGCTACCAATCTAGCTTTTTGAGCAAGAAAACAAGCGAAATTTAGGAAAAACAGCGGAAAGTACAATAAAGAGAGCAAATACTCAGCAAAAGATATAAATAGGCTAACCTATTAATAAGACTGAATCTGCCTAAGATATATCCTGAGATATAACTTAGGAACATTAGGACATTATTTTAGACATGTCCTATTTGCAAATTAAATATCCTTATGTCTACTCTAAAGTAGGCTTAACTTAGGATATTTACATGCATACCCACAGTACTGTGAAAAAGACTTGAGGACAAAATTCGCAGAATTTCGTCCAGAGAGTTGTCTACTCTTTCGCCGACATTTCGCTTAATGTTGGCGATTTTAAACTATCAAAAAATAAATGAAATTTCGTTTCGCAAGCATTTTTTCGCGCTCGGCTGCGGTTTGGCTTAACGGTATTTCTTTGCATCGCTCCATCTATAGACCTCTTTAGCACGTATATTTGGTTTTCCTAATGAAGGTCCCAGGGGAATTTGCCCTAAGGGTATTTTAATAAATTATTCAAACATATGCTCGTGAATATGAAGAAATTTGAAACAAACAGTTTTCTGGCGTATTATCCGTTGACCTGCATCGGGAATACAAAATTAACAAGAGCTAAGAGGGTCTGTTACTGAGCTCATTGACTTAGTGACTTGCAACTGGAGACCTCTGTGACAACAAGCAATTAAAGCTAAATTGTAACTGGAAAGGGACATAAAATAAACAAAAATTCGCCAAATTGAAATTAAGAAGTTGGTTCAAAGCTAGAAGAACTGCGCATTACAAGCATTAAAATCTTACATGATTGCAAGCCTTGTTCAGTTTGATCTTAGCAAAGAGAATATACTGCATAGGAAAAAGCTTTATTCACCGCCAGTATGCTTTCGTGAATTCAGCTCTTAAGTGACAGCAGTACAATTGTCACAATTTTGGGTTCAAAAGATACGAACTTTAATATTTTTTGAGCCATATTTGTCGATCATTTAAATCAAGTCCAACGTAATCGGGTCGGCCCGCATCTATAAACTTAGCTGACAAAACTACCGAACAATTATGTTGACCAATCTGCTGTTCAAAGCACCTCTTTAACTGACATATAACGATAAATTCGTTAAGGGTAGTATATTGATAATTCATATTTACTCACTTATTTATATTCTGTTACTGTATATGCTAATTGAGAGGATCATTGATCTTTTTTTTTCGTTAGATTGTGCGCTTGGGACACAGAAGACTGGACCATCCAGGGTCACCTGTTGATCGCTTAAGAGCTGCCAGTCCTGCAGGAGTCCTGACTGTCATTATAGAAGAGTTGTATCTTTTCACCAGGAAACGGACGAGTGTGGAGATAAGTATTTGTTAACCTTTCATTCACCTTCCTCTCTCCCAAGGGTGATTAAATCGTTCATTTTTAGCTCCCACTCAATGTTTCTGGGAGAACTGATTGTGAAGCTATTTTTCGTTGAGGGGACAGAGATTCTTCCTTTCATCTTCATGGGGATATTAAAAACAAACACAAGTGTATTTCGATTGGAAGAGTGGAGGAGGAAGGGCTTCAAACACCCAAAAAGTAGGGGCAAAAAATTAGTCCTTTTATCTAACTTTATGGGAAAATAAAAAAAACGAACTCAAGTGTATTACTCTTAGTAGAGGGTAGGAGGAGGGCTTCAAACACCCAGAAAGCAAGGACATAAATTGTTCCTTGGAGCTTCATGGGGTGAATTCGATTTTTCTTGTATATAGGAACAATTCTACAAGATCCATAAGGGTGGGTCCCCAAGCAAACCATGTGAAGGAGGTCATAGCCATTTTGAGACTATGTTACGGAATGTTTGCGATTCTTTTCAATTGATCAGTTTATTGCTTTAATATTAGTGCAAAATTCGCGTTGCGTTCATCAAAAGCAATTGTATATCTTTAGTATTTTACCTAGAACTCCAGCGAAATAGAAACTGGCATTAATTGGTCCTTATTCAGTCTTCTAACAATCACAAAGCAGCCAAAAATATATATTTATCTGACTGCCAACTTTTGTTGAGAAAACAAAGATATTATTCAATGAAAACGAAATCAGAAATTAAAAACGTGCCACTCAATTAATTTGGCTTTATACATAAGACTTAAAACAATTTTCTTTTCATGCTGGATAGCTTACAAATACATCTACTAAGTCCTTGCTGGGATTGATATTGTTTTTTTTTCATATATATAAATACAATGCTACATAGAGATATGTTCTCAGGATATTCTAATCAAATATACATTTTGATGCCACTCGGATTGCTAGCGCGCAATACCTAGCCAGTTTATTAGACCTTAGGGAATAAAACTTGAAATAACTGGTGGTTGAATCAAATAAGGTAGATTACCAAAAAGGTTAAACAGATTTAATTTCTTGGGTAATGTAAAAAGATTTATTCAGGCCGTTATAGCCTTATAACAATAAGCAAGAACTTCGAGGCAAGTGAAAGCATCTTTTCACCAAGCTACGACACGATAGACTACTAAGCTACCTAAATTAACTAATTCAGTTTCATTTTTTTTATGTCTGCATGCCATGATTTATGTTTATGTTTATTTATTTATTCATTTACTGCTTTATTATTACCATAATAGCAATTTATTTTCCGTGCAGTCTCAGGATAATTAAGTGAACAGATGCTTAATTTTTCGTAACACTTTCAGTCTAGAGTTCTATAATAGTGAGATACAGAACTTCGTATACTGAAGACAGAACTTTCAGATATCTAGAAATTTGTTTTCCTGCTCTGTTTTTTTTTCTTTTTTTTTTTCATTCACCCTGGGTGACAAATTATGTTACTCGGATCATGCAAGTTTTCTTTATGGATTTTGCGACAGTTTGGCTGGTGTTTTGTTCTTCTATTATTCACCTCACAAATCACAATATCAAATAAAATATAACCTTAAAATAACTCCTGTAAGGGTCAAAATCGAAAATAAAAATTTAAACGCCATTTTAGATTCTACAAATTTCAAAATATAGAAATTTGAAAAGCGTGGGCGCGCAATGGCCCAGTTAAATGGCACTTCACATGGATTGCGGTCCTTCCCCAAGCTAAGGGTCCTGGGAATCTGATAAAATTGCAAAGCTACAATAGATTACGAACTGTAGATTTTTGATTGACACTTTTCTATATCGGATTAATTCTCGGAGGATTTTCGTAATTCCCTGGGGACGTAGATGTAATAAGGGGTGTGTGTTTAGTTGGAAGACTGGGGTTGAGGAAGTACATACTTAGTGACTTTCGGCCTTTGAGGGACTGAGTCCTATTCAATGGAGACTTTGTGCTAAGATGCATTTCTGGATTTCTTTCAGGCTAACAGAAGTATGTACTAGAATTCATCTCAGAGCTGTAAAGCTTTTTCATACGAATGACGTCTACTTTGATTGGCAATAATGAAATACAGGTAAATACCTCTATACATCTCCGTGTACCAATCATAAATTTTAGTAGCAATCTCAGTTGTAACTGTCAGCTAATATTGTGTTATATTTCTTCCTTTCAGATGTACAATTTTCTAAGAGTGTGTCTGTCTTGTTCGCTTGAATGATAACTATTCGCAGGCCTGGAGGATGGATAAGTATCTTGTTAATTTCCCCTTTTAATTCACTGGTCACTAGTTATAAACTACACTACATAATTATGCAATTTACATCCTTGTCGTGCGAAATACAAAATTGTTTCTCGAACATTTTTGAGAAAAAAAATCTTCAATAGGCTTTCAGTTTAAAAATTTTATTCTTCAAAAGATGTTTTAAAATGTATCCAAGAAACCCAAATAAAAGCTTAAGAAAGTTAGCAGTGGAAAGAAGAAGAGAGAGGCTACTGTAGTTCTCGAAATATTTAGTTACTCTGCACTGATCAACAACTTTAAACGAAACCATTGAAATCAGGAGCAGTTTTTCTCTAATTCGGTTTCTTTCGTCATACTTAGGATTTATTGAAATTAACTGAATAAAAATAACCCGCAAGAATAGAAGCCTTAATGGACCTCTTTTAGATTTTCAGATTTGGCTAACTGGTTTTTGGTTTAGTTAGTCACTCGATTCTTGTATTACACGGGCTCAAAAGTTTCAATGAAATTTGACTAACTATTTTTACAACATTTTGTCTGCCTACTGGCTTAAGGATTTCATTCAATAATTGGCCTAATAGAGCGTCTTTTCTTCAGTTTGGGCTTGGTTCATGTACACATATTTCTTTCTTTTCTTCTCTTGCTTGCTTTGTTAGACACAGACAAAAGAGAACTAGAAATTTTCTTATATATGTTCTTCAACTAGGTTTTCTAAAATAAGTTTCAGACAATTTTATTATCTCTGAGTTTTCGTTTGCGTGCACGCGTCATCTAATCTAATTGCTTTGAGAAATCCGAACCAAAGTGAGCTACCTCTCTTACAGAGAGCTTCTAGTTTCTTAACGACCTGACGAATTGACTTAAAAAATTCTTTTGATAGATAGTGTGATATCTTTTCAGTAGCGAATTATTATACTGATTGAAATTAAGTTGATGTACTCGATGGCTATGACAGAAAAATAATTTTCTCTCGGTCAGCTCTTTATGAAATAATTTATTCCAGATTTACTTTACTCCAAAGTTAGATTCGGAACTATAGGAATATAACACCTATAACCTTGTTTTAATTTCGTTACAGCTTTTTTTGCGGAAAAAAAATGTTTGCGACAAATATCCGGATGAAACCAGTAGCATACGAATTAGACCTCAGTAGTTTTGTTGATCATATTCAGTTAATCAAACTTTTATCACCATGATTGATTCGAGCGCCTGATGAAACTTTGATTGCTTCTTATAAGTATCAGTAAGCGTAGGAAAAGAAGCAGTTAGGAATGTATTTCTTAACCCTATTCAGACTGGGGGGGCTTTTCGAACCCCCCCTCCGGCAAAATCGTGATAACTCCTACACCGAAAGAGCTATGACGTTCAAATTTTCTGACTTTTCCTAAAACTTATCTAGGAACATTTTGGTATAATTACCATGTCCATGTGATTAATGATGTTGCCACGGCAACCAGTTTCTGACACATAGGTTTTCGAAAATTTAAAAAATGGTGATTTTTTTGTTTTAAGGGAAAGTTCATTTAATATGACAAGGGGGGGGGGGGGGGATGAAGATATTGAGGGGGGGCTTCGAAAATTTTTAGACACCCGAAGGGGGGGCTCTGAAAATATTGTTGCGCTAGGAGGGGGGCTCCGAAAATTTGTATACTTCAAAACCAACACATGACATCATCATACAGGTCGGATGGTTTTCAACTCAACAATTCAATGACCTGTGCAACTCAGCTATATCACGTGGTTTACAGATATAACAAATTTAATGTAGTCTCAGTAATTATTACACTCTTGTTCATCCCAAAAATGCTTTAGAAAATTGTATCACAACTGTATCTCAAGTTTGTCATAGTATAAACCATTGAAGACAATAACGGTAAATATATTTAATACAGTCTAGCGATCTTTTTTCAGGGGAGCAAAGGAATTGAAGGAGGAGGCGCGGGGGGGGGGGGGGGGGCTCTGAAATTTTTTCGACTACCAAGGAGGGAGCTCCTAAAAAATTGAACCGCTAGCGAGGGGGGCTGCTAAAATTTCAAGCTTCGAGTTTCAATATCTTCATCCCCCCCCCTTGTCATATTAAATGAACTTTCCCTAAGATCGCGTTTTTACACTTATAGTGCTTTTTGTTGTTAAAATGGTCTTTGCTTGGGACTAGTTTTTGAATTACATGAAAATGTTTCAACATCGAATATTTGGGGGGGGGAGGGGTGGGGTAAAATTTGCCACTTTTTTGCTTTGACAAATAAGCTGCTCTATTTTCCAAATAACACTTCCAAAGTCATTTGTTTGGGTAATAAACATTAGTTTGATACTTCTTTTATACATTCTGAGCTTTTTCCCCTTTGAAAGTTGCTTTAAATTATAATTTTAACAAAAAAACGGAAATCCAAGATGGCGGATCCAAGATGGCGGACAACCATTTCAAATTTTAGATTTTATTGCTTCCTATTGCTTTTCCTCGCTGTACAAGTGTTTCCTTGTTACTAGTTCATAAGAAAGGATAACAAAGAGATGACTTTACCAATATTATTGATATTTTACGTATCTAAGTGGAAAAATAATAAGAAACATTGAAAAATCGGAATATGACGTCACTGTGACGTCATCATTGGGCGTGGCAAGTCAAAACTGGGTGTGGGGCTTTTTTGTACGGAGATGATCATTGTGTGTAAATTTCATGACCCTAGCATTATTGGTTCCGGAGATACAGAGGGGGGGTCCGAGGAGCCCTCCCCCCAGTCACAGATTGACGAAAAAAGCCCAGTCTGAATAGGGGTAAATATTGTTGCCAGAACTTGCGCAGAAATGATCATTAACGGACTTAGTAATACGAACCAGCGAAATAGAGAATTCGTTTCTGATGTCAGGTTCACATAATTTTTCAACAGCTTTTCTTTTCATTTTTAAGGTGACAACTGTCTAAAATATAGATTTTTCTACAGATTTTAATTGGGTGAAATTGCAGCTGTTACTGACTATATTAATTGATAAAAAGATTTCTTCTTTTGTAAATATTGCACCTTCTTTCTCAACATTTCAGTATTCCACATGATTTTTTTTCCTATTCAAACATTAGATGAGGATATCTTTCCTTATTGATTTAATATTGCTAAATTTCATTAAATACTAGAGCTGTATCGTTTCATCGCTCTGGAATTAAAGCAAAATGGAAAAGTGCAAAGTGAAATTACTCATTGATTCCTTGTAAATTAAATATTTAAAACAATAATAATAATACTGAGCTGCTCACCCGCTGAAACTCATTAGCTATATTCATGTTTCGTTTACCCATGCAAGGGTAATGGGGTGGTGAAAAAAGAGAATATATTTTCTATCATGCATTAGTCGGCTAATCCCGTGCAATTTTCCATCTCAAACATTCGAATCTCGTACCGTGGGAAAATCTGCTTTTCTAGGATGTTGAAAAACTCTTCTAGAACTCAAAACGTTAGGCATGCAGCTAGTACAAATGGGAAGTGAAAGAATTTTTGAAAAAGTGTCTCTTTCTCGCCTTGTGTTTGGTTCCATTTATGCCTAGCATTTAGACAGCGACTTTTCCTATAATCAATCTGGAAATATTGCTAAGTCGTCTTGACTTGTTTTCAACATTGCCATCGCCATGGCAAACCATTTTTGACGCCCAGAAATAAAAATTGCATAGTTATCAAATTTATTTTAGCTGCTACCGTAACCCGGCTTATTAGGCGGTTATTTAAGAGTTTAAAATGACAGTTGTCAAGTTTAATTTACGATAATGTTTACTTATTTCAGAATTTCATCTCACTGGTAGATTCGTTTTTCTTCTAAGATACCCTTTTGTAAACAAGTGAATTTGATTTTTTTCGATGATTCCCTAAATTTATAAGTTTTAAAGCAAATTAAAATGCATTCAATTAATTCAAAATGGCAAAGTCTAAGATGGCGGATGCTTCCAGTTCGTTCTTTTGTCATATATGACTTCATCGTTACGTCACTGCCATTGTTAAATATTTTCTCTTCAATATTTGCAAACTTAATGATTTTATGAGACACGTTCCTATTTTAGTTTTTTTGACTTTACACCTATTTTTAGAGGCTAGAACGGTGAAATATAGGTTCAGAAAAGAAATTTGACATCATTTCTAATGAAGTCACATTACATCGTTGTTAAATTATAAATAGATGTTTAAAATGATGAGTACTTTTCTTGAATAAATTCAGTGGCTGTATCATGAAAGGTTTTAACGAAATCGAGTAAGAACAATTGAAAGAAATTTTTTTTCCAAATTTTCTCTGCCATAAACTTGCGTAAGAATTTCATTAAAATCTTAGTCTCAGTGAACAAGTATTTTGCCTACTAGAGCTTCTGTCTCCAGCAGGCTTGGTTCATTGATGCACATTTATTTCTTTCTACACTCTTTTTTTGTATATTAGACACGGAGAAGAATAGGATAATTGCAGGATGACGTAATTTTACTACAACTACCAGAATCCTTGAGTTTGTTATTTTCTTGTGATTGTTCTTTAATCCTCAGTGGGATTGACAAATTTAAATAACAAAGCAAGAGCGGATTGAATTCTGGTAGTTGTAGTCAAATATCGTCATCGTGCAATTGTCCTAATATTAGAGTCGTATAGTACATATATTTTCCAGATTTCGTTAACTTGTCTTCTGTTAAAAGAATTTTTACAGTAGAGATTGTTTGGAAACAGAAAACCACTAAATTCTTAAATTCAAAAAAATTACATAATCGCAGCTAGTATATTGGATCGATATAAAAACGTTAGGTCCAGCATGCAAAGTTCAAACTTTTCAACATGATCTTTCGATTTCTTGGTCATCTTATTCAATTTTTTTTTTTTTCAAGTTGTCATATGTTTGAATTTTTATATTCTAAAAATGTCAGGAGTTCGTTTATCCGCCTATCCCTGTAGGTTAATTAATTTATCAGAAAAGTTTCAAAGTCTTTGCTTTACATTACAGTTATTAAAATGATGAGTGCATTAATCGTCCCAGGAGATCAAAAAAACCCTCTCTGAATTGAGTTAAGGATTTGATGCACTGACTTAAGAGCATGGAAAATGTAACGTACTTTCCAAGATTTCGTCTTCTTACTCGCAAAAGAATTTCACTAAAATCTTAGCCACAGTAGGTACATGTATTTCTTTCTATAAGATAATAATAATACACGATTTCTGGGTCACCCAATATTTAAAACGTTTTTCGACTTCTTTTAAGTAAGTAGGATTTCTATACATTCTGAATGGCTTGGATTGCGTTTGCTTATTTTAAAACACTCGCCCAATGCATTTGAGTGCAAAAAATTATCACTTATCTAAAAATTCAAATTCTTAGTTTTAAAAATTGAAATTACCATTTTAAAGCGCAGAGTACCCCTTGCTACAATAAAGGCTGAGCTGAAATAAGAACAGAGTATTCTCAGTTTTCTTAGTTAGCAATCCGTTTCTATTTTGGTCACCGAAAGCCAAATTCGACGTACACTAATTATTAGAGTAATTTTTAAGTAAAATCGAATCATCATTATAGTGCTTTATTTCAATGCACGTGTTTATAGGTTTTTTTATTTATTATACAGCTGAAAAAATCGTGACATAGCTCCTTTGAATAATTTAATTAAATCACTTAAGAAAAAGTTACTAAACTGGGTAAGAACCAGCAAAATAAGAAACTCTAAAAACAAATAATTTGTTTTTAGAGTTTCTTTTCTTTTCAGTTAGGTTTTACTTTCTAGCTGACACTACGCTAGGCTGTTTTTTTCATATGTCCTCAAAATAAGTTATCAAAATAAATAAATATATAACAAAAAACCAACAAATATTTTACCTTCATTTTGTTTCCTCTTTCAGGCTTACCTAACTCATGGATTTAGAATATAATCTGCCATTGAAATTGAATAAAAATAAAACTTGATTTGGAACTGATTTTGTTAATTGCGTGATGAAATCTCGTATCAGGCGATTTTATGCAAGGGTTGTGTTTCTTTATTTTGGTCTATGCTTTAATAAAAGTTATGATAGATTTCTTTCTCCATAAAATTTTGCTTAGCCACGCTCACAATCCTTATAGTTAGGGAATGGGTGATTATATGCAAAAAGACACGAGGTCTCTTGGTTGATCTTTGCAATTTTTTCAGTTAATTTCAGTATTATTCGTTTCACACAAGTATCTAGTAAGTAAACTTAACTGGTAACTAAAACTTCCAAAAACATATTTCATGTTTTTACTCTACCTCATTTGCCAATATAGACACGTTCAGGGGATAGTAGGACACTCTCCAGTTGAAATGAATCAAACTTGAAAAAAATTTATAAAATGCAAGAGGAAAAAACAGTCTAAAAGGTTTACCTGTAACAAAAGAATCTGCCATGGTTTTGCCTCAGTGATGCGCTCGAAGGCCTGATGTTGACATCTTCTTATGGACTTTTCAGAAGCAGCAGTGTCAATAAGTAAGAGTACAGGAGTTATATCCTAAAAGCAAGTTCAAAGTGTATTAATTCTGTACATGCAGGTTCAGCAATAAAAACCGAGGAACTATATTTATTGTTAGAAAGAATTCTAAACCTCAAAGTTCGTCTTACTTGTATTTTAATTTTTTTCAGACAGTATGTATCCATGAAAGAATGAAGTTCAAGAGCCCTGACCTTCAAGAAGATACACCAAAAACAGAACCGAAAGAAGATTGAAATATAACATTAAATTACCGCAGCCTTTCGAGGATTTTGCGGACAATCACGTTGTGTTCCGTAACTTAATTTAAATAAGAAGTAGTAGTCAGTGTTTTAACCAGTTTAATTTGTTAAATGTAAATAGAAAAGTTAGAGTTTATTCCTCAAGGAAAAACTTGTCTGATATTTCTATCTATGTTACCATGCAAAACATTCATGCGGAGACTTTGCAAGAAAAACCTTCTTTTTCAGTCACCAGCAGACGGTAAGTAAGGGTAAGTAAGGTCTCAATTTAGACTAGTAAGATTTTTGAGCAGTTTTATTCGGTGGTGTAGATGGAGAACTTTTTTCGTATTCACTGTTTTTACGGAGACCATAATGCACCTTGTTTACCCCCCAAATTTTGCATAACCCTTGTCTTCCATTTCTCTTGGGATGACTGTAATACCCGGGAGAAATTGAATACAATGGTTGGGCAAAATTTTAGAGGTAAACAATGTGTATTATAGTCTAAGTAAAAGGGGTAAATATGAAAACAAATCTTGATTTCTCCATTTAAACCACCAAATAAAACTTGTCAAATATCTTACTAGTTTATGCTTATATCGAGACCTTTCCTACCTTTACTTACCTTCTGCTTGTGACTTAAGTGACAGGTTTTTCTTGAAAAATCTTAGCATAAATGATTTGTTTGGTAAAATAGATAGAAAAATCGGACAAGTTTTTCCTTGAGGGATAAACACTCTAACTTTTCCCCTAAAGAGTGGGGGGGCCGAGCCCACACCCCACTCTCCCCCTTCCCGGGAGGGGAGTGGGGGAGGGGGGTTTGGGCGGGAGCCCACACCCCACTCTCCCCCTTCCCGGGAGGGGAGTGGGGGAGGGGGGTTTGGGCGGGAGCCCACACCCCACTCTCCCCCTTCCCGGGAGGGGAGTGGGGGAGGGGGGTTTGGGCGGGAGCCCACACCCCACTCTCCCCCTTCCCGGGAGGGGAGTGGGGGAGGGGGGTTTGGGCGGGAGCCCACACCCCACTCTCCCCCTTCCCGGGAGGGGAGTGGGGGAGGGGGGTTTGGGCGGGAGCCCACACCCCACTCTCCCCCTTCCCGGGAGGGGAGTGGGGGAGGGGGGTTTGGGCGGGAGCCCACACCCCACTCTCCCCCTTCCCGGGAGGGGAGTGGGGGAGGGGGGTTTGGGCGGGAGCCCACACCCCACTCTCCCCCTTCCCGGGAGGGGAGTGGGGGAGGGGGGTTTGGGCGGGAGCCCACACCCCACTCTCCCCCTTCCCGGGAGGGGAGTGGGGGAGGGGGGTTTGGGCGGGAGCCCACACCCCACTCTCCCCCTTCCCGGGAGGGGAGTGGGGGAGGGGGGTTTGGGCGGGAGCCCACACCCCACTCTCCCCCTTCCCGGGAGGGGAGTGGGGGAGGGGGGTTTGGGCGGGAGCCCACACCCCACTGCCGGATAATTTATTCATATATTCATAAATTTTTACTCGAAAGAGCGCCGCAGTGCCATCGTTTTGGTACTCAAAAGAGCGCCGCACTGCCGTGTTTTAGAACACGAATATGAACTGCATTTAAATCTGTTTACTCAAATGAGCGCCGCACTGCCGTGTTCTTGAAAATGGAGTATTTTTGATATTTGTATTCTCAAAAGAGCGCCGCCCAGCCATATTTAAATTATGGAGTTTCGATAAACAAATTTTACTCAAGGGTATCGCATTACCGTGTTCTTGAAAATGGGATATTTTATATAACCCTTTACTCAAAAGCGCGCCGCAGTAACGTGTTTTAGAAAATGTAGCAAGTTTTCGGTTAGGCATATATCTCACGAACTGGGGATATTGTGAGTTTGACGGTTGACAGGATTTGATTTCAAAGGCGTTAGTCTCTATATTACTTCCTGACGGATAGAAACGTTCATTTGTTCTAGAAACTAGATAAATAGTTTATTGAATAAATATTTATTCAACCCATAGGCAGAATTGTGTATTGACAAGTAATATTATTTACAAAATATATGAACTAAAAATTATAACTTTTTGATAACACAGAGAATACATTAAAGTAAACCAGTTTTTCTTTCTAATAATTTAATATCGTTTTATCTTCTTTACATATATTTTCATTGTTATCGCGAAGCTGATAAAAACGCTATTCACCCACGCTCAACCCTTTCCCCACTCCTCTCACGGGGAGGGGTGAGTGGGTGTGGTCTACCTCCCTCACCCCTTTTCTCTTCCGTTTAGTCACCAGCAGGCGGGGTAGGGAAGGGCTGAATTTCCAAACAAAATTAAGAGTAGACAAGTTTTATATGGTGGTGTAGATGGAGAAGAAGACCAATTTTTTATATATATTCACCACTTTTCTTAGATGATAATGCACCTTGTTTATCTCCATAGCTTTGCATAACCATTGATTCCAATTTCTCGTCGGCATTACAGTAGTCCAAAAGGAAATCAAAGACAATGCACATGCAAAATTTAGGGGCGGAAATAAAGTGCATTATGATCTACGTGAAAATGGTGAATTTGAAAAGAGGTCTCTCCTCTAAAGGTTTTAACCCGCAGAGAATATCTCGTGATCTACAATGGGTAGTTAACCACAGAGCATATTAATTTAATAAAGTATAACTGAAATTACTGTATCTTTTTAAGGAATATTGGAATATTAATTTTGCAATGGCTTTGAAGACATTTGCTGCTTTAGTGTTCCTGTATAAATGCTGTAATTATTGAATTATCAGCAGCAAAACAATTCGAGTGTTCCTGGTGCAGGGTTTGACTTTCGACTTTCTTTCTGCTTTAGGCCAAGCACATAGTGGATAGTGTGTTAAGGGCTCGTTGTGCACTTAAGCGCTCTTAATTTGCATTAATGGCGTGATTTTCAAATTATAGTCCCTTTTAGTCTTCCACTTGCCCTTGAAATATCTCAAAGGTGACTATCTAAAAATACCATTAGCAAAAGAGGGAGGTTGTTTAACTTGGCAGGGTTGTGGGTTACACAATGAAATGCAGCTTGTAAAGTTATCTTTAAACATGACCTTGAATAGCGTCAGGGCTACTTCCTTACTTCCTTCAAGCAGCGAGTATGGTTTTCCTTGAAAAGGAAAAGAACTTGCCAAGTTTTGCTATTTAGATGAAGAAATTACGACGGAGCTGCAAATGAGGCACAACTTTGAGAAGAGGATCCTATCAGCCCCTTTTACTAGAACAAGTTTTTAATGGCAACTTTTCCTTGGTGGCGTAAATAACCATTGACAGTTTTTTCAAAAAACCAAGTTCTCCAGTTTACACGAGCAAGACTTTCAAGGAAAAGTTGCCTCTGTATTCCTAGAGATTTAGGTTCTGCTATAGGAAGTGTTATTTTATTCAATGAGCTGCACTCTGCAAATGTTTAATGACACTAAACAGAAAAACCTGATTCAGAGAAAGCAGTGCAAAAGAACAAGAGCAATTAAATGATCACTAGACCGGTGACACTATGAATAACTTGAGCTAAACCTTACTTCTTAGGTTTCTTATATTAGACATGTGGATGTGAATGGCTGATGCCAGGCTCGTTTCCCATTATTTATAATTCTAAAGGTAACATGTGGGAATGAGGTAGTGGGTATACAAAAACATATACTGTACATTATACATAATGTATATGTACATACTGTATATTATTAGCTACAAGCTGCCTTGGGTGCTGAGGCAAAAAATACTAGTAACCATTTGGAACTCTCCCTCTCTTTTTTTCATTGGGGCGAGCTCTTTGTCCGCCTTATTCCAGTGCATTTCTTACATGTAAGTATAACAGTTTCATACCACTTGACTGGCCAAAAGCTGTTATGCGGGAAAGCAAGAAATACATTGATCCTTTAAAAGAAAGGGGGTAGATTTCCAAATAATAGTAATTTTTTGGGCCTCCGCACCAAGGCAGCATGTAGCTAATAATATATATATATGCAATAATAAAGGCGAAGTTCCCGTTATTAAATTTATAATTTACATCAAACAATAAACTTGTAACCTTTGCAAAGAAATCCACTCAGAGTTGAGCCATGTGATTTTGGTCAGCAGATACCCTGTTTTGAAAGCTGTCAAATGGCCACAACCCTTGCCTCCCAGCATTGTGATTTTGTATCACACAACTGTCTGACAACCTTCAAAAGGCCCATTGTACCATATGACTAGCTAGCCTTGAGTATTCAGAAAAGCACAAAACAATATTAAAATACCAACAGGCCACGGCTACCTCTACACTTGAAAAGATGGGTTTTGAAATTCAGATTGGGGACATAATTATCTCCCCCTCACTCCTGTCAGCAAAAATGGAAATTCAATTCGAGAGGGCCTCATTACTTTAAAAGGATAATCTATTTTAAAAATGCCTGACGCGGAAATTATTAGAAAACAAACAAATGGCAGACAAACTGAGAAAGTAGAAATACCATCATTGTTGTTGTTTGGTCAGTCATATAGAACAAGTGGCTGAAAGACTTTGTTTACCTTTACTACTACAGTGGAACCTCGATATAACGAATTTCTTTTCTTTTAATATTATTATTTTTACTTTCCAAATTTCTTAAACAAGTTCTTATTATTTTTTTTACCATGATTTCTTGGTTTGACGGTGCATCCATCATTAATACATGTAATAATCCTTTGTTCCAGTTAAGTGGCAACAAGAGAAATTGTTTTACAGTAACAGTGATGTCATTTCATCAACAAATTAAAACTGACATGATGATATTGAATCATCATTCATACAAATTTGGGAAAACAAATTTCAACGACTTTTCAAGGGCAAATTACAGTTTTCAATGACTAAGACTTATTCAATAAATCAGCATTTTTTATCTCCTTTTTTAACTGAGCAGTCATTTACCATTTTTACTTCTTCAGCCATACCACTTTCCGTGACAACACTTTGCAACGACTGGGTATGACTTGAAGTTGCATCTGAGGTACAGAAATAGCATTTGAAATAAGGAAACAGAAACAAAATATTGCTTATGCACAAAAAAGTTGTAACAATTAGATTAACCGTGAGTTTTACAGGTTCTTACACCAAGGACGAGCCAAATTTTCCTCTGTGAGATAATCTAATTTCACAGAAAACAGTGTGGAGTAGGCAAGGTATTGAATTTCAAGGACTTTTGAAGACCCAGTAAAGGTATTCAGTACTTTTCAAAGACCTTAAGCAAATTCAATAACTTTTTACGTCAACACCTTTTCAAGATTGTACAAAGCTGCTGTATGAATGCTGCCAACTGCACAGGGTTTGAGAATTTCTGGAAATTCAACTGATGTCATTTTCATTCTTGATCAGTCCAACTCTTAATAAAATAAATTTCAGTAAATTAATGTGGACAGGCGAACCACATGATCATTGTCAAAATAACCAGCCTCTCTTTGTAATGACAACCTGAAATGGTTACTAAATATTTCCCACATATACCTGCAGAGAAAAGAGAATTGACTCTGATCGTTATAGCACTGTATTAAAAAATAAAATTTGCTTTGTTATAAAATTAGTATGAAGCCAAGACAACTTCTCAACAGGTCCTTGAATGCAGCTTCCTTTATTATGACATTTCACCACCAGTGTGCAGCCACAGTCTGTAGTCACAAACTTCCTTACTCTGTTGGATCCATGGTGCTGGGGAAAAATTAACAACTATTCAGTCTACACTCAAACTGACATTGTTGTTGATTCATCAAAAGACACTTCCATGGTCTTATTTTAAATAACAAAAGTTAATAAAAATCCTCAAAATAACACCTTAACCCTTTGACAACAGCTCTGGTTATTTTCATTCCATAAGGAACAATGCACATTTTCCTCTCTGGACCCATTTAGCATGTAACAAGATGGTAAAAAACATCAGTAAACATAGATCTTTCCACTAATACCTCGGCCTCGGTCTGGATATTCTGACCAATCCTGATAAACTTCCATTGTGTAGTTCCAGGAATTATCGATAACCCCCTCCCCCCACCACCCCATGGAGGGCAACGGAAATTCTGAGGGGAAGGGGGAAGGTCCTTAAGGATCATGTCCAAGGGGGAGGGGGGTTTTTTTCCAGGGGGCTCTGAGTAAGATTGGTGAGTTATTAATAAATAACAGCTTCTCTGTTGAGCAAGTTATCAGTTATTTTACTGTTACCAGTGTTTCAAAACAAGTATTATTGTTTGCATTGATCATCTTTTATCTATGATCAGCCAAATACTTTTTTCATGGCTTATGCGATAGCTTTCTTTATTACAGTTGTCATCGGCTGATGAATAAAATTCCCATTATCTAGCTGTTGCTAGATAACCAGCACCCGCCTGCAGGGTTTGTACTATTTTACCCTCTTCAGATTCCATGACCTTTTCCATGACCTTTTTAAATTTTCCAAGACCTTAGGTTTAGCTGTCACTTTCAAAAATTTGTAGGACTTTCCTTGTTTTACGGTATTTTTGGACCTTAAACAGTTCAACAGACACAAACTCTGGTGTCCACCAAAATGCATGCTGTTTACACTGTTCATGCGCAATCACTTCTCTCCATATCTTACATTGTCCTTGCCTTGCCATCGACAGTGACTAAGCTATCAAACAAAACTTTAATTTTACATGACTTTCAAGGACCGACTATTAAATTCCATGACTTTCCAGGTTTTCCATGACATGTACTAGCCCTGCCACATGGAATGAAAATTCCACAGGAGTGGGGGGTCTAAAGCAAAAGTGCCCTCCATGGGGAAAAATCCATTGCCAATTTCACTCTTAATTAACTACTACTCTTTGAAGATTAATTTTGTCCCTTGCCATCACCAGAGGGTCAAAATCAGTGAAGTTGCTAAGTTTGAAAACAGCAGACTACTGAGGGATCCGTTTCCTCCTCTGACAATACCAACAAAGACTTAAATGTCAATGTTAATAAGTCAGAATCATCCTGGCATAACCATTATCATGGCCAAAGTAAACATCACGAATAAAGGTCCTACGTTTAATCAAGAGAACTTGTAATTGTAACCAAACCCCATGTACTGCTCAAACTACATTCATTTAGTCACACCACATATTGGGCCAAACTTCTTTAACTATATGTTAATTCTGGTGTACCTCCCATAATACATATTCCTTAGAATTTTTCTTTTGGGTACCTACTTATTAGTCTCGCTTGCGTAAGCAGCGAGACTCATAATCTGCAAAGCGTTTAAAAGACAGCGCTTATCTGCAAAGCGTTCAAAGACAACGAAAATTGTTGGCGAATGTGACTTTCCCATAAAAACTCTTCTACTGATCAGGTTGGTTCAATGTCTAAGTTACAGCAGGGACCAGAAATTTGTGACGTCATTAGCGCAAAGTGCAATTACTTGTACACGAGAATGGAATGTTGTTCAGTATCTTGTAAACAAAACTAACATGGACTCATTCCAGAATGAAAGTCTTTATGGTATCATGAAAATAGCCCCATACACAGTAACTCACCTTTTTTGATCCATTTCACCAAAAAATTAATTCACATTGCACTTCCCCCTGAAATAAAATGAATTGTATTACTAAACCATAGCAGAGGATTAGCTTAGTCGGTAAGAGTGCTTGACTGCAGAGCGGAAGGTCGCAGGTTCAATTCCTGGGACCAGACCAACACTCAGGGTCTTAACATGACTGAGAAATCAAGGTACTGCCTTTGCCCTACAAATAGCTTCGCGTGGCTCTCATGACCATTTAAAATGGTGGTCCCGTCTCCAGCAGGAGACATACAAATAGTGTCCCAAATTAGCACTTTCATCCTAAATACATTGACACTCAAAAGTGCTTCTTTTTTTTTTTACTAAAATAAACCACCTTTAAAGAAAAAAGGTAATTTTCAATTGGAATGAGCTTAAGACTAACCTCCCACCAACCTCTAAAAGAAGGCAGACTTGATTTTGACTCTCAAGACTGAGAAATTAGTTGAAGTAAATCAAAACGGTGTGCTATAGACTTCCCTTTTTAAGGAAAGTTAATCTTGACTGTTTGAGCCTTTGAATACACCGGAGAAATTTTTGTTTGCGATGAAGTGGCAAACATGTCAGTAACATATTTTAGTTTCATATAGTATTAAAAAGTACTTGAGAAAACAAAACAAACTTGTAAACATTAATAACACAATCCCTTATTTTTAATTTACCCTTTTCAGACCAAACATCAAATCAACTGGGACTCATGTCATTGAATTGGACATGTAGTCAACAGTTACTGGCACCGTACAAACGACTTATTGATAACTCAAGCAAAACTAACTACAAGAGAATGGATTGACTGGACAACCAATAGTTTGATGAACAATAAAAAAAAAGTTTTGTACAAAATGAATGATATTAATTCGAGTCTTCATAGCCAATAACATCATGGCCTAACTGTCGACTGACAGACAGCCATTAACATTGCAACTTAATTGACCAGTCAGGCCAATAACCAGAGTCAAAGTGAGTTGTGTCATGTCAGTTGATAGTATTTTTGCTGAAAATGACTACCACACAGGATGCAGAAGTGTCAGTCACTGTCAACAACAGTCCTTTTGAGGACTACAGCAGCTGTATGTTCACCCTGAAGGTGACCATGCTAAACCTACTTATCAAATGACTCCTGGATTCAAACATTTAACAGTTTTATATCCAACTGCCATACCATCAAGAGGCTATTTAATGACAACCAAATCACTGGTCTGTGGTGTTAAAATTGTCTGTTAATGGTCACTTGTCCTGCTATCACCTTTGCACTATTAATATTATGAAAATGAAGGCCCTGTTTCTGGTTTCTGGCTAGATCTCATCTAGTTGTTGTTATTTAGCGAATTATTAAATTGGCCATGGGCAAGGACCAAGTTACCTCTAGAATTGAAGTACGATAGATCTTTTAACAAGGAATTATTCAACTTCTGTTATTGCTTAGCACTGGTCCTCATAGCATTTCAGTGGCTATACAAGATTACTTGTAATGATGGAATATAACAGTTAAAAAAAAGTATTTGAGCACTTAGCTTTGAAAATGATATATACAGCTGTATACATGTGTTATTCCATGCTTACCTTTAAGGGAACATCCCCTGTCATCAATGAACCTTACAAATTCTTTTACTTAAAAGTCACTGGTGAAACAAAAATGAGACAAAACATGGATATGAATTTGAACGAACATTGACTATTTCTCAGTATTATTTCCTCAAAGCCTATGGCACTTTTGTGGTGCACATTAGACTGAAAAGATGAATGCGGCCTTTAACGTGCAAATTCTAAGATTTCTCTCACAGGATTATAGTTCTCTGTAAGTATGTGATAACCATTTTATAAAAATGGTTCTTTTGCGTGGTGGCTGCCACTCACAGTGTTGTCAAGGATTCCCTATGCATTTGGCTTTGCTGCTTGTCTTGTGGCTCCATCTTCTTCAGGCACCATTCCTGATGCTCATATTTGTTGTTGATAGGTTTTATTAAATTATATTGTACAAGATCTAGTTTTTTACCCACTATCCAGGCTATCTAAGAAATAATTTTTTGTTTATTCTCTGGTCTATAACCTATAGTCTACAGGGTACAGGGTGTAGTTATGTCTGTTGAGCTACCCTCTCCTAAAGCTACTACTTATGGTCTTCACTTCTTTTTCTTTTCTCTTTTCTTCTTCTTTTTATTTTAAAAGAACATTATTTTGTAATTTTAGCAATCCCAACTTAGGGCCATGATTCTCACGTGGAATATTCATAAGGTCATGAGCCACCATCTGCAGTAAAGACAAAAGTACATTTTTCAAATCTTCCATCAGTCATTTTTTTTGGATGGCAATACATTTCAGCACTCTAACATAAAAGTGAGAACAGCACTGAAAGCAAGATTTTAATCATGAAACAGATACAATATAAATATATATAATTTAATTTTCTGTAATACCCTAAGAAAGCAGCCAACATTTTGTGCCGCTACCACTAATATGTTCTTGAAATGACATCTGAGAAACAAGTGCAAAAATACCATATTGATGATGTGTCACTTCCCAGATCTGGGTCATGGTTCTGATTGCTTGTGCTGGGTGGTAAATTTACTTCAGCCGATCAGAAACACTATTGAGATCTGGGTATTGATGCGTCATCAGTATGGAATTTCAGCATTCACATTTAGATGTCATTGGGTGGGGAAACCAGTCATTCCGTTGCAAAATGTCAGCCATTTTCCCAGTCTATTTCTGAACCCACCTTTACATGTATGACATACACTCCACAGCTAATGGCATCACTTGGTGTTGCATGCCCTTTAATCCCTCCACACGCCATGTCTTTCTTTCCAACTCCTCTCAAGCACAGAACTAGCTTCTAAGGAATTGTAATAATATTATAATTAAGTTATGAATATATGAAAATCATAAATGTGAACTGTGGGGTGAAGAATTATATGAAAGTAGGTCATCGTAGTTATAGAATGCAACTTTTGCAGTTGCAAAAAGAAAGCCTGAAAAAAATTCAGGCTTGTATGGGATTTGAACCCTTGACCTCTGTGATACCGGTTCAGCGCTCTTACCAATTGAGCTAACAAGCCAAAAGCGTGTCGTTGAATTGGTTCATTATAAATCCATGAAAAAATGATGATGAGAGTTACGAATATAATGAAAATCATTATGTGAATTGGGGGGAAAAGAATTATATGAAAGTAGATCATCGCAGTTATAGACGCAACTTTTGCAGTTTTTTTTCAGGCTTTCTTTTCGCAACTGTAGTGTTGTCAGTTTGAACCCTGCAGACACAACTTCTTATGAGATATCTGTTGCTCCATCAGCCATAATAGATATACGGTGTATATACATGACATGTACATGTATGCTTGTGTTTTCACGGGACAAACCATTCTTTCTTTGCAATGAGCACAGCTGTGGGAAGATAAAAATTAACAGAAGTTTTAAATATACAACATAATATGCTGTGTTAAAAAGAAATTCCATTTTCTTGGACGTTGGTCAAAGCATGTCCTTCACTGGCCTCATGATATGTGCTTTCAGGCTGTCTGTTTGGAAATTATTTGTTTTGATCCTCTGGAGTTATCTCTATAAAACTCGCAGAACATTGTGTTTTTCTTTCTGTCAAACCTCAGCCATTTGTATTTATCCTTCCATGCCTCCTGCTACTTGCGTGTTTTTTTGGCCGAAGCAGGTGTTTCAGATGCTGTGTAATTTCTTTATCATCTGATGATTGCTTTCCTCCAAAGAAAGAGTACAGTGGGCCTTGCACTTGTCTCCTTTCCTTTTCAACGTACTTAGGCTTATGTTTTAATTCACCAAAGAAAAATAGATAAGCACCTTCTACACAAAATTACAAAAGCCACCATTTTGTATCCAACAGTGCATTTTGTTTCAAGTAGAACCCAGACTTTTATTGAGCAAGAAAACTCGGTAATTTTAGCTTTTGGGCGTGAAAAAACCCACATGATGTCTTGTGAAACTCATCAAAGTTTTTGTGCCATTCAGATTTAAAACCAGAAACATGAGCAATGCTCCAAACTTTTCAGGTTTTAAAGAGGGAAAAGTAAAAATTTCAGCAGGTTTACGTAAACTTCATTAAGATGTTTGAGTCAAACATAAGAAAACTGTGCTTTTTACCAGCAATACTAAACTTGAAAACATATTTTCAAAAGGTGAATCAATGCGACATGAGATATAAAGTGACGGAGTTTACGCGGCAGGTGGAATTCAAGTTCCCAAAAAAAAATTCCGTGAAACAGAACAGTGAAACCACCGCGGCCCCAAACCTATTGCTTTAATAAAAAAATAAGTCATTTTTAATTTTCTTTTCTATATTACCAGTGAATCTTTTAGGATAAATGAGCTTTTAGTGGATACGGTTGAAGCATAAACAAGCTCTTCTTTCCGTTTTTTTTTGGCCGCTAAATTTAGCCTATGCATGCATGCGCATTTAGTTTTCGATAGTACACAAAATGACAAGACAACGTGGAACTGCTCTGTTTCTAAAACAACTGAATAAAAACAATCAGAACAATCATATCTTTCCTCTTTATATTTCATTATCTTAGGTAAAGGGAAGGAAACAATCATAAGTTATGTTTTAGCCTAGCCTGCGTAGCAAGCGTTTCCAATCGAGTTATTGCGCGAAAGTTAGAGCGGAAGCAAAAAAAAGGTTGAAGGGGGAGGGGGAAGGGAGAAGAGGAAACGCTTCCCCGCAAACCCCACGATTCTGGAAAACGCCCCTTGATATTTCACGGTTCGGTTCATTTGTAAATTGACAGCTCATCAAAATAGAAACATAACGAACAGATTACCCCTGGATTACCAGATTTGTAAAATTACTTTGTTCTCTAATAGGACACATTGCAGGCGATTGCAAGAACTGTAATAAAAAAGATTTACGATAAAAGAAAGTTAAAACTATGAGTGATTGCTGCGGAATTTCTTGTTTTTTTATTGTGAGGCTTTATCTCGTCTGAAACCTTGTCAACATGTCAAAAATGATTTGTCCGCAACAATTCACTCCGCCGGGTATAAGTTTTGCAGAGCAGCTGCTCTTCAGTCTGTGTCGAAACGTTCTCTACAATAGATGCCGCTAAATTTCCAATAAACAAAAAGAATCTTTTCATTTCAAAAAGATAACAAATCGCTCGTCCATGGCGGCTTTAGCTAGTGTCGTGTACCGATGTTCTGAGTTATGTTGATGTTATCTCCAACAAACAGTCCATTTTTTCCAGTCAGATCTGCATGCCGTCATTCTCAATAAATTGGCCTTCCCTAGTCTCCACTGCTCGATTTCCAATCATACTTTGAAGACTCTGATCTCATAAACCTTCGCACAAACATGATTCCAATAAATATCAGTCCAAAGCATTTGTAATCTGCGACCACAAATCACATGAAACCAGATCTGTGACGCACGAAAACAAAGCATACCTGGTTTGATTGATGTTTCGAATGTTAAGGTGGCTCGATACAGTTTTTCAGGGTCAATACCTCTCAAGTTTGAGCATAAACTACGTCGCCATAAACAAAGTTTTCGAAAAATTGCCACCACAGTTGTATTAGATAAAGATGAAAATTTGTTATGATCAGGGTTGCAACGGCATGGGAGTTGTCATAGCAACGAAATGACGCTATTACCTATTTTACTTGCAGCAGTATATCTCGGCACTAGGAACTGTTCTTCGAAAATCATTCACGGGAGCTTTTTCCTCCAATAGCAGCCTCGATGTTCGTGAAGTTTAATCGAAATCTGTAAGAGCGTTATTGAGATATTTTGGGATAAAGTTTTTTTTGTTAGAAACACAGTAAAAAATGGACAATATTGTTGTTTGGCCGTTATCTGTAGAAAATGAAGCGCTTTCGACATGCAATTTCACCTCATAGTAGTTTCAATCTTTTTAAAAGCGTGTGTGAAAACTCATGAGAGATAGCTCCAGCCGATTGCTAGAAAGAAGGGTTTGATTACTATGTATCGAAGCGCTCTTGTTAGCGGTTTTGTAAACATCTTGGTCTACTTTAACAAATTAGCGAATAATTTTTAAACCGCTCGATGGATCTTTTTTAAAATTTAAGATTCTTTAGATTAACTTTCCTTTTATATGACCTTTTTGTTTCAAGATTATTGATATGTTGTAAGGCAATGAAATAAGGGCTACAATTTGTTACTTTTTTATCGGAAGTTTTGTCATTACAAATGAAAGCCTCTAATTATTCAAGGCATTGTCTCCAAGTTTCATTTTCACGTGAACAGCAGTAACTAACAATGCATTTGAAATATGCAAAAATGCTAGCTATTGTTGTGCACAAAAATATGAAACTTGGACACAATACCCTGATTAATGAGAGGCTCACACTTGTAAACACAAAATTTCATCCAAAATATTGGCGAATTGTAGTCCTCATTTTACTGCCTTATAATATATCAATAATCTTGAAACTAAAAGGTCATATAAAAGGAAGGTTAATCTCAAGAATCTTAAATTTTAAAAAAAATCTATCGAGCGGTTTAAAAATTATTCGCTAATTTGTTCAAGTAGACCAAAATGTTCAAAAAACCGCTAACAGAGCGCCTCGATACATACTAATCAAATCCTTCTTTCTAGCAAACGGCTGAAGCTATCTCCTTGATCTTTCACATATGGTTTTAAAAAGATTGAAACTACCCTGAGGTGAAATTGCATGTCAAAAGTGCTTCGTTTTCTACAGATAACAGCCGAACACCAAGATTGTCCATTTTTTACCGTATTTCTAACCAAAAACTCTTTATCCCAAAATATCTCGATAACGCTCTTACAGATTTCGCTTAAACTTCACGAACATCGAGGCTGCTATTGGAGGAAAAAGCTCCCGTGAATGATTTTCGAAGAACAGTTCTTAGTGCCGAGATATACCGCTGCAAGTAAAATAGATAATAGCGTCATTTCGTTGCTATGACAACTCCCATGCCGTTGCAACCCTGATCATAACAAATTTCCATCTTCATCTAATACAACTGTGGTGGCAATTTTTCGAAAACTTTGTTTATGGCGACGTAGTTTATGCTCAAACTTGGGAGGTATTGACCCTGAGAAACTGTATCGAGCCACCTTAAGCAATCAACACTACCCGCACCGCGCCAATCAGAAGCTGCGTTCATGGGCGAACGCAGTTTTTCAAAATTGTGGGGTTTGCGGGCAAGCGGTTCCTTCTTTCCCCTCCCCCTTCCCCGTCATTCATTTTTTTTTTTGCTCTTGTCCCAGGCGCGGATCTAGGATTAATATTGACTGATTTCCTAAACGAGGGGCCAAGGGAGCAAGCGTCTAGGGGAGCCCCCGGGAATTTTTTTTGATTTTTAAAGTCCCTAAAGTTCCCTTTCTTGGGTTTCTGTCTAATGCCCAGAATTTTGTAAAAGAAAACATTTGTCCAGACTATTTTCCAGAAAGTTCTATTATTGTTATGTTATTATTAAAAATGTTTGTCATCAAAAATCTGACCGATTTCCATAAAACGGTGGAAACCGGTGTGGATCCGCGCCTGTGTCCCAGCTTTCTAGACGAACCTCGCGAGGAAACGCTTGCTACACAGGCTAGTTTTAGCCAAGCAGACACGACAGCCAAAAACTGTAAAAATATTAAATTTGCATACTGGCCAATACATCAACTTCCATTTTATACAAAAATAAATTTATTACTCTGCTTCGCCAGCCGTGCTCAACGTCTGTCAGGAAAGCAGCGTGCAAAGAAAGTAGTGTCCGATAGCCCAGGGCTAGTGGATTTTGCTATCGGACCAGTGAATTCTGTTTTTAACTTGCCCGACGGGCAAGTGATGTTTTTTGAGGAATTCGAATGACAGAAGAACTATGAAATCAATTCTGCTAGTCAAAAAGTTTTTGGGGCTAGTTGAAATGACATCTGGGCTAGTAAATACTAGCTTCAGCTTGCCCGAATGGCAAGCTGTAAAAATGATTTTCTTTGCACCCTGGGAAAGTATTAACAGTTTCTCCTAAAAACTGTAGACTGCAAAACAGTCGGTTTTTTTCTCAAAATCAGTAAAGAAATCGGAAAGTGGGGCATAAGAGTCTTATGCGAGTGAAGGGTGCGAGCCTCACACCCCCATGGGGCATGTGAGGCAAGAGAAAAAAAAAATGACTGTCAGCTTTCCATACAATGAGTTTGTTATGACCAGGGGGTTCAAAAATGTTGTTGAGCTGTCAAAAATCTGTTCACAACTCTGCCCTCTTTGAGAATTTGATACACTCGGTGATTGATTTCGAGGGAGAATACACGTGTTATTTTCTGCACTTGGCTTCAAATCTTTAAGCTGTAAACCAGAAATTCTAAAGCAGTTTTTAGAGTTGCTTCTCTGTGAAATGCAGTGTATATAGTGAAATGTAGTATATATAGTGGAGGATCAAAAATGAGTGGAAGTGGCAGTACGCCAACAAAGCCTGTGCCTGCTCCTTGAAGATGGAGAAAGCCGAAAGAGCCAAATGCTTCGGATAAATTGTAGAATGTGCAGCTGTTGTTTCAAAACACAGTTCGGCAATTTTATGAGTGGATGGATAAGCTGGGAGAATGTGTTTGTTGCGGCTACCAGAAAAGGAGAAACGTTACCAAAGTTGGCTGAGCTACTGAAAAATGAACTTTTCGTTGTCCTCGAGGAAGGAGAATCTTTCTTCACGAGAGTTTGCTCTCTGTGCGGAACAAAGGTTAGAAACTGCATTGCGACGTTTTCGCAAATTAGAGAAAAACTGAATATGCCAACTGACAATGAACAATTATCGAGATTGAAAAGAATGAGTAAATCCCCTTATTCCAATCCACTTCTTCGTGATTTGACTCTGTAAATCATTATCCTTGAGAATTTAAACATCCTGCTAAAACCGCTAACGAGCTGGTCCCAGCGTGACAAAACATTGCAGGAAAAAGTCACATTCATGGACACAAAGGAAATGGCTTATTACTCAAATCCAGGAGGCACTTTGGAGAAATTTTTATTAAACAACCTAAAACCCTTAATCAGCCGCAATGAAGAGCTTTACATTTCTAAAGAGGCCAACAAAGAAAATGCTCTTGCATCAGACGGCAAATCATGTCGACCACAGAAAATCAATATGGATGTCACGACCTCTCAGTATGACATACATGTATATTCAATAAGTGGCCAAAATTCACACTTGCACAGTCAAAATGTTTTCCTCCAAGGCATAATAAACTACTCGACAGAGAAATCAATTTATTGGAACAAGCAGCATTTTTGCATGATAGGTAAAAGTCGTGTGTTTCCTACTGATCCCCTTTTTTACACAGGCAAGATAACAATTAATGACGGTCGGCCGTTGTACGGAACTTGAAGAACTCTTTACATGAACAAAAATCTGATAAATAAGGCTTTTGTCAGATCCTGTTGGTAGGACACAGAAAACATTCTTTCCCCTGAGCAGCAACTCCAAAGCTTCCCTCTGCTCCAATTTAAAACAAATCCCAATTATCATGCGAGCAAATCTAGGTGATCAACATCCGTCATTTTACAGTGAAAGCTTTAGGAATTCATCACGGTACGGAATATTGCAAACAACTTGTTGAAAACATTACTTGACAGCTTGGTGACAGCTTGCATTGAAATTTAGGCCATGGGAATTGCCTGTGGCTGGGAGAAGCGGGTAATTCAAAAGAATATAACGTATGCAAAATGGACAGTCCGTATTTTTAGCGTCTCTCCTCAGTCTTGCTCTCTATTTTAGCCTTGTTCCAGACCTTTTGTTTGACTGCTCGTGCGTACTTGAGTATGCAAAAAATTAATAAGGACTGTTTTGCAGTCTAAAAAACTGTGCCTAACAAACCATTCCATCTGGAAGGAAAAATTTTAAAACTATTTTGAGAAGCAGTACAAATCGAAATCTGTGCCACTTGTCACGTTCATAGTGATGGATTATGTTACATGTAAAATCATGCAGAATGACCTTTGAACATCTATGCACGCCCGTTTCTTTCGTACAACATTTTTCATTTTCTGTAGGGTTTAGAAAACTCTGACTCAACAAGCAAACACTAGTATGTTTAATTTTTGACGGAACATTGCATTAGAGGCAAGAGTGCCCGGCCGGGTGACCGGGAAATTTTTTTCACTCCCCCGAAGCTAACTGTTAGTCGCCTCAGACGACCAGGTGCTTTTAGAGTAGACTGCAAAACAGTCCTTATTTTTGTGTTTTCAAGTACGCACGAGCAGTCAAACAAAAGGTCTGGAATGAGGAAGAAAACAGAGAGCCTACGAGCGTGTGAGGCTTGTGCGTAAGACTCTTACACCACACTTTACTGATTTCTCTACTGATTCTGAGAAAAAAACCGACTGTTTTGCAGTCTACCTTTAGAGCACAGCCTTGAATATGCTTTAAACTCCAGTGGTAATTTAAGCTGTTTCATTATTTTCTATTGCATATCGATGGCCTTCGGTCATTGACATGAACTGAATATTCAATTGAATTCATGACTGTAACCATGCATTACTTGTGTCACGCAAAATTTAATGTTTCAATGTATCTTTGCCAGTGAATACAACCATCTCCTCACTCCTTACTGTTCACAGGCTAATTGTATCTAAGCAAATGTGAATAAAATTGTTGAATTAAATATGAGTCTATTTTACCATGTTGTTCAACCCAGTTTTCATGATCGGCAGTGATATCCTTTTGTTGACACTGAAACTAAAAGTGCTTACACAATTATGAAAGCGGTTTTCATCAACCACATCATTTCCTAGCCAACGGCTACTGCTAATTATTATTCGTATACCGAACTTGGGATCCCTGTGGTATACTTTTACCAGGAAACTTGAAAGTCAAGTTAAAGGACTTGGTATATGTATATTAAGCTTGAGTAGAAATAAAAAATAAAAACGATAAAGCCAGCCCATTTAAGCTTACAGTTATAGTATAACAAAATACAGTAGTCAGTAGCAAGTCTATTAAAACTTACATCGTGTCTTCACGCCAGAACCCGTCTTCATGTTCATCGCTCATTCTTGCTTGCTCCTCGAAAACTCTGGCTTTTTCTTTAACTTCAATCAACCGCATAAATGGTCAGGTATTCTTAAGTGCTTTTCTCTCCAGAAAGGTGTATTTTCCTCTCGAATAAACGAATGAACACGGAGTTGAATCCCTCCATTGCAACTGCTCACCATCCGCCATATGTGTGCAAGAAGGCTCGAATGTGGTAGACTAGTTTCCATACGCTGATTGGAGAATCTTGATCACATGGCCTTAGCGCGCGGAAAAACGAAAAATGAAGCCACGGTGTGTGACGGTTTAATACCTTGTGTGACCTTAATGTGTGACCCAGCATCCTCCTCAGGCGCTTCGTTTTTCGCACGGTTTCGCAAAGAGGCGAGCGCGCAACGCGAGTGACTGGTGCTATTTTTATTGGGATACCTTGGTTACCATGGTTTTACATATTTTGGTTTTTCTGTTCCGTCAATCTTCTTAGCGGACCTCTTAGGAAACACATGTTTACTTGCACGAGTACAGAAGGTCATGGTTTGTGATTCGTGATTGATGGATTTCGATCCGCTTTTGTTTTTTTCGTGTCCCCAGGTTCGTTGCTTTGTGATCGTCCTGTTTCGGGTAATATCATTGACTAGTTAAGTTTGCTTCGCAGATTTTTATGATCTTTCTCATTCTTGTCACTTGCAAGAATAAAGCAACGCCTGCCTCCTTCCTTCCATAAAAAATCCACTCATCATCGCGATTTTCTTCGCTATTCTTGAGCAGTCTAGAGCCCGGGGGGGGGGGGGGGGTACTCCCATACATTACCTATACGGGTATGTGCCGCTCAACGGGTCGTGATTTTGAAGCTCCTGATTTAGAACGGGGTATCCATTTCAGAGGCGTTTTCTAGAACGGGGTATAATATTTCAAACGCACGAAAGCTCCAGTTTTGTAAGCAGCCATTTCAAATTTTTAAAAATACGGTTCAATGCGTTAACAAGCAAACTGTTGTACTCTTTGCACCTTAGAACGGAGTATAAAAAATTGGCCCATTTGTAGAACGGGGTATCAGTTTTAGGGCGAATTCTAGAACGGGGTATCAATTTGAGGGGAAATTTTTTTTAGAACGGGGTGCCCCGGGCGGCACATACCCACCCAAAAAATACCCAAGTGCCCCCCCCCCGGGGTCTAGAGTCAATCTTAGCTAAGCTCGGCGAGCACGTTACATTGTGATTTGCATTAACCCACAGGCCGCCCAAGCTCAGTGTGTGAGTTTAATCGTTAACACATGTAGTTTCATGTTGCGTAATTTAAACACAGGATAAAATAACGGATTCCCATTTTTGGATATTTTAGGGTATTTAAAGAATACCCACAAAAATCCCAAATTTGGAAGAGTGAGACAAGTCCCAATCAGGGAACTTGGTTGGGAATTCCCTGACTCGTCCCCAGTCGTCTCTAAGTTGTCTCTACTCATTAATTATTTACTAGGGAAGCGCTTGGGTTATGCGCGCGGGGAAGATGGGAAGGCGATACGTCGTCTCTCCCTTCTCCTTTCTTCCTTCCCGTCATCCCCTTTGTTAAAGAGCCCGTTCTAGTCTTCCGCGCCGAATATTAATAATGAGAGACGACTGGGGACGAGTCAGTGGGAATTCCCTGGTTGGGACTTGTCTCACTTTGCCAAATTTGGGATTTTTATGGGTATTCTTTAAATATCCTAAAATATCCAAAAATGAGAATCCGTTATTTTTTCCTGTGAAAATGGCCGTGAAAATAAAGGAGTTGTATGGAATTCAGGTAAAAGGTTCAAATCGATAAATACTCGCTAGAATGTTCAATAAAATACAGCTTACCGTATTTACTTTGCTTGTTTTTGTTTGCTGTGTGGTTATTTTTCCGATCCATTGCGATTTAAGCGATTTCCTTTAACCCCGAGTTTCCACTGTAAGAGAAAGGACTGGACTGTGAAGCCTTGTCCTTTCTCTTTAAAACTCAAAAGGTTTGGGTTAATCCTCTTAGAATGACCATCTAATCGTTATTTATTAAAAGTACACGCCCAAATTTTAAACAATTTTCTCTGCTATTTAACTCTGATCTACGGCCGGCTCAACAGGCCATTTTCTTTCAACGCGAGGCTAAGTGCAAAGCCCTGGGTATGAAAATGACATTTCATTCTCATGCAAATCAAATTCACATTTTCACAAGAAAGATTTTGGAGTTGGCCTCGTTTTGAAAGTGAGAGTTTTTAGAACGGGAAAATGGCTGCGTGGAAGTTTCTGGAAGCTCCCTGTCCCTTTTTATAAATAATCAGTATGTTAATCAGTATGTCTCAGGAGGAAGTTTGTTCTTCTCATCGAACACCACGTCTAGTAACAGGACATAAGTTGATGACTGCTCTGAGGAGTCTTTCCAACATTCTGGGATATCTGTCGTGTCTGTCATTTGAACAAGGCTGTGTTAGAGTATCTTTCCTAATGGAATCGGTAACAACTAAAAACTTTGTGCGTGCTTTATATAAAGTAAACACGTGACGGCTTAATTTTGAGGGGGCCGCGAATTGAAGCTCTTAGAACAAGTTGTTCACGAAACAATAGATGAATGATCTAAACCTGAACTGCTATCTCTAAAAACAATAGTAGGTATCATGGGCTCCTGCAGGTATGATTTTTATGCCAATGAAAATAGAGGTTTCTGAGAACTTGGTGACTTTAAGCTTATCTAGCGATGTTAGCGATATAGACGGCATCCCTAGATTACTATCGAAACTCAACTTTTGAACTTCGGTATGAACTATGGTATTTATTTCCTCGACAGTTGCGACAGGGAAGTTGTGAGCGGGGGGAGGGAATACTCTGAATGCCTTCCTTTCGACGGTGCCCTTATAAATATGTTACGATAACACACTAGAAATGGTACGGTATTCACATTGACCCTGGTAAATGTGGTATTTAAAGAGTTTTACTTATTACTATTTATACGCGATAGCGAAGCTGAGGGAAGCGTAACTTTTTCAGCCGGAAATTTAGCCATTAGCCGCAGCCAAAGATGAGGTTACTATAGGAAGGAGCCAGACGAAAATTGGGACATGTGATTTCGCAAAAACTTTCTCTCTATCTTTTGAGTGCAGGATAATCTCACAAACAGCGTTATGTGATTATAGAGGCATTGTTTTCCTTAATTGGTATGGAAGGTTAAGCCTTGTATCAAAATCTCCATTTTGCATGTTTTACAACTACCCTCTCCGCCCTCGCGTGGCCCCACCCAGTTAAAAGGATTCTCAAACCAGGCGGAAATTTAAACTGGTTTGTTTCGGTCTAAACTCATCGTATAAAAGGAACCGAGATAAGTTAAAACTTCCATATATCTTTGCAGCTGGGCATACTCATAAGATCTGTCATAGCAGGAGAGTATATTCTGATTCCATCACTCGCGAATTATTAAAATGTTTACGCGTGAATTTGCGATCCTTTTAGTGGTTATTGTTTACAGGAGCTTTGCAAACCCAGTGGCTGTTCATGTAAGACCAGAAAGAATTTTTCAAGCCGAGGAGCTGATGGGTAAGAATTTACTGTGATAAAACAGGGTGTAACAGAAAAACTGTGGAAAGCAAAAAAAAATTGATAAAATAAATATAATAACAGCGATGAGATCATGCAATGCAGGAACTTAAATTTAATGAACTTTAGTTACTGATGTAGTTGCGACAGACTCGTTTTCAAAATAACTTCGAATTAAATCTTTATTCCCTCAAAAATTTAATGAAGAACCGCAGTAGTGGAAATAAATTTGCTTTCACCGGGATTCGAAGTTGTCTGAATATAGGGTTTCTATAGGGTTTGTTTGGAAGTATACCTTCTGTTATGGCCATGGACGTTACTATAGCATATTGGAAGAAACCTTGAGAAGTTTTGGCAAGAGGATTTTTATGCCACAACTGTGTGAGTTCTTTTGCACGAAATCGATAAAAGTTGCTTACTGTTAGAAAATCTGGATAAGGAGAGCACTATCTGTTTTATCACCAACTGCACAGTTTCTTCCGAGAATGCGAGTCTTATGGTATCGTGCATTTTGGTTTGCATTTTTTTTGCATGTGTAATTGACATGCACTTCCCCGAGCTAAAATAAAATAAGGTATGTGAGGAAAAATGATAATATAATGAAATTATTTCGGCTTGAGAGAGAGAGAGTTAGATAGCGCCTTAACTTAGCAATGATTCCGTTATTGCGAGAGCTTTGAGTACAGAGGCGGGAAAACACGGTTTTATCGAGTAGTACACCAAGGTAATAGATGCGATCTTTTCTTTCCACTCGACACTTCCTGATCCTTTTTCTTAGATGGCTTTGCGATAATAAAATTTCTTCATTCAAAATATTCACCCGATTCTGATTGGCTAAAAGCACACGCATAATTCCCCATGACCAGTCACTGATGATCAAATTTGGACGAACTTTGTGTTTGACGAGGAAATGACGTCAAAAATGCAGCGTTCTTGGAGGTTAATGCATCGTTAACCGAGAAGCCCTGGGGACGAGGTTGAGTTGTTTTCGTTGTAAAAACAAGAAATGGCGGACATTTCACTCGTTTCAAGAGTAAGAAGTAGGCGAAATTATAGCTAAAAACATGGCCAGAACAGAAAGAACACAACTCGAAGGGCGACATCTGCTATTTGGAGAATATTTGCGGAGCTGAACAACCCTAAACGTGCACTGGCGAAGGTGAACTTAACATCGATGGAGGTAAGCATGTTTTAGCTTTGTTTTTAAACTAGGGATTATTTTGAATGAATAATAAAACAACTATTGAATTCGGCTTTCGCATCAAATGAAGAATTATGGAGATCTGGGAGGGTGTTACCCGCCTCGGCCTACGGCCTCGACGGGTAACACCCTCCTTGATCTCCATAATTCTTCATATGATACTCAGCCTCATTCATTAATTTTTAATTATTTAAACACGATATGGTTTAAAGCTCAAAGCTTGTGGGGTCGTGTAAAAATGATTACAAATGGATAAAACTGTATAAAAAAAATAAGAATAACATCACTTACAAAATACAACTACAATCAAAACTCTAAAAATATACAGTAAGATTCTAACCAAAAAAATAAATAAAGAAAGAAATTTAAATAAATGAAAAAAAAAAAATACAAGGTTAAAATGAATTTACATTAGTTGCCTCTAATTAAGTAAATTGACTACAGCATTTAAAACATAAAAATAGTTAAAAGCATTTAAAATCTTGGAGTGCCTGGGCAGCGACTGGACCGACTGTGCGCTAAAATCAAGTTCCTTAAAATAAGAGTCCTTCTTCACTTTGCGATAAAAAACAGTAAACTGGTCTGTAAAATGACTCGAGACAGTGTTCCAAAGAGTAGCGCCTCTATAGCCCATAGAGTTTTTAAGAAACTGCGAGTTAAAACGCGGGATGATTATGTTATTACTCCTTCTGAAGTTGTATGCAGTGCAGGGTTTATTTGTCAAGTATGAAAGAGCCGTAGGTGCTTCACCTATAAACACGTTATGGAGTAGTTTAATTAATCGAAGTTTATAATAGAGGGTTAAAGTATTCCAGTTCGAATGTCGGTAAACTTCCTCAGTAGGCATATCTTGGG
>OZ037785.1:29051303-29058803 GCA_964035525.1 Porites cylindrica
TCTATAAAGGAACCTCGTACCAACTCTGTACATTCAATTTAGTCGGCCACGTCCCGAGACATGACGCCACTTGGCAGCAGAGGTTGCGCACTTCGCTGTCACACATACATAATCTTAAAGTACGTCAGTAGTTTAAAACATATTCTTGAAAAAAAAAGATTTTAATGCTTGGTGTGTGAGATTAAGAGGCAGAGGGCATTCAACTTGGTAGCTCAGTCGGTGGGTAGAAGGCTATTTTATATACTACATTTTTATTTTGCCTACGGTTAGAAAAAAAAATGATTATGGAGCTTAATCAGAGACAATGTCCTTTCTTTGTCTTCAAATTCACTGATTTTCCTGACGGGTGCGATACGAGGTCCCTCTTATATTGAGACAAAAAATGTCCCGGATAGAAGGGTCACTTGCCTTCCCGAGCTACCCTGGGGGGCAAGTCAAATTTTCCTACATTTCCTTCAAAAATTGACAAACCGTTTACATGAGAAACAAGAAGTTGGCTTGGCTAGAGGTAGGGTGACCCGCCTAGCCAAGTCACCCTGGTAGGCTCATCCTCCTAGCCGGGATAACTTTTTTCCCATATAAACAATTTGGCTCTCCCAGTCAGATCAACTCGCGGTCAAGGTGTCTGTTTTTTTTTGTGGAAAATTTTAGTCTTGTATTTATCGGGGTACATGTTAGTTTATTATTTACCTTGTTAGTCAAAGCTCCTTTAAGAGGTCTGGTGCTGGCATGCGGAAGAGGGGTACCTCTGCAGTGAAACGTAACAGGAACCTGAAAAATTTGAATGATATAAACATTTCTTAGAACGTACTTAACGTTGCCTGTCAGAGGAGTGTTCTCCAGCTCTGGCACAGGGAGATACCCTGGCGCTACCCTGAACAAGTCAGCTTGCTCGCCTTTGTTACGAGGAGTGGGACAGGGGCGCGAGATAAGAAAAGATAAAGTATAATCATGGGCTGGTAGAGAATTCAAAGGTCGCTAGCTAGGTGCTGGCCCGTACGGCTCCGCTGACACTCGCGTCAGTTCGCTCGTTCATCGAAGAAAAAAATGAGTAAATGATATACAGTCTAACTGATTGGCTGCTTGCTTTCACATCTCTCAGAGAGGAAGGACTGGACACAGTCGGGTGCGAGAGAGGTCCCGAGTTTGATTCCCTGGTGCAACCTCAAATCCTTGTTTCGACTGCTTCCGTGTAGCGTTAAGTGGCGTTAAAATACCTGTAAAACGGAGCAGTGATGGAAAGAGAGGGGGAAGGAGGAAAATTAGTGCTCAGTTGGCTTTAGGCTTGTTAGTCTGATAATCAGTGACTATCTTGAGCCGACAGACGTAAAATAAGGGGGCCTTTACAATAACCTTTTTTTAAAGAAGGTGGAACATTTTTTCTTCAGACGAACAGAGGCATCTTAACGTAGGTTAACTTGTACGAAAAGAAAACAGCATATAGACGGCAGAATATATTGAAACAGGATGAAAACGAAATTAGCAAAGGCATTACCTTTTCAATGTTTCGACGTGATATTATAGCTGATGATGTATTGACCATCTGCTTTGAAGAAAGCTGTTTGTCCACGGTACAAGCTTGTGGTGGTATTTTTCCTTGACTGAAGTTAGAGATCAACACAACGAGAGGGCTTATCGTGTTTCTGGTCAAATTGAATGACAATTCCTTGTTGTAGAGCCAGAAGAAGTTGTTTTGACTAAACTCATCGCAATTCGTCTTAAACGGGTTAAACCAAGATCCTGAAGTAGACGAAACTAAACTTGGAAGGGCATGCCTCTTTATGACTTCGCCACTTGGGAATAATGGCGAAACTGACAAATGTCTTAAGAGTATACCAGTATTTTCTGTCAAGACCGAGTTTCTTTCGAGGATGGTTTCGTTGATGAAGTCTTTCTCCAGGTTATAGTTGTCCACTGTTAAAAGGCGCTTATGCTCATTGAGTCGTTTTAACATCAAACATTTTCTCGCGTGGTTTTGAATAACTTTTATGGCTTTTAAAGTCTTCTTGAAGTTTTTGATTGCCTTCCACCCTCGCCACACTGAAAACATAAAATAATTTCTGTCAGACTGCTTGTAGAACAGAGAAACGACTAATGAAAACACTAACGTTAAATGTAAATAGGGGTATTTATGTGAGTGATGTAAATTTATGCAGACACTGATATTTTCATTATTTAACCAACTTCAAGGGTAAATCCGACGTGGTACATAAAATGGTAAACTTTTACCAGATTGAATTTTCACGGCTGCGTTTACTCTTCTTCTCGTCAAGCGCTTTTGATGGCGTCTCCAACATGTCTGGATGACTACCACTGATTTGATCAGGCACCTGTTTCGAACTGCTTCCAGCCTTTCCATCTAAAAACAGGGAAAAATAGTGTTAATGATAACAACAACAACAACAACAACAAAAAGTCAGTTAATAGTTAAGAACAAGCAAAAAGAAGCCATTACTAGTTGATCATCCAAACGGTCGGATTCACACAAAAAAAGTAAACTAACTGTTTACTTGAAATTGTCAAGAGAGAATAATCTAAGCTAATCTATGTACATTTTTCTCTAGCTGAAATGTGATTTCCATGAAACACAGTTGACTTTATCTCAACGGACACCTCTATAAGAGGAACGCTTAGAGTTGGTCCATGCCGCTGACTATTCCCTGACTTTTTCCTGACAAATGTAAAATTTCCCTAACTGAATTGACAATTTCACCAATTAGTCCTGAAAATAGACTCAACCCTCCCCTCAAAGCCATCCCCTATACTCCCTTATTTATGCTTACAGCAAGTCACATGTAGTGTACGTATAGGTAATAGCATGATTTGTAGTGATATTTGGTATAAATACCACCAGTGATATTTCAAAATTGTTATACATAATTTCACGAGCCGTTAGGCGAGTGAAATTTGAGACAATTTTGAAATATCACGAGTGATATTTATGCCAAATATCACGTACAAATCATGCTATTATTTGTTTATACTACTACCCACGAAAGGTTTGTAATTTTCACATGTAGGTATTTCAAATTAAACTGAAATACCACTGCTCTAAGCCAATCAAATTGCAGTAATTTCTCATGTAGTAGTATAAATGAAATAATAGGAATGGCCTTATCATAACGACTGTGCAAAAGGGATGTTGTTCAACATCACGAACAATATTCTACCAATGCAACACGATTCATGCCTGTAAAATTTACAAAAGAATTTTAAATGTAAGATATCAGTAAAGGTAGAGGGAAAAGAATGACTGTGTACTCTTAAAATTTCACTTCTTCCTGACTTCCTTCAAAGGCTCAAATTTTCCCTGACTCGGACAGAAATCCCCCGACTTTTTCCTGACCTGTGGAAACCATGTCTCTTTCTCGACTCTCTAAGGGCTAGGATACATTACTTAAGTGTCAACCCCAAATTAGTGTCCTCCACTAATGGAGAGTTGACTTTAGTCGAAAAATGAAATATCACTGTTATTCCCTCTACCTGAGTGATGAATAATGCAAATTTAACATAATCATTGTAGATTCTACTTTAATAAAAGGTAATATGGGGTTGGACACCCCCAAAACGTACCGTATCTTCTTGGATAAAAACCTTCGATCTCCCGAGTTTCACACCCTTGAGAAATTTTCCTTGGGTATTTTCTTTGCTTTCATCAATGTCAGTCTCAGCAATTTCTAGAATTGATCGGCAAATATGCCTCGTGTGGTCGTAGCTACTTCGGTGACGCCTACGAGATCGACGCTTTAGACGTTCCACCGTCGGACATCGAGGAGAAGCGTCGGCTTTCTTCGGAGAGCTGAGCGGGTGTGACAAATGGCTGCGTGTCGTAGGGTTGGAAAGTTTCAAAAGGGGGCTGTATCTTTTAAGAAATTCATGGTGCGAGATCCTAGAAGTACAAACATTAAACTTAGGTTAGCTTGAGACATCCCGCTTGGAGGTTCAAAGTTATTTTTCGCGATTAAAACACCTAGTCAAGTAATTGACTCACCTGATTGGATAAGTAGCCGCGCTGATTTTAATTGTCTCTACCACACCGCAAGCATTCAGTTGAGCCATAACCTTTTTAGATGGATATAAGTGTAAACAGTAATTGCAGTCAAACAGAGCTAAACTAGCTCTCGTCAACTCGTTCTTACTTAGCCTTCCATTATGAAACATGATACAATGAAACCCCGAGATAAATGTGTGTACGGTTCAACCTTTGCCAGCGTCTACGTTTGACTTTCCCCAGTCGTCTTCGCGTAACGCGCGCTGCGGAAGCAGGGGGTGATGGGAAGGGAAAAGGAAGGAAGACCCTCTCTCTCTCTCTCCCTCGCTTTCCTCCTTTCCATCACACCTCTCGCGCCACTAAGGAAATACAAAGAGATAGATAGATAGATAATCTTTATTTATCCACGGTACAAAATTCGTCAGCTTTAAAAATGCCTAATACTAATATAATAAAAATATTTAAATAAAAAAGCTGCTTTCCACGAATGCCGTGCCTTACAGTTCTTTGAGTAATCGTTTAAATTGCCCAAGGGACTCTGCTTCCCTTAAGTTACAAGGAAGACTGTTCCAGAGAATGGCACCACTATAGCTGAAGCTGTTTTTGTAATAGTTTGTGCGCGGTAATGGAACATTGAGTTTATTTTCAGAGTCCCTTAGGTTATATGCGACTTCTCGCCTTTCAAATTTAGAACTAAGATAGTTTGGAGCCAACCCGTGCAGAGACCTGTAAACCATCGTAGCTCTTTGAAATTGTTGCTGGCAAGCTAGGTTTTTCCACCCTAGAAGTTTGAAAAGGTGACCAGCATCTACGTCCTAGCTTGAGTAGGTCAAAACACGCGCTGCTCTGTTTTGTAGCTTTTGAACCTTATTCCGTAAGGTTATCCCACAGTTTCCCCAAACAATGTTGCAATAATCAAAGTGTGGCTGTATTAAAGCTTGATATATTAGCTGTAAGGTCGCCTGAGGGACAAGGTGCCTTATTCGTTTTATGGCCCCAATACCAGAAGCGACTTTCTTTGTTACTTTCTCGATATGGCCACTCCAATCAAGTCTGTCATCGATGGTCACTCCTATTGATTTTGCAGTAGTGACCTGGCTAACAACTGGGAACAGAGACAACTGGGAACGAGTTAGGGCCTGCTTCGCAAACGTAATCTCAGCCCGGTTAGTAAGTTCTGTCAAGCAGCGCCGGTATCCTTGTTTTGGGCCTACAACGGCCTCAACGAATTACCGGAGCATTTCGAATTTTCATTCAACCTGATTGGCAAATCGACAATGGCCTTTTACCAGGCCAATCATAGCGCGCACTCAAACCCTGTGCACTGGTGGGGGCCCCCGACTGAAAAAGGATTTCGGCACTGTTTTGCAGAAGGACTTAACCGGAAGATTAGTTCCGTCTGGGTCGCAGGCTATTTAACCTACGCTTTAGAGTCAGTTCGGTTTTATCTAACTGCGTAAGAAGAAGAGGCAAACAGGGGCTAATGCATGTAGTACTAGTAACTGGAAAACCCTAGTGCAGGGCTACAAAATACCTGTTTCCTATCAAACACCTGAGGCAGGCAGTCAGCGTTTGGCTTGATGCAGCGAATGTAGTGAACATTTGTAGACCTCAGCGTGGACATTAGACTGTCCAGTGAGACCTAAACATAAAAGAACATTCAACAAGTCATAAATACGGTAGCTTATCAGCACATCATACTAGGCCAGAACACAACGGTCCCTCAGTATCAAGTGTTGACCCGCGACCCCCTCCCGGATATTTGTCACGGTGGGACAAGCTGGTCATGCATAATATTAAAAGTATTTGGGTTTGAAGAAAACAATGACAAATAGGCGTTTTCCGAGTTCCAAAATATCTCCCTTTCGAAGCTAAGTGCAAAACGTTTCTCGTGAAAATGAGATTTATTGGCATGAGAATTGAATATCATTGCACTTAGCCTCTCTTTGAAACAGAAGCTTTGGGCAACTCGGAAATGGCGTAATCCCCATCCCTACTCCTGGGTAGATCCGATGACAAATGCCCCACAGTGGGAAAATGCCCGACGGATGCCCGGGGAGGTGGGCACACTTGGAAACTTTACTGAGCCGCCGTCAGTGTACCTTGAATTTGCGAACAACAGTAACTGTCGACTGGCGATGTCTGGAACTCTCCTTAGTTGACATTACTCCGTCCTGTAATAAAGTGGAAGACTGATCGTTGAGTTACATCTTACATGTAAGTTTCATCAAATATATACCTGCAATTTTGTTACATAAACTTGCAAACTATGGACTTGATCTGGGTTCCCTACGATTCTTTGCCTCCTACCTAGGTAACAGGAGCCAGAAATGTTATGTTAATGGCGTATTGTCCAGTGCAAGCGAACTAAGATGCGGAGTCCCACAGGGTAGTATTCTCGGTCCTTTGTTCTTCTTAATCTATATAAACGATCTTCCAAACTGCCTTAATTCAGCATGCGCTAAAATGTTCGCAGATGATACAACTATTACCATTTCTGGTTCCTCTCTAGCTGACCTTGAACAAGAGACTAACTTAGAACTACTGAACCTTCACTGTTGGCTAAAAGCCAATAAGCTTAGTCTTAATGTTGCGAAAACCGAGTTTATGGTTATTGGCTCTCGCCAGAAGCTTCTCGCGGAAAGCCATAACGAAATAAACATCAAACTAGAAGACCAAGTTATCAGCAATGTTGATCACGCAAAATCATTAGGTCTCATTATTGACAATCGGCTTTCCTGGTCTAATCATGTTAACGAATTGTGTAAGAAGGTAACTTCGGCTATAGGTGCCCTTAGACGTATTAGGCCCCTTATCTCCCAATCTACTGCGGTACTAGTCTATAACTCCTTAATTCAACCTCACTTTGATTACTGTAGCCTTGTTTGGGATGGCTTAAGTGATCAACTGAGTGACAAATTACAAAAGTTACAGAACCGTGCAGCTAGAGTAATTTTAAAGGCCAACTATGGGACTAGCTCGAGCCTGCTTCTTGATATACTCAAATGGGACAAATTAGTTATAAGGAGAAAGAAGCATAAAGCAATAATGATGTTTAAATCTCTAAATGCACAAGCTCCAGTGTACTTGCAGAACCTATTTCACGAACGAAGCACAGACTATGATTTGCGCAATTCCTTTCATAAATTGACGTTGCCCAGGCCGCGTACTAACTACTTGAAACGAAGTTTCAGTTACAGCGGTGCTTTGTTGTGGAACTCTTTACCCGAAAATGTGAGAGAAACTAAATCAGTCAGGAAATTTAAAGAGCAAATCAAACATGTATTTGAGTCGTCGGACTCTCACTCGGCAGTCTTGTAAAACAGTATGTCGATAGTTTTTAGTCTAATTAATTGTGATTAGATTTTTACTCTATTATTACTGAAGATTTTACCGAGTTTTAAATAAATAATCTACCTACCTACCTACCTACCTACCTGCCAAATTCTTGCGTGTCAATGGCGGGAGATTTTCCCGAAGAGTGAGAGCACTAGGATTTTTTGTAAAGG
>OZ037785.1:29063803-29146303 GCA_964035525.1 Porites cylindrica
TGTAATCTTGGAATGCTTACTGGTAGATTTTTCCGATTATAATCGACGATCGATCGATTGGAGCAATCCGATTATTTCCGATGATCGATTGTGAAATCTCAACCGATTCCCATCACTAGTATCTTATAAGGTCTCTATGAAGTGTCACCGCGTTCTTTTAAAACTTATGACGGTTATTTCGAGGTGAGTTTCCTGGAGTTGAATTTTCAGGGAGCACATCAGAGTATAAAGCAGAAAGAAAAATTTGTCGTCGAGTGTTGACGTCTTCTATAGTACGTCACGTTGAAAAGTTTCAAGCTGTAGTTGGCAGTGACAGCGACGAAATGTACCAAAAAGCATGATGCACGTGCAGCGGAGTTGTACGTAGATTTGGTTATTCGGGGTGGATTAATACGCGTATAGCTGTCGCTTTTGCCTGCTGGCCTTTTTAAGTGTTTTTAAGCCTAAAAACAATACAAAAAATTCCAGTTGGCAAATGCGACAGCTATACGCGTGTATATGCTCCAGATGAATCCACCCTCGATCTGTTGCGTTTTTGACGTCCCCGTCATTGAACGAAAGGACCACATATACTAGAGCATATCGTTACCAAGCTCACCTTAACTCCCCAGAAAATACTGACAGGTGTTAAGGATTTTCTTGTGATTAAAAATTATGTGGCGCCTGCGGGGCTTGCGCTTCATCTCGCATACTCGGTGATTTCTAACCTAGTCATTAAAAATACTTTTGTTTCTTATTCAGCGACATGATAACAACTAACCTGCTGTCTCTTCATGAAGTGATTCACGAAATGTTGCTGGAGCTTTTCGTTGGCGTAGTTTATACACAACTGCTCTAAACTGTTGAAGTTGAAGTTTTCAAATCCGTAAATATCAAGAAGACCTGCAACATAATTGAGCATTTGAAAATTAGGAAGAGAGACTAGACAAAAAAATCATTTTGACATAAGAAGGAATTTTATCTAGCGATGGGCAAGGTTTGTTTGGATGATACATTTTTGATCATTTGTTTTTCAAGAAATAAGTATTAGAAACGAAAAAGAAACGATGATTTCGTTATTACCTATGAATGAGTGTTTTAGCTCTTCAGGTGCTTTAATGGAAGAGTTTATGAAGTCAACAATCCAGTCGAATAATCTACAAAAGAACAAAGGAAACATCAAATTAGGATCATAGACCATGTATTAGGACGTTTAGAATATGGATAACGATTTGCATCGTAAAAAATCATCTTGCTAATCAGGAACATACAGGGCGTTTTCAGAAAACTACTAAACATTTTGCCCTGCGAGTAGCCGTGTTTTTCTTGCATGGCTTTTAGCATTTCACGAGGCTTGTCAGTTGCGTAAGTTGGTTTGGGTTAGACGCTTGAAAAAAAATACGATATCATGAGGGAGCTGTTAACTGAATTGCTCCTTTCTGGCATAACAGTGTACTAGCCAGGTTGACATTGACAAGCCAAACAGCTGCATGCATTGCTTATAAAAACAGAAAATAGTTGTCTAGTTAAGTCCAAACATTTTACCAGCATGTAAAGTTACCGTAGTTAATGTTTATAGATGAAAGGAGGCTTACAGCCCCTCTTCCCTAAAAACTCTACCTGGAGTATATTAGTTTAGCCATACAATCTCTTCTCTCTGCACATTCGGATGGTGAGCACTTCTTCATAAACTCCTCTCTTGTAGAGCCCGCTGTTATTCTTCTTAAGAATAAGCATCGCTTTAGCCACTCGCTTTCAGTTCCCAGTAATTCACAGACACGAGAGATTGCTGTAAAAAGAGGTTTAGAAAAATTGAGGACGTAAATGTATTCGTTGGCTGAATGGATTCTCCTGTGTGTGAAGGTCAATAGAGAATTTTTTAAAGGGGAACGGAAAAATAGATTAGAAACGAAAGGACAAAAACTGTTACAGTAAAAAACTTCATCTCTCTTATTATATCTTGGTAGTTCCTTATCTAGATTACTCTACAGGGAGTAGACGAACACTAACCTTTATCATGATCGTCGGTAACAGTACAAATTTCAGCCATATTTGAAAAAGGATCAAAAAACTCAATATCACAAAGATGGAGAACTCCGTTCAAAACCTAGAAAACACGGAAAATTGAAACACAATAATTTGAACTTCCAGTAGTTGAGAGGAAGTCAGAAAAAGAACAGAAGAAAGTGTTTTATGATAGTCCTTAGTTAACTCAAGTCTCTACCTTGAATATTTCGCTTTGCAGGTGATTGTCAATTCCTATGTTTTCCAAAGCTTGTTTTGTTTCCTGGAGGGCTAAAAAATAAGGTGTAGGCGAAAGGATAAATTGCAAATTCAGGCGTTTTTACATTGAACATTGTTAGCCAGTTAATTCCAGGGGTTTCAAGAAAATGTAGCTTTCAATTTATCAGTCACACGATCAATCCCTGCAAGCAATGGACAAATCATGAACACTAAATTACCAACTTTTGGACGTGAACATATTCAGCGTAAACCTACAAAGAAACTTGTGAAAAAAATGACTGAAAAATATCATTCACATGAAACCAGTGGGCCTTTATGAAAACACATCACAATTACGTTTTCATTCAGATTTTTAGCCTGCGTAGCAAGCGTTTCCGTTTGGTTTCGGAGCAAAGAAAGACCGAGGAACGGGATTCTCGGTTTTGGCCGCGCGAGAAATGAAACGAGAGCCAAAAAATGAAAGTGGGGGGAGGGGGAGGGGAAGGAAGGAAACCCCCCTCCCCGCTCTTTTACTTGTGCCATTTTTCGCGCGGTCTTTGACTCTCGTTCCTCGTTCTTTGCTCCTAAACCGCCGACGGAAACGCTTGCTACGCAGGCTATCACATTTTATGATAAATTATTTTGTTTACAACGTTATTCAAACTAGTTGCTTCTTCTTTTTAGAAAAAAGAAGCCGACCTCTACGAGCAAAGTAGCCGACGCGTTTCGTCGGCCGTCGGTGCTTATTGAAACCCCTGTTTTAAAATTGCAAGAAAAAAGGGAAAGGCACCGACTTCGTGCATCATTAGGGCCTTCAAATTAGGTGATGAAAGAGCAACAGGCTGAAATCCAATGTGTTAAGCTGAAGCCGGTCTGTTCAGAATATCTGAACCATATACTCTTCAAGATTATTGCCTGTTATCGATTACTATCGATTGTCATCGATTTTTGTTAATGGATAATAACTGATAAATTATTTTTTCTGTGACTTCGATTCCGATATCAATCGATAACAATCGGCGGATTAACTCGATTGATTTCCGATATCGATTTCTATCGATTAACTACCCCTGGGTTATTAAACGGTCGTATCGCCGTGAGAGGGAACAGGGAGTTTTTAGTCACAACCAGGAGTCGATTACAACAAAACAAAAACCGAAGACTGATAAGGAGTTCCTTCTGTTCTCAAAATTAGGGACCCTAAGATGAGAGGACGGAGACAGCAGCCAAAACGTTGCTTCAATCTTCATAACGATTATTCCAGCTCACTGACTTTGTCAAATGTAGGCGAACTCTTCAGTGGCTGAATTCCTACACTGTGAGAACGCCATCCAAGTTCGCCAGGGGGTTTACCTCGGTGTAAAAACCTATGAAGTTTTCCTTTGTTTTCTAGCTATTATTTTCCTTGGCTCTATTGCGTTGTCTTCTCAGTGGCTTCTTTGTATTCATTGTTTTACGTCACTCGTGAGTTTCACAGGTTTCTACACCGAGGGTGAGTTTAGGAAGAGAAAGAAAATTTCGTCGTGGCTTGTTTACGTCCTCCATGAAACGCAAAATTAGGCATTTTCACGTCGTAGTCGTGCAGTACAAAAAAGGTGTGGGGCACGTGCAATGTTGCTGTTTTGCTTTGTTTTTTTGACGCTCTTGTCGCTGTCGCCTTGCCTAGTCCCTGTACGGCGTCTTCAGCCCAGGCCTTCTGCCTAGGAACTGGGCAGACCGGACGTCGCCGTCGGATCTTAAGGTCCCCGTTCGGAATTTGTTACGACGTTTGAGACCTCTCTGCTGCTCTTAAAAAAATCAAAATAGGACTTTGATTTCAGTAATCATTTACTATGTAAACTGAAAACGAAAGACTGATTTAATTACCAACAAATGAAGATTCTTTGTTTTTCAAGGTCGCTTCTTGATGTTTACTTGAAGTAATCTGAAACAAGGTTCATTCATAGAAAGGCTTTAGGAAGTTATAGATATAATGTTGAAGGTCAAATTTTTATTTTCTGATTCCATATAATAAAATTAAAGATATTACATGACCGCGGCGAGATAGGAAATCTCTCTTCGAGTTTTGAAAAAATATTTAAAGGCTATGAAAAGCGCGATTTATTATGTAGCCATTAGCAGCGGGGCTCTTTTCACGTGTGGAGATAACATGTTTTCGCGCGAAAGCTTAACAGGTATTTCATTGGTGTTTATATAATTAAATGAAAGTAACCCAGGCTGGGCGCTTTGTATGAGAGGTTTTGGGCGCAACGATATATGACAAGGCTTGCGAGAGAAACCTGCTTTCTGCTGTCTGTAAAAATACAGCAAGTTTGCACCTGGTCAAATATGTGGAATCTTCCTTCTCCCTGCGCCTGATGTACGACTCTCGTCTTCTCCAACAGATATGTGCTTACTGTAGCGCCAATGATTCTCTGGCTCCTGGAAGTTAATTTACGATGCTTAAAACATTTAGCAATGAGTTATTTGATCTCCGCATCAAGAAAAGAACTAAATCTCATCAAAAAGAAATCATGATAATATTAATAAGTAAAATTCTTGTGATATCATAAATCTGAAAGAACAAAACATGGTGAGAAGCGTGATATGAAAGAACAATATGTCAATGACTTCCCTGAGTTTCCGATGGACCCAGAATACTAATCTTCGGGCTGTGCTGACTCACCGATTAAACTGAAGTTGAATATATTTTCCAAACCGACTGCTGTTTTTGTTTCTTGTAGTCTGAGCATTTCCAAAAGCCTCCAAAACTGGACTGGAATCAAGTATCCTTTGCTCAATCCTGCTAACGTTTGTAGTTTCCTCGATCCTATCATAACAATTACAGTTAATCGTAATATTACATTTAAGCTAGAAATACCTATAATCACGACGAAGTTGGATTTTGGCAGCCACCTTGTCTGAAATACCTTTCAGATTTGGTTATAAATAGTGCTGAATAAATGATTCGATGAACAACGTTTTTTTCACTGCAGATATTATATATAGTTTTAATAACAGGCTACAGAGGCATAACCGTTGAGATTTTGAAGGAGTGAATGATTTCAGAAAAAGAAAATCAAAAAATTCTTTTCCAGATTTTAGCTGTACGCACATACGCCACGTATGTGCTACGCTCTTGGTTCTTCTTGTTATAGGGACGTCTGCAATTCAGTACCCCCAGATTTTTTAGCTTATAGCAGTTTTAAAATTGTGCGGTAAATGACTCCAAATCAACGTGGCACGAGACGGATTATTGACTTCAAAATCTGTCTAGGATGAACAGATGGATTTTATTTGTTCAGAATAAACCATCCACTTTTCGCATTTACATGGATTACTCGACGGATCTCTAGGTTGTCTTCTCTTGCACAGGACAGCCAATTCCAGTGATCAATGAGGGCAACCGTGACGTTGCTGATGCCAGCGGGAACTCCACGCAAGTGCTGGGTCTTTTTGAAAGCCGATAAATTAGAGAAGGCTTGCAATTAAACTGGCAGTAATGTGTGTAAGTAATTTATCGTAATCGTGCATGCTGATGTATGACATTTCAGAAGAACTGCAAAAATTCTAACAATTTACTGTAAGTCAACGTCGAAGACTTCATACCTGGTATCTGCCACGTCTGTAATGAAACGCATTAAACTACGAGTCGTCCACGTCTATTCGGAAAAAAAGAAAACAATCAATGTTCTTGAACAAGTTGGAACGGAATGGAATGTCGTGGATTAGAGGACAACAAGACGTGCCCTCTGCTAACAGTAAGCTCGGACGGCAGCATCAAGGGCACCACTGCACTGGCAGCCGCTATCAGTCCATATATGAGCCCACTGTAAGCCACTCATAGCCCATGATATGAATGATGTTTGAAAGGTAGACCACACCACCGCGGAAACTTCCGCTACTCTTTTCGAACAGTGATGAGGGTTCTTTTACGTCGCATTCGATTTGACAATAAATGAAAGAATGATGAAGGAGACAAATTCCACTTTCCCTCCCTCCCTGATCCCTATACTGACCTTGCCAGCACCACTTTCACCACTGACAACAATGGATTGGTTCCTGGTTTCCAGATCTCTTTTAATTTCACAAAACGCTTTCTGTCCAACAGCAAATATATGAGGTGGAAGCTCCTTAATTGGTATGGATAAAAGTAAAAATAAATGAAAAATATCATTTCATGATGCGTGATGTATTTGTCGTGAAGGCAAGTGAAAAAAAGATCGTGAACAATCAAAGAAAGATGGAGTTATTCTACATGGGTACTGACCTTGGAGGACTATCCTGTCTTTGTCTATAAACTTTTCAATTCAAACTTACTCACACACAAATGCTCAATTTTACCATTTTTATATTCCCACCTCATTTTCCATCATTTAACAATTTTAAAATGATAAAAATGCCCCAGAATTTTTTGATAGAATTAAATCTTTGGTGGGACTATAGCCTGGTCCATGCTCAAAGGAAGAAATTTGCAGCAATCAGGGGAGAGAAGAGGCTCTTCGTTTCTCACCACCATTCCCTTCCCCAGATTACCGGCCTCTTTTTTTTGCTTGACCTTGTTGTTTCGACATCCCTACTAAAACTCAGAGAGCCTGGCACAGGCCAGTGGGACTATGAAAGGAAAACTGCTCAATTATGAATTCAAAATAGCCCGCGAGCAAGCTCTGATCCATTTGGGGGAAATTGCAAGAGCTGCACACCAAAGGAGATGCTAGTGTGAGGAGCATTGTCTATGCGGCTAACTTTGCTAGTCATAATATTAATGTTATTACTTTAAAAAATGGCTACTTTTAATTTGGCGCTAATAATTCATTTATCCAATGATGATCTAGTTGACTGCTCAAACCTTTATTTCAGTGGGACTAATTCCCTTGTATTTTGTCATGACCTTTCCATCATAAAGTTCTTCCACATCTTTAAATGGATTGAGAGCAATGAGAGGTACACCTAATCGGCAAAAATAAAGATTCAATGCTTATTAATTACTGCTTGGTTATAACACACAGTATAAACACAATTACTAGAAGGGGGATGGCTATGTGTACAATCCAAAACTCCTTAATAGTTAAAAAAAAAAAAAAGAAAAGAAATGCTTAATGAGTGTCTTTATATCTGATAAAGACACGGCTAAACTTTATGTCCAATATTTTAGGTAAAAAAAAACCCCTTTTTAAACCTGATAATACCCTCCCCCTCATTTTGTAAACTGTACTTAAAATCTATTTCTCCCCAATAGTATGATTTATTTGAAAACTGTTGTAATGATATGACCAAAACCAGTGACCACACAATATCATTCTGGCTGTCTACGGTCAGTTTTTTTATATATTCATGTTATTGTTATTGTCATGATAGTTTTTCTCATAGGATGCAGTAACTTATTAGATTATAACAGAGTGCAAAACTATAAATGTGACACTTTTCTAGCAGATATAAAAAATTGAGGAGTCAAGTAAAAAATGCACTTTGTACCTGCCCATGAATAGAATGCCCCCACTTGATAACGAGCTTCAACTGTCTTAAGCACTGCAAGTATGATATGGGTGTGTCAGACCATAGAAGATATCACATTAGAGTGTGAACAGTTATTGATAGTAATCACTGTAGACACATAACTGCTTGTTGTGCTACATGTAGACAGTGATAAAGGGTACTTACTAGAAGACAATGAGTTGTATGAAAAAATTTAATTTAATCTAAAAATCACAGAATTGCTTGTGAAGAGGGCAAGAAGTGCAATGGAGACCCTTTCTGATCCACAGAACTTGAAAAACTCCTAGAGACACTGACCTGGCTTGACATCATGTGCAGTGTTGTTAATAGATAGGGCTTGTAGAAAACCTGGTCCCCATTTGGGCAAGCAAGTTCATTTTTAAATGCACTCAGTGAAGTTTGATAACCTTTTACTTAGTTTTTCCTTAATTTTTCGCTAATTACTCAGAGTTTTGGTTAAAAGACTGGAACTAAATGAAAAAAATCATGCCCTTTGGACAGCTGGATTGTCTTATTTTTGTGTCAGCCTGATAGCTGGAGGAAATAATCAAAATGTACATGTATTAGCAAAGAAAGAATTGCTCAATCCTGCGAGGTTTCAAATCCAGTCATGGAATCGAACTTAAAGCTTATGTATGCTTAACTAATAAAAGTTTTCTATCCTGGGATTCCAAACCCCTTTTCATTTCAAACAAAACCTTCTTGTCGACTGAGTGGCTCTTCACAGCTAGTTTGAAGGAATAATTATTATGTTTTAATACATGTGATAGACGACAGAAGGATCAAACCTGATTCTTCGTTCAAAGGACTAAGTGATGTCAGATCATCAGAGCTTTCAAGATTAAGACTTCTCTTGTCACCAAATAAAATTCCCTTCTTCCTTTGTGGCTGTGTGCCTGCACTTACATTTTCTAAAACCTAAACAAATGGAAGCAGTTTGCAAGGCTTATAAAATGAAATTTGCCATAAACTGTGTGCTGCTTATTTATAAACATTTGCCTCGATATAGCTCGAAACTGGTGACAATGGACTGGTTAAGTATCGTTAATAATCTTAACAGAAAAGATTTAAGCTTGGTCCCTCAATGTTGCAAGCAATGATCAATCCATGTTTAAGGCGTGCATATTTTCGAATAAGAATTAAAACAGATGGTAGCTTGACTTAGTCGACGACAATTTTGCGTTAATGGAAAGTGTATTGTAATTACACAATCTTTGGTTTGGACCTGTTTTCATTACATGTATGTTGATACTCACCCCCATTTTTCACGAATCGCTGGTCAGTAAATAGCAAAGTAGACGAGGTAAACACAGCTGATTTATAGAAGAAAGATGTCGATTTTCAGGATTTTTTTCTTCACATTCAAATTTCGAACCGTGAACAATACTGGGTTTTGATTGGCTAAGAATTCTTCACCGCGGTGTCCAGGAAAATACGACCAGCGGGTAACTGCAAAAGTGTTTACGTATCACTTCCCATAATGCAGTACGAGCTGCAGTTATGAGCGATGATGCAGAAAACATGGTTTCCTCGATGACTCCGTTAAAATGGGAAGGTTGGTGTTTTTCCCTGTCTTATTCCAATTCCTCTTTACCTGAGAGATCCGTTAAGTTATTCCTACGATATAAGCGTCTGTCTTCAATTTCTGGTCTATTTCTGTTATGTTTAGAATTGAGGAAGAAAGCAAGACAACTTGAAAATGAGATTGATCTAAAACTGGTGTCCTTTAGCAAATTGGGGACGTCTTACAGCCATCATAATGGCTTCAGAGAAAGGTGCTTGTTAGATTGCTATTAATTGAGTTGCGTGTTTTATTAGTTGTTTCTCCAAGCGTTTATGTTAATAAATTGCAGTTCCGATACGTCGCCGCTACTTAACAGTTCTTCAAGTGAACGACTTTTCGATACCATGGGACTAGAAATTGAGCAACTTTTATCCAAGGTCAGTACTGATCAAAATTTTATTTTCTTCAGGAAACGATTTATTGGCCATTCGCAGATCTCTCGCTTAATATTTATTTAGAATAACATTACCTTACATTTGCATATAAAAAGTTAAAATGTACAATTTATTCAGATGTAGTAATATATTAGGCTCGGAGATGACGACGTTGCTTATGCCTGTTTCCCGGCATTGCCATTTGGGAGCAAGGCACGTGAACGTGAAAAGACTTGTCCTTTTTCGTTTTGTACACAATATGTTACATTCTTGCCATAGCTTTTAAGATTAACAGCTATTATGAAGATAGTGAAGAGGTCTGTCTTTCCCTATTATGTTTTATGATGATGTACTTTCCTTTAACCCTCCCTATGCTCACTTATTTTTTGTGAGATACCTGTGAAATAGCTGGAAGATTACTGTCAGCTCTTTGTTACCTTGTCATTCAACTGTCACAGGTAAAATTTGATTTCAGGTTAAATTTTTTTAACACAGGTTGATTCTCAATTTCCCTTGTCTTCTAGAGCTAGGAGACATTGGAAATTGAGAATCAACCTAGGCTAAATCAAAATCAAACTGAAATCAAATTTGGCCCGTAACACAACCATTGCTATGTTTTATGCTTCACTTAAAATGTGTAATGAATTGAATTGATGGATGACCTTTAAGCCTGGTTTCCATATGATGGCTACGATTGTTACGATGGCTGTGATCGGTGAAAAAATAAGTTCATTGCAGTGATCATGTAGAAACCACTTTCCAGCGATAGTAGCGTTTGCAGTGATCACGGTGGCGATGATCTTTGAGATAGAAAAAGTTATATCGTTTTTGCTGCAATCGCTGGAGATTGTGTTTCAGTAATTATTATTTGATCCCTATGATCGCTGAGCTTTTTTCTCAGTGATTGTCAGGATCACAGTGATTGTAGGGATTGTAGCGTTTATATGGAAACTAGGCTTTACTTTAATACAAAGTTAAGGAATTTTCTGCTATCTAGACTAAATGAAAATGGACGCTCATTGTAGGACCATCTTGTCCCAATTTTGTAAATGGTTAGATAGGAAAAGAAAGCAGCCGAGACCAAAAAAAAGTTTTTGAAGATTGTCAATATTTCTTCTCTTTCTATGTCTCCCACTGCACAAACGCATCTAGACTGTCCCTAGACACTACTTAGCAACTCAAAGGAAATATTGGTATTCTCCTAAAGGAGAAGTTCTCCAATGGAAGTATGAATATAAATCAGAATTTTACAGGGAAGGAAAGGTTTTAGAAACAAAAATCTTCCAATAAGAGGTTTAGAAGAGTACAACACCACCTTGGCTTAGACAACTGGGTATACACAAATTTACACTGATAGCTGTCTTAACAGACCCTTCCGCAAGCGGACAGCTTTAGTTACAGCCACCTTCTCAAAACCCCTTTTAAACTCTCATACAAACTCTGTATTTTTACATTCCCATTAGCTGCTGTGGACACTGTCAGTTACATGTACGAATTAGATTTTTAGCTGTGTATTTAAGCATCCATAAGTGGACTCCTAAAATGAAATCTCATTCACCTCTGATTCTTAGAGTGTTTTTTTTTTATTCACATCTGTGTGTGGTTACACATCGAAACAGCACTTGAATGTTATACTTGTGACTGCATATTTACAACATTGTCAGAACAACGGTATAATCAAACACTAACAAAATTTTTTTTTTGCATTTTTAATGTTTATTTGTAGCTGGGCAAGCTCCTGTAAGTGACCATTTAACCCTTACATCTCTATTGGCCACTAAGGAGAACCATCTCGTAAGAGGCCAGCCCTAGTTATGGACACCTTTTTTGCGCCCCGGGGGTGTCCACTTACGAGAAGTTCCACTGTATTTATAAGTAAGCTTAATTAAATAATTATGCACCTTTTTAATTTGTACATACATCAAAAGTTATTTATTAATAGAGAAGTTCTAAAGATGGTTTGGTGTGTCTTTTGTAATATGTTATGTACAATGTTTCTTGTTTGCTTTTTTTCCAGTTGACAGAAGTAAATGATGCAATGGCTGAATACACTGCGGGGTTCAGTTTAGGTCAACCTAATGGTACTCAGCTTCATATGCTTCAAAGACACAGGGACATTCTTCAGGGTTACTCACACGAGTTCTCAAAGACAAAGGTGGCATATTGCTTGTTAAAATTTTGGCTAATGCTCAGCTTTATACTTTAAAGCTGAACATTAGTGGAAATTTTAACACAACCATCACAGAAAACACTCTAGCGCTGCTTAAATACAGTACTGCGTTGTTTTCCAAGACATAGGTTTTAAATGTGTGGTTGTTCCTTGAATAAATATACAATGGTGGAGGACACTGAAACTCTTAACTTCTTGCACTATAATTATTGAGCAGTGAGGTCAACTGAACATGTGTTGCCACCTTATGCTGTGGCTAAGTTTTTTTAACTTGTGGAAATTGATCTAAGAAGAAGTTGAATTTGTGATCATGATCTCAATAGTGGTCTATCAAGGATTCAGACCTAAACTTACTCGGTGTTAGGCTAAGGTTTTTAAAGTTAAATGTTATTAATTTTATAATTTTTCTAGATACCAGCAGGATTTTAGTAGGACAGGGTTTGCAAACTTTATTGATAAGTGGAGTCACTGTGACTTCTGCTTCACAAATTTTGGAGTCATTTTGGAATATTTGGAGTCAAGTATCACAACGAAAAAAGCCATTTTCAGACTTTCCAGCACGTGGTCCTGGCATGTATACACTATCATGAGGGATACACAAAGTAGCTTTGGCGGTCCGCTGACCTGGAAAGCTTAAATCCATGATGGCGGTCATCGAGTAAACTTTGATCATAATTTACCCTGTTTTGTCGTGCAGTATAATTCTCTAATTTTGATGATTTAATTAAGGTTTACAACGTTTACAATTAACGAAATTTGTATTTGTTGCGAAAAAAGGTCAGGACAAAACTGTGTTTGTTACCGAAAATTTCTGGAGTCAAAGTGGCTCCCTGTTTGTTACCGAAAATTTCTGGAGTCGAAGTGACTCCCTCCGTAACCTCTGTGGAGTCATCTGAACAATTTTGGCGTAAAATACGCCAAATTTGGCGTATTTGCGAACCCTGGTAGGATTTGATAATTTTTTAGAAGGTGGGGATGTGGGCGAAATCCCTCGCCCCCAGAACTTAGCAACAAACCTGAATTTATACCAAAATCTTTAAACATATGGTTATCTTGGTTCTAGGCAAATATCCAAGCATTCAGAGATAGAGAAGACCTTTTAGGATCTGTTCACAGAGATATAAAGTAAGCAAGTTTGTTTTAAGCTTCTTCTTGTTATTCACAAAATGTTATTCAGTAGGAAATCCCAATTACCCTGCGAGCAGAGGTTTCTCTCTTGCATGGCTTTGAGTGTTTATAAAGTTGTTTGCGTCGCTTGTCAGTTGCGTAGTTGGTTTGTTATATACACCCTGGACATAACTGACAAGTGATGTAAAAAACACAACTTTCGGTGTAATTATTTTAGTTGTGAGGCTCAATTTTGTGTACTAAAAAAAACAAATGCAGTGTTAGAGTTTGCAGACATCATCTTACACCTTTTTCTAACTTTAGTGCATACAAGACTGGGATGAACAGAAGAACAGATCTTTATCTCAAGGAAAATGAACATATAAGAAAGTGAGTTTGTTGTACATTAGGTAACAAATAAAGAAGCCTTGACTGTGCTCTGTTCTGTTCTAAAGCATGCAGGAAAGAAAGACGTGTAGGGGGAAACAAGAGACATGCGTGTAGGCGAGTGTTTCTCCCAACTTCTTGAGTGCTCTGGCTGCTTCCTAAACGGCTTATTCTCTCATAAAGCATGCTTTTTCAACCAATCAGAGTGCACGTTATATCTGAACTTTATTATAAGTAGAACTAAAGAATACATGGAGTAACAGTTGCAGCAGAGTGTAAGAGAATAAGATGTAGGATCATCTCGCTAATCATCAGACTGAAACACTTTGAACAGTCCTGGTGGAGATTAACTAGAAAGATTTGGTTTCATAATCATAATTGTCTTTGATATATGTAGTATCCATCACTTCACTTGTTCCAATTATTTTGTCAGTGATGACTGGAATGATTGAGACGGTTTGGGGGATTAGCTGGCGATTTCATGTATGGAAACCAGACTAAAAGAGTGGCTCACCCCTAAAGGTGGTCATGTTAATGCTGTGGTTTGATTTTACGGACATCAGTTAATATGGACCACAGACACTTTTCTGTACTGAGTCACATACTCTCATATATTGTCAACCTCGCTTTACGTGCACTGATTATCTACCCATGTTCTATGACTGAATATCTTACCAGTTAAAGCCTAGCAGAAATAGTGAATGACCTTTCAAACGTTCTGTATGAAATTCAGTCAACCTGGCTGGCAAACTAAAAGTCTAAGTACAAAGTCATGGATACTATTGTTGTATTTCAAGACAAATGCTTGAAAGGTAGTTTTAGACTGAGAATATGATAAAACTAATGATTTAATGACTGCAGGGTTTTTTAAGATGAACTTGTTTAAGTTACAGATAAGAAATTAAGACATGTGTCCATGGCATTTGGATAATACATTACTGACACTGTGGCATGTCTTCTTGGTGTCTGTATTATTTAACTGGGTTCTACTGTATTATTTTCCATTGTTTCATACTAATTATCAAACATTAACCATACCCCAAAACAAGGGATCATAGAATTTAACCCAAAGATAAAATTGAACCACAACATTGATAAAAGATTGCCTCTGTCAAACTGAAACTTTTAGCACTCCATACAAATTTTCATGGCCTGTCCTTTTAACTCTTTTCTGTCCCATTTAGCTCTGATCGGCTGGCAGATGATGTAATTGGGTAAGTTTGCTTTGATGGTCAGCGGTGTTATTTATGTGGATTTGTAAGCTTTCAGATTAGAACTCTGTTACATCATGTATTACACACATAAATACATACACTTTATTACGACTTCTCTATGTGGGGCTATTCTGCCGAAATGTACAAAGATAAAAATATAGACAATAAATGTTTACATGGGTTATACAGTTATGAAAAATGTAATTCGATTTAGTCAATTTATTTAAGAAATGTTTCCAAGAAAGTGGGTAGCGGCTTTCCTTTTAAAACTTGAAATATTGTTAATCCTCTGAATGAAAAATAAAACAAAAAATATGTATTGTCCAAATGAAGCCTTAAACTGCCTTTTTTCAAAAATAAAATTGGATGATGCCGTTGATCGGTAAAAGCTTGAACAATATTTTTGTTTTTTTGATCATGCTGTTTAGTGAGCTTAAGCAAAGTCATTTTCGAGTGACGTATGTCAAAAGGAAGTGGGTAGACTTTTTGCATTGTTGGGCAGTTATCTCGCCCAAACGTTCGCGCAAATCGTTTCTTTAAGAGTATAGAAACGTAGCAATAGAGAGGTTAAGCATCACGTTTACGTCAAACACGAATTTTTGTACCACGTGACCAAGTTTCCTCTTTATCTGCCGTTTACTGTTTATTATTTCTACACCCAAATTAGTAGTTTCACGCATTTTTTTTATCAGTAAGAATTGTTTTGAGCTGTTTTTATCTGGTCATTTTCTATTTTGAGAAATTCCCAACTTAAACCTGATGAAGCCTAAACTCTCTAAGACAAGTGTGGTAGTGCTAAAGCATATTATGAGAAGGAAAAATGACTCACTTCCGGATAATGTGCAACGCTTAAAAGCTCCCTATAACAATGTGCATAGATAACTTCACACCGTAGAGCTTTATCGGCGAGAAAAATAGGATAGGCAAGCGCCAGTGGTACATAATCATCAACATTCTAAGAGCCAAATCTGGAACATTTCTTGAATTTGACCAGTTGGAGGTGTAAGAGTTACATCTTTTCTTTTTCAACTGTAGAGTTGCACTGGCCACTAAGGAAAATCTTCAAAGTCAGCGAGGTGTCCTGTATGGTGTGAGTAGTCGACTTGGTTCAGTGACTAGTATCCTTTTTGATAATCAGCATGTGTAAATCTGAAGCTAGAAACTCCTCTACTGGATATGCTTTGTGAGAAATGAGCAGGTCATCTTTAATTAGCAAATTGAGACAATAGGAATGCTTACATTAGCAAAAATCCATCTATAACAGTAATTTTATGATCAGCATAGTCATGTCTTCCTTGGGGGCAGTGCTAAATCCAAATTGATTTTGTGGCGTGTTGAGTAAAATTTATGGAATTAAATTGCTATATTTTTATTATGTTCATGGTTCCTTAATGCACTTTATAGATCGTTTCCCGGCACTTAATAGTTTGATTCAACGCATAAACGTCAGAAAGCGTCGGGACTCAATCATCTTAGCCAGTGTGATTTCTATCTGCTTGATACTGATGCTTATATATGCTCTTGGATAGAAACAGCGATGTCTAGTAAATCCTAAACCACTGATTCCTTGTTGGGATAGTTGAAGACGCCATGTTGCTGACCAATAACTATACTGACAATAAACAGATCTGTTGTATGGAGGTTGTGCTCGGTCTGAATTTACACCTGACCTCAGTGACGGCGATTTGAACAACAGGGCGATTGTTTCTTCTGGCAGAAATGTGGAGATAGAAATACACCGAGTGACTTTGCATCGAGTGTGTCATACGTGCTGTGACGCTTGCTTATTTATTATTATGCAAACAAAATATTTTAATAAGTAGGAATTGTGATTTCACGACAGAAAATGTAAACGCTACTATTTCATAATTGTACCTTTTGGCTGTGGCGATTTTTCCCCCAGAGAAAAATATGTAAAGGAACATCCCATGCTGTCTAGATTTCGAATCGGTGGGCCTTTGACTAGCTATTTTCTGTCAATATTCTGTTCTTCAACTTCTCCACAAATTTTGAGCAGCATTTTCATTTTTGGAGTCTAGATCACCAATGGATAAATGGACAAGTTTTGAATTATAAATTTAATCTATGGTAGTCTCAAGGAATAAAATGAAAACTGAATGCTATTGTATTGGAGGTATAAATATGTAAATAAAGTAGAAAGATCTATGGCTTTGTCTCGTCTCTTACAGTGCTAGCTTTCTCGCACATAGCTTGTATTTTAACATTGACAAAGGCGCGACTAATTTGATTGTGCTTCTTGATCTCGCCAAAGCCTTTCATACTGTTTCACATCGTGATTTAATTGAAAAAGCTTCAGCTCTACTGTAAATAATGAAGGGTTCAACGCATGACTGGTTTCCACGTACCTATCAAATGGTCAACAGTGAGTTGAAGGGACCTGTGTATCTAAACTGCATTTGATCAGTTGTGGAGTTCCGCAGGCGTCAATTTTTGGCCCGTTGTTGTGTTTAATCCCCCGGGGGGGGGGGGGGGACTCCACATATGAAAGGGGTGGGGGTGCTCGTCGGAAATTTTGAATTAAACCCCTAAAGGAGACCGATCTGGGCGTGGTCCAAGCATTTTTTGATCCCTGAAAGAGGCCATGTTAAAACACACATAAATGAGAAAACTTGGATTATATGAATGGAGTAAATAAAACGAATTAAAAATATACATACAGGTATCAAATGTATATTTTTATATTTTTTTGCGTGCAACCCTAAACGAGATCTTCAAAGCTAAATATGATGGCGTTTTGCCCAGAACACCCTAATTGAGACCAAAATCCGAAATTTACACCCCTAAGCGAGACGACGAGCATCCCCACCACTTTCATATGCGGAGTTCCCCCCGGGGGTTTAATCATCAATAATGATCACCCTGGGTGTCTTCTGTATACCACATGTGTAAGCCGATGACACCATAATATACGCATCTCCCTATCCACAACTTAATTGCAGTGGAATCTCCATTAGATGGCTAGCTTACCAGGATATCCTTCGGAATGCTGGCAAGCCACGGGCAGCGACCTAGGCCAAATTTTTCCTTGTTCTTCAAGTTTCTTCCCCTTTTGTTTAGGTCTAGTTTTCTCAGGTGGTAGTGTTTTTTGGGGGGACGGGTTTTCTATGGGATTTCCTAGTTATTAGCTTCGAATACGGGGACGGGGTGAAGGCTAGTTTTTCTCGGAGTTCGCCGTCTTTTTCCACAAGCCAAAAGTCTCGGTTTTTGCTTCACTCACCTTGACGACAGGAGGATAAATCGCGTTTTTCTAAAATTGTATCCTTGACGATTGGAGGTAAAATCGCGAAAACTTGAAATCATCGATCTGATCGAAGACGACATCTTGGATTGGACTGTTGGACACGGATCCGGATCAAAGTGAATTTAGTACCGTTTGAACACAGGCAGACCACCCTCTGTTAGTGGGGCCCGTTGTTGATGGAAATCTGAGCAACGATCTTTTGTTATTTATAGAAGAAATACATGTAAACAATACGGTGCCTATAATTTTGTTCCAAAATGCAGATTTAAAGCAAATTTTTCAATAAAAGTTTAAAGAAAATGTTAACTGAGTCATGTGTCATGTTTTTTTCGCCGTCCCGTGCTGCTCTAATTAAGCGCTATTTTGCGAGATGAATATTTGACCTCGGCGGCTAGAACTAAAGAAGTTTTCGGTTTTCCCTCTCCCCACCCCCCTCGACCAAAGGCCTGTTCACAGGCTACTGTTTAACCGATTGAACTGTTTAAACTAGATCAAGAGAATCTTGGAATCACTGTTTAACCGCTCAAGAGAATCTTGGAACTACCGTTTAACCGCTTGAAACTACTGTTTAACCAGATCAAGGGCATCTTGGAATCATAGTCCACCATTGTAAACCATTGGAACTACTGTTTAACCGGAACTTCTGGAACCACAGTAAACCATTGAAACTATTGTTTAACCGGATCGACTGTGGAACTACTACTGAAATGGATTTGACTTTAAAAGCATTTAAAATTTCACTTTCAATATTGTAAACCCTAGTTGAAATATTGCAATTGTGATACCTAGAAAAATAAAAAAACAGGCTGCATGAGACTTCGGCCGTTTTCAAAAAAACATTTAAAAAAAAAATATAATAAGAGGCAACGGTTTAAGTAGTGCTGGCGACAAAAGCCTGACTGTTCGCAGTCCCCTAGTTTTTCTCAAGATCGTCAGGATCGAGCGCGAGTCTCACATGATTGACAGGTTATGTACTGTGCGTTGTAGTTTCTTTTTTAGCAGGGGTTTATTTAATAAAACTTTTAGAATTAACTTTTTAAAATGTGTTCGTTGCAGAGAGTAGAATATAATTAATTCAGCATCAGAATATATCAATTGCGATGAATTGTTGCCCAGTGCAGTAAAGATAACATTGCTGCAAAACGAGTTGAATAGCGATGTTACCCGTTTTACCACCCTCAAAAACCTTGCAACCATTTTTCTGTTTTGAACGTGGATGGTAAAACGCGCGACATCGCTATTCAACTCGTTTTGCAGCAATATTGCAAAACCACTATTAAATTCCTGATATCAAAATGGCGCTGCAAAAGTGATTGATGAAGTATATATTCGTTTATGACACTTTTTCCTGAAGATTAAATGTGGATGGAACGAAAACTTCCACAATTTTCTTGTATGAATAATTGGTCATGAGATGCAAATGACCAGACCAACTTGGCATTGCCCCGTCCTTACGTTTGCTCAAATTGAATGTCATAATTAGGAAATTTAACATCGGTACCTTAAAATTTGCTGAACTAGAGAAACTGCTAAAAAGCTGTGCTTCCGACTATGTATAGAGTTGCAGATCGCAATGACGAACAGGTCATCGCAATGTTTGTGAGTAACCACAAAAGGAGAGAAAAAAGAGCGTACCGTGAGAAATTCTGATGCTCACTTAATATACGTTCGTTGTAGAGAGTAACATTATTTTTTCATATTTTAAGGCGACTAAAATTACCCTATTAACTAAATGTTTGAAAATTCTTTCAAACGCTACTTCTTGACGAAAACAACATCGTTCATTTGTCCCTTTCATTTAACATTAATGACCTACAGTTGAAACAGTTAGCAGTGTCAAATTACCTTGCATAATTCCTCATGCAATATTATTTTTAGGAGAATTGTAGTTTCATACCATATATAATTTTAACTATCTTGTGCATAACACGACCCCACAAGCTTAATGTTATCTCATTTGATGAAGATGATGTTGAGAGTTGTAAATTCTTCATTGTAAATATCCTATTATCCACCCCGCAAGCCTCCCCTGCCCTAGCCTGCGAAAACATTCGTTTCTCCTCGCTCTTCGCCGCTGGGGACGTTTCGCGTTTTCCTCCGCGCGAAACGTCCCCAGCGGCGAGGAGCGAGTAGAAACGGATGTTTTCGCAGGCTACCCCTGCCCTCCGAGACTAATCACCGATAATTTGCACTATCTGGTAGTTGGACTTCTGCCACACTGCTCAGGTGCAGTTTGCAATTGTGAAGTAATGAGCTATGAATGCCCCTAAAGTGAATCTAGTGCGAATTCGAGGAAGATCCCCACATCGCGGACTACGTGCCCTACTCTTTACAAACAGCACTAAATACCTTAAAGAAGTAAAGCCCCGCCAATTTTAAATTTCCCAATTATTCAAGGTAATTCTCTTATGTCGGCAGGACTGAACTCTTCAACGAAATTTACAAAATGAATGATTTTTCGTGATGGCCTTGCGAAAACTACAAAACTTACAATATTCACGATTTTTGGTCATGGTTTTAGGACAATTCAACCAAATTTTTATCCTTTTCAAAGCGGCCCTGCGTATTTTACAATTTTAACAGAAATTGCAAAATTCACAAATTTCGTGTTTTTTCGTCAGATCTTTATGCGAATATGTCACAATGTTTCTCCCTTTGTTCTGTACATAACAACAGTGGAGGATCCGGGGGAGAGGCTCGGGGCCGAAGGGCCCCCCAAATTTTTTTTGAGACTTTGTTCAAATAACCGACTCTCAGGGTCTTTACTGAATACTGAGGAGAAAGTGCGGCCTTTGTTATGACATCTGCAAAGGGCTCGACGTTCTAGTCTTTTAGGAAAAGGACGATAAAATATATCCCCCGTCTTACCACCTGTCTTTCTCATATAAAAATTATGTGACCCACGTCGTTAAAGAACCCACTCAATGTTCGTAAGTTAATAGTACGGGACGTAGTCTTCAGTGTGGTGCCTTTCTATCTCAAATTCACATTCACATTAAGGGTTATTCATTACGCCTCACTTCATTAATTAAAAACTACGCCATAAGCCGTCTTGCAAAGGTCCCCCAACCAGAGTTGTAAATTACCCCTGTAAAGCCCTGAGGCAGTTTACAAAATTTTACAACTCTACTGAGGGCCACCTATATTTCAAATCTATTCTCAGCTGCATTCTCGGCGTTAAATAATACATTGGACAAAGAACTGACGAGGTTATTTTTGTTAAGAAGAAACTATAAACAACTTATCCAGCATTCAGTTACTAGAGTCATTTTAACCAATGCATGCATGGAAAATATGAAAATAAACGGCTAAATACTCAGCTCGAAGACGAACGTGAATTGATTGAGCTGAATTCATCACTGTAACCGCTCGTCAATTTTGCGAGAGTCAGGTTGTCACAATGAATTGTTAGTTAGATATTAATGGAAATTTTGTTTATCCTTTTGTGTCCCGTTGCCATAGTTTAAGGTTACACATAAAACGCCCTTAAGTAATGTACTAGTTAAGAAGTTATTTATTTAAACACAGACAAACAGGAGAATTGCACAGGAAGAAAAAGAGGCAAAGAAAGATGAGCAATTACCCTGCAGTTCTGAGAAACTACTTGTTCTTAATGGGGATATTTTCAACCCTTCCAAATGACTCTGAAAGTACACGGACTCTGAGTTCTTTTTCACATTGTTCTAAGTCGGGTATATTTTTGTCTTATATTTCTTATAATCTCAATTTGTCCATTTTCTCTAAAAAAGCTTTCGGCGAGGGATCCATTGGTAAATTCTTATATGTTAACTTCATGATGAACGAGTTCTCCTACCTGAACATCACCAGTACTGGACGGAATCTTATTCAAGACGAAGGCGAATGTGCCTTCGCCTGTCTAAACATCCCCTCATGTTTCTCCTACAACATGGCTACCTTCCCTGACGTCAACGGAAAACTTCTCTGCGAATTACTGCCATCGGACAAGTATAACAACACGGAAAAATTCATCACCAGCAAGGAATTTCATCACTTTCATATTCCGGTGAGTGAAACTCCGTTTATCTTACACTAATATAAAAACAATCTTTTTAAAGTTCCTCTTATAGAAGCATTTAGGAATTGGTCGATAGTAAAATTTTGTCGCTTATGAAACTCACTAACCCTAGCCATTTACTAAATTATATAAAAAAAAACTGACTTTTTAAGGGTAACACAATCACTAGTAAAGGAGTAGTTTTTATTGAGGTCCGCAAGGTTAAGGATCCCAACTGGCCGGAGGTAAACCAGTTGGCTTTTTACAAGCGCATCCAAGGAGACTGAATTCGAGAACAAATCCGGTTAGCGGTCAGAGAAGAGAGAGAAGATTGAACTCGGCTCCTCCGGATCTCAGTTCCAGCGCTCTAACCGCCACTCGACCACTCTGCTTTGATGGCAAGAGGGAACTGAAAAATAATAGTTACATGCCTTGCGGGTCACTGAAAGACGAGGGAAGAGCAAAGAAACAACGACTTTCAGTACTCCCTTTTAGGGTAGCGAGAGAAAGATGGCATGAAATTGTTTTAATAGCGAGGAGAGCAAACCACACTAGGTTTTTCATCTCTTTTTGCGACACATGACTGATGATGTCCATAATATTCGCTTGAGATGATAATACTATATAACAGTGTTAAGAGGTTTAAAGAACTGATTTAAAAAACAAACTTTTCCGACTTCATCTTCATCTTCGTAACCGTAGATCTTAGAAAAGATCAAGTTTTATCCCATTTCTATCCTAGCCCTATTCATGGCCAATCACTTACTGCTATAAAATTTCACTGTAGCTTTAGTTTAGTGTCTCTGGACCATTTTCTTATGGTCTTTTTTGTAACGCACATTGGTGCTAAGAAAAACTGGGAAAGCCAAAAAGTCTTACAATAATACCTGCGACATGCTTTTTCAGTTTGCGCCCCCTAAACTGTGGAACTCACTACCACTAGATTTGCACAAGTTTTAACAAGTTTTAATTAAAAAACTGAAAACATATGTTTTTGCGCAATTTTTAGACAGTAGGTAAATGTTTTCGTAAAACGATTTTAATAACTGTAATGCATAATATATCGATAATTCTAGGTCTCGAGCCACTGTATTTCTAGCCTTGAAAATTTTATATCAAAATATTTTGAAAACGCTTTCATGGATTTTGCTCAAACTTCACGAACATCGAGGCAGTTATATTGGAAGAAAAAGCTCTTGAGAACAATTTTGGAAAAAAAATCCCCAGTGCCGAGAAAAACGGCTGCAAGTATAATAGCTAATCACGTCATTTCGTTGCTAAGACAACTCCGAAGTCATGGAAACCTTGATCATAACAAATTTATCTAATACAGCTGTGCTGATAATTTTTCCAAATCTTTGTTAAAATATAGCAACGTAGTCTATACGCAAACTTGGGGAGGTATTGACCCTGAAAACTCTACCGAGCAACCTTAAGCTTGAACGAACAAAAGCCAAATCAATATCACCTGTCTCGGTAAAATTAACATGATGGTCCCAACAAACAGCAAGCCCTAACAAACAAAATGTACTGTACTACATACTGAATGTAAAAAGATTTATCGTCTAAAAACACTATGCATGTGAATGTGAGAAAAGGGAGTATAGTTTATATATATATATATATATTTTTTTCACTCAGAACATCTGCGACACCCATCCCTGTCTTAACAACGGAAAGTGCTATTTTAAATACACCGACAAAAGGTACGGATGTGTTTGCGCATCTGGCTACACTGGAGAAAACTGCGAGAAAGGTAAATGTGAGCCTACTTTCAATAATTCAATAGACTTGCTTACAACTGCAGCAGAAGAACGATGATAATGCTGTAAGAAACAGACTGAGGTGTTAATAAGGAAAAACTGTTAGTTAGTGTTAGATTTGATTACGACAAACGGAGCCAGCCCGCCAAAATCGCCAGGGAATCGAACCCCGACTCCTTCTTCTTGGTGTTGCGTCAATAAATAATTGATGGATGAATAAACAATGACGACAAATGGTGTTAGTAGTGGTATTATGTCATTTATGTTTCAAGCGCCTTTGCGAATCGAGTCTTATTGATGTTGTTGGGAGTCTTGCTTTGGGCGAGCTCTGTTTACTAGGATTTCACCATGGTGGTTTACCAGGAAATAAAACACTATGAAATAAAATGAAGCTTTATTAAAAGTTACAATCTTTTATGCAAGGTTTTAACTTACGCGTAGAATGAAAATGACTCATTGATAAATACACTATTCCTTTGTCAATGGGCCCCCTGTGAAGCGTGATCCAGGAGCGAGGGACTGGTGCGACGTTTCCCAAAGTTTCCTTCTACAGTAGATGACTAGATTATGATACAGATGAATAATTTTTTGTACGGTGACATACACTTTAAAGAATTGTATTATTTTATCTCGTGTTTTCCTCTGTTGAGTTTGATTTTAGCTTCTCTTGAAGCGTTCTGTATGCAAACCCTATGCAAGATCACGAAACTGACAATGAGATTCAGACCAAACTGTGAAAAATCATTTTCTTGCAGATATCGATGAATGTCAAGATGGAGTCCATGATTGCCTTTCTACTCTGGCTTCCTGTGTGAATACATTGGGTTCGTTTAATTGTTCTTGTAACCACGGATACATAGGAGATGGAAAGACAAACTGCACAGTGAATTTATCAGGTAAAAGCCTATTAAAACGTTTTGTAGTTATGTTTAAAGTGCGTATCATTAAGGCAGTGACAGTAATATTTTGTACAATAGCAAAAGTAATTAATCAACTATAAACTTCAAATTTTTACTCGATATAAACAGAGTTGGTAGAGGAGATATGACTGCGCTATATGTACACGGGTGGCCCAAGGGAAATAAAACGCGTTAATTTTAAGCGAACTTAACAGGTGAAAGTTATCAGCATAAATATTGTTACCTGGTGTCGCTGTGTTTTATTCTACGAAGTTCCAGCGCGATTGGATCAGTATAACATCATCTGACCTGATTGTGTTTTAGTTATACTGCGGGATGTCATACAAATTATATTAATATTTATACTTTGTTTATAACTTTTACCCGTTTTAGTTCATTTATTGGAAGTAAGGTTTATTTCTAATATAGAAACTCTCATATTACGTTTTGATCATTTGGGTATGAACATGCTCACAATTGCGTTTACAACGGAACGATGGTGACGAACTTATACTTAATGTATCTGACCACTTTCGAATAATGTTTTAAAACCTGTTTGGAATTTATGTGCCTCTTGTTAGCTATTGTTTCAGAATAAATTGATTTGCACAAAACAATATGACAAAATGTGGATCAATAAATTTCTATCTGTTATTGGTTCTGGATTTGTTCCTATCTTTGATATGAAGGCTCTCGTCGATGACTCGGATGACTAGGTGCAATGACTTTATCTCTGATTCAGTTTTAGACAGTTGTCTGTTAGTATTTGCCACGTATGATAACTTGTGATAACTTACTATTCAGATTTATCGTTATCATTGCCAGAAAACGGGAAAGGATTGTCTCAATGTTATAGCACATATTGGGACTTTGGTTAATCGGTTCCTGTTATTGTTCATTAACATATACGTACAACATGTAAAATGTAGGGCTGTTGAACCGTGATATGAGGGTCTCAATAGGGTGGAGGTATTTACGGAGAACGGTTAATACGTCGGCTTTTGTGTGCCTAACGGTTAATAATTCTTTCCGTTTAACAGACATCCGAAGAAAAAAACAGTTTTTTTTGAAAAATTTCAAAAGTTTCTACCATGGTAAGCCTCTAAGGAATCTCCGGGATGGGGATAAAAAAGGCTGAAATACTGGGTCCATCAGCCACGAAACAAGACCAAGACAAGGCACAAAATTCTAACAAGCAATATTATATGGCTGAACCGGCAAGCGGGAAAGGTGAAGCGAATTCTGCGTTCTGATTGGCTACCCGAGCGGGCAAGATGAGCCCAGCCTGCCTGCTCGGGATTTCCTGCGTTCGTCTCGCAAGAAAAAATTCTCTTACTGACCAAACTTGTTCGGTCAAGATGGCTGGATATTGGTCTCGTTCTCTTTTGTGTTGTTATTGACCTCGAATTCGTCTCGGTTCACAAAAACGCAAAAAAGAAATTGGTCAATAACACATGTATATTGACAATCCCTGCATGGCAAATTGTGGTTAGAAAAATAGTTATAGCTAACTTTTATTGCGACTTCAGGTTTCAAATCAATAAACTCATTATTCTTTTTAGAATGTTATAACTTCACATCTCTGACCGATGCTGACAGGAAACCATCATTTCATGTGGTCGAACCCGCTAAACATGACACGAATCTCGGTCCAGGATGGTTTCGTTTCCAAGGTGACGCAGGTAGTATGATGACTACAAAATGTCCAGCTAAAAACCGCTGTAACACCCACGCAACCGGCTGGTTAAATGGTACGCATCCTGAAGTGACTGATGGTATTGTCACAAGACAAGTTTGTTTTAGTCACGATTCAGGATGTTGTGATTGGCAAACCCAAATCCAAGTGAGGAATTGCAGTGAATACATTGTATACTATCTTCACAGCACACCAAATCCTGGAAGCTCTCTCCGCTACTGCGGCAGTGACTAAAGTGAAGGAGATCTGCATATACCTAATCTGACCTGCTGTACATATATCAACCAAACAGTCACTAATTAAATCGTAGTATGCGACTGTTTTCGGGACACTATTGCTTCTTTCATTACAAGGTTACACAGAAAACTGGGGTACGATCTAAATTTGTCCCCCAATACAAGCTCAAAGTGCAATTCGAGGCAATACCGTCCCAGCCTTTCACGTGCGTGAAATTTTTTCCTAATTTCTTTTACAAATACGGATAATGTAACTGAGTAGAAACTGAGTTAATATTTGTATCTTTAAAGCTAGGGTAGATTTTAGACCTCCTATTGCAGCTGTAAGGTCTGTGAGAAATGTTAGCATTCCTGTGGCACAGTATTTAGGGGGATCCTGGGGTGCCTGTGACTCCCTATTTGTGAGAGGCATCATTTTCTCTTTTTAGCCTCTTTTTTCTGCTAAAATCACTAAAAAACTACGTTCGAGTGAAGACATGCATTTTGTTTCCGCTTTCCAGAAAATCATTGTCATGGTTCTAGTTCTGTTTTCGTAAAATTTTTGTTTATTTCAATCAGTGAGTTATCATGCATAATTTCTGAAATGCATCGGGAAGAAATATTCGGATTCAGTTGTAAACAGTGGTGAACTAGCAAGATGGACGCTGGTTTTAAGCTATTACCTTTTATTTATAATAGTTTTAGATAAATCGTTTCATAGAATTGTAATTTCGCTTTTATAGTAGTTTTAATCCCACCTGACTCGATTAGAAAAGCTTATGTCGGGTGGGGCTGGTCATACAAACGCTTGTTGTATATATGATGTTTATTAAAGTGTGTAGGTGTGTTTAAAGCGTAAATTTTTTTGAAAGCGTTGTAACTTTTCATGTGACACGGTTCAAACAATGAACTGAAAGCAAAACGTTGACGTCATAGCCCACTCTTTTCCTATTGCATGATACTATCGCCGAAAGAGGAAATAAATTTTTCCATTGAAATCTGGACATTTTATATTTGGTGAGCATATGTTCTATTGTCATGACATCCTGTTACAAAAAAGTGTATTATATAGGCCGGCAGCTGCCTATTCCGCAAACCGCTGTATTATGTTCTTAAAGTTTTATAGTTGCGAGACCTCTTTGCTAAGGTTGACCGAGGACTGGAGAATGATGCGTGACAGGGGGGAGCTTGTTGCGGTAGTTTCTATGGATCTCTCCAAAGCGTTTGATGTTATTCAGTATCCACTCCTCCTTTCGAAACTGAGGGCCTATGGTATGGACGACAAAAGTTGTGCCAGGTATCATCAGGTATACTACTCCCACGTCGATCCGGCAGCTCTGGATGCATGCGTATCTCATGATGTTGGCGTGGCCAACCAGTGGTACCATGAAAATGGGATGTTAGTTAATGAAAGCAAGCACCAGTGTCTAATCCTCGGTGATACGGAGTATGGTTTTTCCTTCCCAGTAAAGGACACGTTAGAGATTTTTGGAATGGAAATAGATAATAATCTGAATTTTTCTAAACATATACCAAATGTATGCAAAAAGATTAATAATCAATTTAATGTTATGTTGCGCTTTAGAAAACTCATACGCAAGGAAATCTTATTCAAACTTTACAAAGCGTATATTTTACCTCACTTTTATTATTGCTCCTCTTTCTGGCACTTTTGTGGAGCGCGCGATGCAGATAAGCTCGAAGCTTTAAATAAAAGAATACTTAGATTTATACTTGGAGATTACTCGTCTCCATACAACACTCTTCTCTCAAAAGTCAGCTCTACTTCTTTGTTTAACAAACGCATTCAAAATTTCCTCATTCTGTTATATAAGAGTTTGTTTTTCACTCATTTTCCTACTTATATGAAGAATATGTTTTCACTCCGGTCCTCTTCCTATGATCTTCGTGGCAACTACATTCTTTCACTAAGTAAACCTAAAACAACTACCTATGGTCTTAACTCCTTTTCTTACTTTTCAGCTAAGCAGTGGAATGCACTGCCGGACTTTTTTCGTACCAGAGTTTTTTTTGCAGACTTTAAGACTAAAATACAGGATGTTACCTTCATGTAGATTCTTTTTGCCTGACATACTTAAACTTAAAATTGTGAATTGTAAATGATATTTTCTTTCCTTGCATTTAATGTATATATATATTTTCTATATAGTTTTTATGTAGTGTCAGCTCGAAGATATTAGCTTGTTAGCTACTCTAAAATTCGAGTTTAAATAAAGTTTTATGTTATGTTATGTTATGTTCTCATTAACTCGCTAACTGCACCTCGGCGTTTCCCAATAAAAACCGCCTCCGAAACAAAAAAACAAAAAAACAACAACAAGAAGCTTTATAGACTGCGCCATATGATATCAGACAGAGGACATTTCTGAAAGTCTAGTTGTGCATCAGAAACTGGGGACGCAAAAGTGAACATGATCCTCGCAGTTGAATAAACAACCAAAGCTGTTGACACTGAAAAGATCCTGAAAAAATTCAGGCTTAACTGTGAATGGAACCCTGACTTTTGCGATCACTGGACGTAACGCTCTATCTATTAAGAGTCATTAAGCTAGTCAAGCCAACCAGAGAGCTGTAATGCACCGTGGTTTCACGTATTTAGAAGGCAAATTCGAGCAGTGAAGCGCAACACTAAGCTAGTGCGAAGAAACTGCGCAAGCGCAAAGTACGAAATATAACAAATGGAGGTCATTCTGAACTCACAAAAAAGAAAGCTTTGAGCCAAAGCTCTGCTTCGAGGTACGTTCATCTAGTATTCGCTATATTTCCAGAGGAGAAACTGGCCAAAAAAGAAACAAAACCAAAGGAAATACCTGCCTTCTTGATAAAAAAAACTTTTGTTTTGTACAAGTTCAGTCATAGAATTTTATTTATGTTTTTAATGTCGGTCAAGAATTTTGCGTTGTGCTTTCTGGCTTTCTGTAGCCTGTGGAAACAGCCGTTTCCCCTCGCTCTTCGCCGCTGAGAACGTTTCGCGCAAAAAGTCCCCAACGGCGAAGGGCGAGGAGAAACGGCATTTTTCGCAGGCTATAGGTTTTCTGCCTTGGAATTTCGCTTGAAGGAAGTTGTATGCGTCTGTTTACGCTTTAGCTACACCCGGCGGGATATCTTCATCCTCGCCGAAATTTAGGTGTATAAATGTAAAGGCTGATGATTTACAAGGAACCGTTTGTCGGCCCGATCATGAAAAGGAAAGTTAAGCTTACGGAGAATCGAAAAAAAAAACAAAAAAAAAATCGGCGCAATTGATTTTTGATTTAGGTTTTCTTTGTTGAATTATTTAATTTAGTTTTTCCTCTGTTGAGTTTGATTTTAGCTTCTCTTGAAGCGTTCTGTATGCACGATCACGAAAATTGACGATGAGATTCAGATCCGTCAAACTGTGGAAAATCTTTTCTTTAATAAAGATATCGGTGAATGTGACGATGGACTCCATGTTTGCCGTACTGGTACCGTCCGGATACTGGGCAACATACTGTATAGAGAAAACTGCATGGATGTTAAATTGTAAAGACGATGCTAAAACTGCATGCCTTATATAATGAATTTTTAAAATGGTGGTTTAACACTTTTTAAAATTTTAAAATGATGTTGAAAATGCTAAGTAGACATAAAGGCCATTACATGACAAAAGCGCTAAAAAATCGCACAAACTGTAATGCAATGTTAAATGCGATTCAAGAACGTAAACGCTACAACGGACTTGTAATAATTCCGTAGCGGAATATACCATTCCCGCCATTCCAGGAATTAATTGGGGATCATTTCGGAGTCGGTGAAGAGAAATGGGGATCATTTCGAAGTCGGTATCATTTCGGGGTCGAATTGGGGATCGTTTTAGGGTTGGGGATCACTTCGGGGTCGGGGTCATTTCGGGGGCTAGACATCGACCCTGGAAATCGTAACCTGTAAAATGCCTGCCTCTGAAGGACCCTGAAGGGTATCGTGAATTTCAAAAGCAGCCTTTTAGGGGCTAACCAATAATTCGCAAAAGAGGTGTAAATGTAGTTTGGGCAAGAATTATTTTCCTAGCCTGCTATTGTGATCGAAGTTTATTCGATATTCATGATTATTTAAACGGAAGCTTTGCCTTTAGGCTTGCCTAAATCATCCAGAGCTTTTGGAAATGTGCGAAACAATAGGGTGACGTCACAGCATGGCGGGTTAGAAATATCCTCGAGTGGATTCGAATTGGCGTGGAAATCTGCTTTGTTTCGCGTTTTCCAGCAGTCTTTGCTCGTCTTTTTGTAACACAACAACCTAGAAGGCTTTTGCATAGAGGGTCTCCATGGGGTTAACCGATAAGCGTAAAACGGCCAAAAATTTAGTCTATAGCCGTAAAAATTGAAAAATTTTAACCGTTAGCCGTAAATAGGGTAAAAAAGAGTTAACCGTAAAATAAATTGTTCCCTAGATTTGTTGATTTTAAGGAAGGTGCTAAACTCACTTATGGTTGCGTTTTTTATTTCCCGGGTACTTGAACTCCGTACTCCCACGTTAGACCAAGCGCCTTTTAGGTGTTGACCTAGACCTACGCTCCATTTCCACCGCTCTCTCGGTGAACTAATTTTTTCCATAGCAAAAATCTGGCTTCTCGCTGGGGATTAATATTTGAGATTTTCAGGGGGTCGTGCCCCTGAAGTACTAGTGAAACAACACGCAGAGATGCCACTGTTTGTAAAACACGTTGCCGGTAAACAACAATTCCAAGTTGTTTTCTCTGAAGCTACGGTAGACATTGCCATGCCTAGTCCCTGTACGTCGTCTTCCCGCGCAATCTCGGTCAGGGTATTTCGGTGGCGTATCTGAGAAAAAAAACTCGCTCGGACACATGACCCGAAACGCACTGTGCCGCGCGGAATAATGAGGCCTACAGACAAGGCAACGGAGACAGTCGTTCTGTACAGTCCTTCGCTATCATTAAAAACACTGGACACAGGCATTTTGTTGTTGGCCGTTTTCACACTAGAGCTAGAAATGGATTGTCCGTCTGAGACTAGCCCGTGTACAGGTCTGTACAGTCGTCCCCCTCCCCCACAGACACCCCTTCTCCGATTTTTTCTGAGGGGAGAGGGCGGCTGTACACACGGATAATCCATCTTCAAACTGTCCGTCAAAATTAACGGATAAAGTCAGGCGGATTGTTCATTCAAAATTAAAATCATTTCATTTTCAAATTAAGACGTATTACCTATCTGACTCGAATAACCCTTCTCACACGAATAATCTGTCTCTAGTGTAGACTGTTCGCAGTCCCCTATTTTTTCGTGAGATCGTTTAGATATACCACGTCTTACCGTCACGGGTATCTTGATTTTCAAATGTACCGAGGGGGCTGGCGTCGGGGATTATAGCTTCCTCCTATCCGCCCCTACCCTGGGTACCAGAGGTTTTTCTCGCGTGCGGCGGGAATTTTCGGTGTTTGGCCGAAGGCCGACAAATCTTCGGCCAGGGTAATCCGCCCCCGCCCCCTAAGTAGTTTTAACGCTTATGCAAGTTGGCAGCCCGTAACAGAAAGCACTCGATCTCGATGATCTTACGGAAAAATAGAGGACTGTGAACAGTCTATCTCTAGTGTGAAAACGGTCATTTCTGTTATAAATGAATGTCGATCCCCTGCCTTGAGCTGGGCGTTCGTGTGTCTGCTTTTGCTTTTTCACAAAGACTATTTTCAAATTGACTATTGACATTTCTATGCGTAAAATAATATTAGAAGTGGAATACTTTATAAAAAGTATGATCTATCAAATGTTAAAATTTTTCAAAAGAATAGCTTATTTCATCTGCTTTAAAGATACAAAAAATACAAGTTGATTAATATTTAACCGTTTGAAACAAAAGAAATTAATTATCAACTTTTAACCGATAGCCGTAAAAGAGCCAAAATTTTAGCCGATAACCGTAAAAGCCACCACCCCATTGAGACCCTCTGCATAGGGTGATAAAAAATGGATTTGAAATGTTAGAGAAAGCGAGATTTTTCTTTTGATGTACCTGTCAATTTTTGGGGAATTCTGCTTTTTGTTATCATCTTCACTTTGGAATATCTCTCGTGAAAAATGTTTTCCGGTCTTAAAATAATTTTCGAGATATTCTAGCTTCTTCATGTTTAATGTGGAGACGGGCCGCCGGATTTTTGTCAAGCAATCGTCTGTTGCAAAATGACCGCCTTCTGCGTGCAGAGTATAAGGCTACATGTTCTATATTTTGGACAGTATCAAGCGTTATTTTTATGATTTGTCCACTTGTCCACCAAATAAGCACTATACTAGAACTGATAACAGAACTGGGAGATCGATATAGGTTTCTGGTTGTTGACTTTTTGAGTTTTCACAGGTTATTCCCCTAATGCTGGAGTTAATTTATAGTCACTGCAGTGCCCCTTGAATGGATCGATCGGCCGGTAGGCCTGCACGACTTTTACCTCGTGTGAAAATGCCATTTGTTCAGTTTTTTTACTTTCAAGCGGTTAAATTATGATGCTGTGGATTCTTGAATTTGTCATTTTAAAATATTTTTGGCAGCTGCGGCTTTACATTGAGAGGTCATGAAGATGGTTTCAGGCATGTTGATTTCCTTTAGTCTACGAGCCTCAGCGCTCCGGAAGTTAAAAAATTCGTACTGTCTGGTTGCTATGAAGTGACGTAATCATCCAGTTGAGTATCCATCACCGTAACACTGCTGCGGTCAACTACCACAGCGCTCGTAAAGTACTTTAATTAAAACCGTGTTCAAAACCCTGTAGGAAGTCTGTTTATTTTTGAGTCGATTAATGCACTGCTGACTTTCACGAGGTCAACTTTTGCATAAATTATCAAACATTATGTTAAGCGGGAAATCTACCTATGGTTCGCGGGAGAGGCAACTTCGAAAGCGGTGCAAGACAGATGTTTCGAGAGTCGAGGATGTGCTCACAAACTATTCACTATGCGACGAAAGGAGAAATCACTGGCATGATAGCTGCATGTAATGGTAATTTTATCAATCCAGGTCGCGCCGTGTTCGCTCGAGAACGCTGTGACAACCTCGTTTGGCGCGCTTCTCGATACTTCCAAAACATGTTGTAATCGGTAAGTAGACTTAAGCACTTAGTATCGCCAAGCTATTCGAATCAGTGTATACCCAATTCTTTGTCTGAAGATTCTCGCAAACACATATACCAAGTAAATCTGGATGGAAGAAGAAATTGTCTCCCTAAACGCAGCCAGATTATATTTTGAAGGATGGCGGCACAATTCAACGCGTCTTCCAGGTCAGCCCTAATTTATAGTTCGTAAGAGTATAAATTGCGATCTCCCTATTTTCGCTTAAGCTTTCTTTGATAAAACTTCAGTAGAAACAAAACAACACAGACATGACATTCTCCTGCATGAGACACAATCGGCTGAAGGAAATATCTGTTTACAAGTCGGGTAAATTATCCATTCTTGCGCACCGCAAAATCAGCTACAATCAGTCGCTGGAAACCTGGCATATTATTAAGACTGAGCGCTTCTAAGAATAACGCGTTTACAACTTCGACGCGTAGGAAAAAAAGGCAGTTATTCTATACCCTTTCTGGTTCATCCAGGTAGAAGTCCTGGCATATTATTATGCCTGAGCGCTTCTAGGATATATAACACCTTTAGCATTTCAACCAGTAGCCGTAAGAAAGCAATTAGGTAGTTGTTCTATATCCTTTCTGGTTCATCCAGGTAGAAGTCCTGGCATGATATCATTATGCCTGAGCGCTTCTAGGATATATAACACGTTGAGCATTTCGACCCGTAGCCGTAAAAAAAAATTTAGGCAGTTGTTCTATATCCTTTCTGGTTCATCCAGGTAGAAGTCCTGGCATGATATAATTATGCCTGAGCGCTTCTAGGATATATAACACGTTTAGCATCTCAACCCGTAGCCGTAAAAAACAACTAGGTAGTTGTTCTATATCCTTTCTGGTTCATCCAGGTAGAAGTCCTGGCATGATATCATTATGCCTGAGCGCTTCTACGATATATAACACGTTTAGTACTTCGACCCGTAGCCGTAAAAAAAAAAAAAAAATTAGGCAGTTGTTCTATATCCTCTCTGGTTCATCCAGGTAGAAGCCCTGGCATATCATTATGCCTGAGCGCTTCTGGAATATAACAACAACAACAACAATTTATTAAGGTATTTCCATATCTATACATGGCATTACCTATCTAATATTTATGAATAAAGTACAAATATATCATTTATAAATATATAGCAAAATAAAAGATTATATTCTTTTCTGAAATAACATATCATGTCTGTAACGCATACATTCAAAAACAAAAGCAGCAATTGATCTACAAACAGAGGGATCTATACTATTAAAGAGAAATAAAAGTTTTGAAGTCACATCTAAGTCCTTCAAAAGTGTATATCTATCAGATATTTCACTGAAGAATTTTAAACGTAAATTGTCATAAAGTTTGCAGAAGAATAGAAAATGAAGTTCATTTTCAACTTCATTTGTCTGACATAGATAACATATTCTTAAATTTTCGGGAGTTTTAGGTACTGTGTGTCTGCCTGTTTCAATATGTAATCGATGATTTCCTAGTCGAAATTTATTGAGTGCTGTTTTGTGAAGTGGGTTTTTAATCATATTTAAGAATTCTGCTTTTTTATTATCGTTCTTAAAGGTAGTATAAAAATTCAATTTTCTGTTTGTTTTAAGGAGGGTAAGTTGATGCTCAGTTAGAGCATTATTGATGTTTTGCTTGATGTAAGAGGTGAAGACTTTTTCGTTGTTTTCATTCAATGTTATGGCGGTTGCGTTGTACTTGCTACATATAGTTTTTATTTTCTGCATCAAACCTGGCTGGTTGTTATCGGCCATTTCTTGGGAGAGTTGTAGACATTGTTTTGCTATGTTTTTATCTGGCATATTTTGTAAATGAATCCAAAATTTAATAATTGAGGTATCTATAGTTAATTTCAGCGGTAATCTACCGAGTTCATTTCTAGCAGCGACGTTTGGACATTGTTTATTTACGCCTAAGGACTGTTTGCAAAAATATATATGCGTTTCTTCAATTATGTCTTTTTCCCAGGCGTTAAAATCATATATAGTAGAAGTTTGACCCGTAGAAAAAACAAACTCAGCCGTTCATTTTGTAGGAGATATTTAAGCGTTTTTGTCTGTGTTAGCAATGTGATCGACTTTATGCGCAGACCTTAATAATATGTTTTTTTCTTTGACGGCACTGAATAATTTTAGCCGAAACGTGAGCCGTACATTTGTTGAATGCCGCGCTTTAATTAAATTTCTCGCCCTAGAATGATGACATGATGGCGCGAAAATTGACGCCTCTATCGTATTAGATGCGAAATATGATCAGAGATAAATGGAATAGTGAATGTTACAAGCTTCTGAGTATCCAGTATCCAGTATCAAGATAAACAAAATTTTTTTGGTTGCTAAGACGGTGCGGCTCATTATGTTTGCATCTGACAGGATTTGACGTCTAATGCAGAATTTTAGCATTTTCTTTGACGTCTTTAAAAACAATCCAAGATTATCTTATTTTTAGCATAAAATCGTAGGAAAAATAAGAATATTTTGCTTGGGCTGGAAAAACAACATTCTAATAGAAAAGGTTGTAATTTAATTCAAATTGCTCCATTACCAGTTTGGCAAAAATCCCCCAAGTAGAGTTGTAATTACCCGTGAAAAGCCCTGAGAGAGTTTAGAAAATTTACAACTCTGCTGAGGGCCACCTATATTTCAAATCCATTCTCAGCTGCATTTCGTTAATATTTAATAAATGGACGAGGTTATTTTTGTTAGGAAGAAAATATAAACTACTTAACAGAGTCTTCTCCAGCATTTAGGTACAAGAATCATTTTAAGCCGAAAAAATAAAAGGCTATGCTCTCGAAAACGAACGTAAAATGACTGAGCTGAATTCACCACATTATTAAGCATTAACCGCTCGCTTTTTTGTCGAGAGTCGGGTTGTCACACGGAATTGTTAGTTAGATATTATTAAATGGCAATTGTTTTTTATCCCTTTGTGTCCCGTTGCCGTAGTTTAAGGTTACACATCAAACGCACTTAAGTGATGTAGTTAAGAAGTTATTTATTTAAACACAGACAAGCAAGAGAATTGCACAGGAAGAAAAAGAGGCGCAGAAAGATGGACAATTACCCTGCAGTTTTGAGAAACTACTTGTTCTTAATGGGGGTATTTTCAACCCTTCCAAATGACTCTGAAGGTACACGAACTCTGAGTTCTTTTTCACATTGTTCTAAGTCGGGTATATTTTTGTCTTATATTTCTTATAGTCTCAATTTGTTCGTTTTCTCTGAAAAAAGCTTTCAGCGAGGGATCCATTGGTGAATTTTTATATGTTAACTTCATGATGAATGAATTTTCCTACCTGAACATCACCAGTGTTGGACGGAATCTTATTCAAGAAGAAGACGATTGCGCCTTCGCCTGTCTAAAAATTCCCTCATGTTTCTCCTACAACATGGCTACCTTCCCTGATGTCAACGGAAAATTTCTCTGTGAACTACTCGCATCGGACAAGTATAACAACTCAGACAAATTCATCACCAGCAAGGAATTTCATCACTTTCATATTCCGGTGAGTGAAACTACTTTTATCTTAAACTAAAATAAAAACAATCTTTTTTAAAGTTCCTCTTATAGAAGCGTTTAGTAGTTGGTCGATAGTAAAATTATCTCGCTTATAAAACTCACTAACCCTAACCATTTACTAAATTATATGAAAAAAATAACTTTATAATTACAATTACTGGTTAACGATTAATTTTATTGTGGTCCACAAACTGGCCGGAGGTAAACCAGTTGGCTTTTTACGAGGGTATCCGAGGAGATGAACTCGAGAACAAATCCGCTTGGCGGTCAGAGGAGAGAGACAAGATTGAACTCGGCTCCTCCGGATCATAGTTCCAGCGCTCTAACCGTCGCTCGACCACTCTGCTTTGATGGCAAGAGGGAACTGAAAAATAATAGTTACATGCCTTGGTCGCTGAAAGACGAGGGAAGAACAAAGCAACAACGCGTTTCATTATTTTCTCTTAGGGGAGCGAGAGAAAGATGGCATGAAATTGTTTTAATAGCGAGGAGAGCAAACCACACCAGGTTTTTCATCTCTTTTTGCGACACATGACTGTTAATGTCCACAATATTCGCTTGAGATGAGAATACTATATAACAGTGTTAAGAGGTTTAAAGAACTGACTTTAAAAACAAACTTTTCCGACTTCATCTTCATCTTCGTAACCGTAGATCTTAGAAAAGATCAAGTTTTATCCCATTTCTATCCTAGCGCTATTCGATGGCCAATCACTTACTGCTATAAAATTTCACTGCAGCTTTAGTTTAGTGTCTCTGGACCATTTCCTTATGGTCTTTTTTGTAACGCACATTGGTGCTAAGAAAAACTGGGAAAGGCAAAAAGTCGTACACAACCACCTGCGACATGCTTTTTCAGTTTGCGTCCCCTAAACTGTGGAACTCACTACCACTAGATTTGCACAAGACACCATCCTTAACAAGTTTTAATTAAAAAACTGAAAACATATGTTTTTGCACAATTTTTAGAGAGTAGGTAAATGTTTTCGTGAAACGATTTTAATAGCTGTAATGCATAATATATCGATAATTCTAGGTCTCGAGCCACCGTATTTCTAGCCTTGAAAATTTTATCTCATAAATATTTTGAAAACGCTTTCATGGATTTTGCTCAAACTTCACGAACATCGAGGCAGTTATATTGGAGGAAAAAGCTCTTGCGAACAATTTTGGAAAAAAAATCCCCAGTGCCGAGAAAAACGGCTGCAAGTATAATAGCTAATGACGTCATTTCGTTGCTATGACAACTCCGAAGTCATGGAAACCCTGATCAGAACAAGTTTATCTAATACAGCTGTGCTGATAACTTTTTCAAATGGTCGTTAATAGCAACGTAGTCTATACGCAAACTTGGGAGGTATTGACCCTGAAAAACCCTATCGAGCCACCTTAAGCTTGAACAAACATAAGCCAAATCAATATCACCTGTCTCGGTAAAACCAACAAACAGCAAGTCCTAACAAACAAAATGTACTGCACTACATACTGGATGTAAAAACATTTATCGTCTAAGAAAACTGTGCATGTGAATGTGAGGAAAGGGAGTATAGTTTGCTTTTTTTTTCAATCAGAATATCTGCGACACCCATCCTTGTCTTAACAACGGAAAGTGCTATTTTAAATACACCGACAAAAGGTACGGATGTGTTTGCGCATCTGGCTACACTGGAGAAAACTGCGAGAAAGGTAAATGTGAGCCTACTTTCAATAATTCAATAGTCTTGCTTACAACTGCAGCAGAAGAACGATGATAATGCTGTAAGAAACAGACTGAGGTGTTAATCAGGAAAAACTGTTAGCTAGTGTTAGATTTGATATACGACAAACCGAGCCAGCCCGTCAAAATCGTCAGGGAATCGAACCCCGACTCCTTCTTCTTGGTGTTGCGTCAATAAATAATTGATGGATGAATAAACAATGACGACAAATGGTGTTAGTAGTGGTATTATGTTATTTATGTTTCAAGCGCCTTTGCGAATCGAGTCTTATTGATGTTGTTGGGAGTCTTGCTTTGGGCGAGCTCTGTTTACTAGGATTTCACCATGGCGGTTTACCAGGAAATAAAACATTATGAATAAAATGAAGCTTTATTAAAAGGGACAATCTTTTATGCAAGGTTTTAATTTACGCGTAGAATGAAAATGACTCATTGACTCATTGATAAATGCACTATTCCTTTGTCAATGGGCTCCCTCTGTGAAGCGTGATCCAGGAGCGAGGGACTGGTGGGAGCAGTTTCCCAAAGTTTCCTTCTACAGTAGATGACTAGATTATGATACAGATGAATACTTTTTTGTATGGTGACATACACTTTAAAGAATTGTATATTTTAATTTCGTGTTTTCGTCTGTTGAGTTTGATTTTAGCTTCTCTTGAAGCGTTCTGTATGCAAACCCTATGCAAGATCACGAAACTGACAATGAGATTCAGATCAAACAGTCAAAAATCATTTTGTTCTTACAGATATCGATGAATGTGACGATGGAGTCCATGATTGCCTTCCTAGTTTGGCTTCCTGTGTGAATACATTGGGTTCGTTTAATTGCTCCTGTAACCATGGATACATAGGTGATGGAAAGACAAACTGCACAGTGAATTCATCAGGTAAAATCCTATTAAAACGTTTTGTAGTTGTGTTTAAAGTACGTATCATTAAGGCAGTTACAGTAATATTTTGTACAATAGCAAAAGTAATTAATCAACTATAAACTTCAAATTTTTACTCGATATAAACAGAGTTGGTAGAGGAGATATGACTGCGTTATATGTACACGGGTGGCCCATTCGTAATATGAGAGTTTGTTTGGGAAATAAAACGCGTTAATTTTAAGCGAACTTAACAGGTGAAAGTTATCAGCATAAATATTGTTACCTGGTGTCGCTGTGTTTTATTCTACGAAGTTCCAGCGCGATTGGATCAGTATAACATCATCTGACCTGATTGTGTTTTAGTTATACTGCGGGATGTTATACAAATCAAATCGCGCTAAAACTTCGGAGAAAGAAACACAACAACCCCATGTAACAATATTTATACTTTATTTATAACTTTTACCCGTTTTAGTTCATTTATTCGAAGTAAGGTTTATTTCTGGTAGAAACTCTCATATAACATTTTGATCATTTGGGTATGAACATGATCACAATTGCGTTTACAAGAACGATCGTGAGGAACTAATACTTAATGTATCTGACCACTTTCGAATAATGTGTTTAATACCTGTTTGGAATTTATGTGGGTCTTGATAGCTATTGTTTCGGAATAATCGATTTGCACACAACAATATGGCAAAATGTGGATCCATAAATTTCTATCTGTTATGGGTTCTGGATTTGTTCCTATCTTTGATTTGAAGGCTCTCGTCAATGACTTGGATGACTAGGTGCAATGACTTTATCCCTGACTCAGTTTAAGACAGTCGTCTGTTAGTATTTGCCACGTTCTTCAAAGTATATCACTATTGTGATAAATTACTATTCAGATTTATCGTTATTATTGTCAGAAAACAGGAAAGGGTGTCTCAATGTTTTATCACATATTGGGACTTTGGGTAATCGGCTCCTGTTATTGTTCATTAACATACTTAAAACATGTAAAATGTAGGGCTGTTGAACCGTGATATGAGGGTCTCAATGGGGTGGGGGTATTTACGGTGAACGGTTAATATTTCAGTTTTTCTGTGCCTGGCGGTTAATAATTCTTTCCGTTTTTCAGGGGCACCCGACGGCAATTTTCGGAAAATATCTGTTCGGAAGACGATTTGAGATCTAGAATTTTCGGAACACTTGTTGTAAAATTTCTTGCTTGACTGCCTCTCCTAGGATTTTCGAACATCTACAAAATGGTATAATTACCCATTTTTAACGGATTTTTACCCTAAAAAAAGGCCACCTAGAATTTTCGGGAGCCTTTTCCTGGCTGAAATTTTAGAAAAGGTAAGTTTTGATTCGTATAATTTTCGGATCACTAGACTTTCAGCTATATAGGAAATCCGAACAGATGAAAAGTTTTTAGGGGATAAAAATATGCGTATATCTACCGTTTAAATACTAAAATACGTTCAATAATGCTACGGTTGAGTTGTTTTGAACTATATCCTCGTTGGGTGCCCCTGGTTTTTAAACAGACATCTGAACAAAAAAATAGTTTTTTTTGAAAATTTCAAAAGTTTCTACCATGGTAAGCCTCTAAGGACTCTCCGGGATGGGAATAAAAAAGGCTGAAATACTGGGTCCATCAGCCACGAAACAAGACCAAGACAAGGCACAAAATTCTAACAAGCAATATTATATGGCTGAATCGGCAAGCGGGAAAGATGAAGCACATTCGGTGTTCTGATTGGCTACCCGAGCGGGCGAGATGAGCCTAACTTGCCTGCTCGGGATTTCCCGCGTTCGTCCCGCAAGAACAATTATCTTATTGGCCAAGCTCGTTCGGTCAAGATGGCGGGATATTAATCTCGTTTTGCGTTATTATTGACTTCGAATTCGTCTCAGTTCACAAAAGTGCAATAAAGAACTTGGCTAATAACGCATATGTATTGACAATCCCTGCAAATTCGCAAATTGTGGGTAGAAGAATATTTATGGCTAACTTTTATGACGAGTACAGGTTTCTAATCAATAAATTTATTATTTTAATATATGATTTATTTATTAGAATGTTATAACTTCACATCTCTGACCGATGCCGACAGGAAACCATCATTTCATGTGGTCGAACCCGCTAAAAAAGACACGAATCTCGGTCCAGGATGGTTTCGTTTCCAAGGCGACGCAGGTAATATGATGACTACTTCATGTTCGTCTATAAGGAAGTGTAACACCCATGCAACCGGCTGGTTAAATGGTACGCATCCTGACGTAGCCGATGGTATTGTCACAAGACAAGTCTGTTTTAGTTACATTGCAGGATGTTGTGAGTGGCAAACCCAAATCCAAGTCAGGAATTGCAGTGAATACATTGTATACTATCTTCACAGTACACCAAATCCTGGAGGCTCTCTCCGCTACTGCGGCAGTGACTAAAGTGAAGGAGATCTGCATATACCTAATCTGACCTGTTGTACATTTATTTATTTATTTTTAATTATTTTTTATTTTATTTATTCCTCCAATTCCTAGCTGATACATAGTTATGTAAATATAACTGAGAAAAATAATATAGTAACAGATAAAGATTTACAAAGGAAATAAACGCGTAAAATAGAAATTACAACACTCACTTAAATTGAATTACATTGTATATTGGAAGGAGAGGAGAGGGGCACATCTAGATAAACTAATATTGTGCCCCTTAAAGTTATGTATAACAAAGGACTTAAGATTATTAATAAAAAAGGAAAGGAAAAAAATGACAAAATAGCTCAGAAAGTTATAGAAGGGATATTGATTCATTAGTATTGAGCCAGGTACCAGGGTAAAAGTGCTTTTTAAAACATTTTTTTAGATGGTTTGTCTCTAATGGATTGCGGAATATCGTTTCAAAATAAACTTCCAATAATGCTGGGGCAAAATCTCCTAAGATTAGTTCGAAATAAAGGTATTGCAACTTGATTGGATGATGCACTGCGGGTACTGTAATTATGTAGTTCAGATACTAATGAAACAGGTATATTAGGAAACTTTTCATGGTGGAAATAATCATAAAAAAGCATACATGTGTTCAGTTTAACAATATCAGGAAATTTCAGAAGGCCTAAGGATGTGTAGTGTGGAGTTATTGATTCCATTAAAGGAACATCATTTATAACACGAACCGCTTTGTACATATATCAACCAAACGGTCACTAAATCGTAGTATGCGACTGTTTTCGGGACGCTATCGCTTCTTTCATTACAAGGTTACGCAGAAAACTGGGTTACGGTCTAAATTTGTCCACCAATACAATCTCAAAGTGAAATTTATTCGAGGCAATACCGACCCAGCCTTTCACGCGCATGAAATTATTTCCTAATTTCTTTTACTAATACTGATAATGTAACTGAGTAGAAACTGAGTTAGTGTTTGTACCTTTAAAGCTAGAGTAGATTTTAGACCTCCTTTTGCAGCTGTAAGGCAGTATGAGAATGTTAGCATTCCAGTGGAACGGTATTTAGGGGGATCCTGGGGTGCCTGTGACTCCCTATTTGTGAGAGGCATCCTTTTTCTCTTTTTAGCCTCTTTTTCTGCTAAAATCACTGAAAAACTATGATCGAGTGAAGACATGCATTTTGTTTCCGCTTTCCAGAAAATCATTGTCATGGTTCTAGTTCTGTTTTCGTAAAATTCTTTGTTTATTTTAATCGCAGTGAATTATCATGCATAACTGAAATGCACCGAGAAGAAATATTCAAATTCGGTTGTAAACAGTGGTGATCTGGCAAGATGGCCGCTGGTTTTAAGCTATTAGGGAGCAAAGCAAATCGCTACGGCGACCTCTACTACGGCGGCCGGAAGTAAAAAAGCCTCGAAATGACGCAGTGCGCATGCTTGGAAATGACCTTTCGCCGTAGCCCCATTCTCGTCCCCAGAGCCACTCGGCTTAATTTGTAACCTCGTTTCCCTACCACGTGACCAAGAAACGACGGGCTCTGGGACGAGAATGCCGTAGCCCAAATCCTACGACGTGAAGAGCGGTCTTCTGGCGTAGTCGCTACTACGTGAGTATAAAAGTCGACACTTGCCTTATTTTTTACGATGACTGGTTTTAAAAGCTATCATAGATTGTCTTTCACTTTATCAAGAAAGTATTCGAGCCTTCTGGTTTTCCAGTGAATACGTTTTCTTTGCGTTTTCTCAGTTTGAGATCTCGATCCTCAAGCAAGTGTGCCATGAGTTCTGCCGCGCCATGGCCGCAGAAAATCCGCCAGTACAAACAAAGGCTAGACGAAAACCGTAAGCACGACTGTTAGCAATAAAGCTAAATGTCACTGAAGGTTGTTTAAACAAGAATAGAATAGACTATCTAAAACGCTGAATTTGTTGATTTGTTGTTAAATGCGGTACCGCAAGAAGAAACATCACTAGCAGCTTACTCCGATCTTCATCTGTAGTTTTCTGTTTTGTGTACGAATCACCCTCTGATGATGTTTACTATCAATATTCTTCTTGGCAAACGAAATTTTTAAATTGGCCGTTTTCTTACTTGACCACCGGCCATTGAATTCTGTTGCTGATAAATTATAGCGAAAGCAAGTGAGCAAGAACCGAGCTTGAAATTTGGCGAGCTACGAGACGTACTCTCCCCAGGACACCGCATCCACGACCGCCGTAGTAGAGGTCGTCGTAGCGACTTGCTTAAACTCCCTATTACCTTTTGAGTGTTTGTGAGAGTATTTTCTGTTCACTTCAAAAGCGTTTCATATGATTTATAGTTCTTATTTGTGTACCTATATTTATAATAGTTTTTGATAAATCGTTTGATGGAATTGTAATTTCGCTTTTATGGCAGTTTTACTCCCACCTGACTAGATTAGAAAAGCTTATGTCTGGTGGGGCTTGTCATACAAACACTTGCTGTATATATGATGTTTAATAAAGTGTGTAGGTGTGTTTAAAGCGTAAATTTTTGTTGAACACGTTGTAACTTTTCATGTGATACGGTTCAAACAATGAAGTGAAAGCAAAACGTTGATTTCATAGCCCACATTTTTCCTGTTGCATGATACTAACGCCGAAAGAGGAAAGAATTTTTTCCATTAAAATCAGGACATGTTATATTTAACAATTATTCGCCGAAGGCCATCAATGATTGAAAAGAATACGTTGAAAGTTTAAATTACTCCCCTTTCTGAGAAGAAACACAGAGCTTCATTTTGCTGTCAACTCACCGTGAATGAGACAGTGTTTTTGTCCCTTCTTGCAAATGCTGTCAACAGCGGCTACGATCGAGGTGAGCGTTGTTTATCTGCAGTGCAGTGTTCCTTGCCATGTTAACTTGCTGGCACCTACAGTTTTCGAAAATATTTGCTTTCCTTTTTTTCTCCGTAAATTAACTTCCATTTCCAGGCAAAATTGGTCTTGCGAGGAAATCCCGAGTTCACAAAACAGTGAAAAAGCGGCCTCCTTTTCCGCTGTAGTGGTCAATAAAAACATTGCTTCGAGCGTATGAAAGTCACCTATAGTAAATCACTCCGCAATAAAATCACGCTGTTTACACACCATGAAGTCTTCTCTTACCTTCAAAATCATCAACTCTGAGATATTCTTGTATTTTTAAAAAAGTTCTTACACCCAGTTCACGACAGCGATTTTGTTTTGCTTTATATTCACCGCCTAGCACGGTGAATATAACGTCATAGTCCGAGATAGCGAACCGCTCAGATTGCTTGAATCACCAAGATCACCGAGTGTGTATATACTAATTTCTCTTGTCATGACTTCCTGTTAGAAAAAAGTGTATTATATAGGCCAGGAGCTGCCTATTACGTAAACCGCCGTATTATGTTCTCATTAATTAAACTTCACCTCGGCGCTTCCCATAAAATCCGCTATCGAAACAAGAAAACAAACAAACAACAACAACAAAAAACACACACACAGATCCACAATGAAACAGCTGTTGAGTCTCCACAAGAGTTGTGGCCAATCTGGACCCATCAGATATTTTTGACATGAAATTAGGGACAAATTTAAAATAGGCGTTATCTAGTTTCGTCGTCCCCTGACTCCCCTCTCTCCCTTTTCTTATACGCGCCTACCACAACGGCTATATAATTCTTCGTCTTTGTCTTCACTTTCATCTCTTTATTGGTTCATGGCCTGAACATGGGGCTATTTGGTCAAATTTTAAACGGAGACAACTCGAGCGCATGACGCTAAAAAACGCCTGTCATAACTAGGTTATTGGTTACGTAAGTCACCATTCTGAGGTTGAGCGTTAGACTTGCCACTAGTCGATCTTACCAGTTTTTGTTTCTTTGTTTATTTTTTCCGCCATTTATTTATTTTACAAGCCATTTATATTGTATTACAAGATTTGAAGATGAAGATGCAATTTGTATAATTAAATATCAGGTTACAAGAATAAATGGAGAGGGCAGGATATAGTTAAACTAATTACTTGCCCTTTAATTTAATTACAGTTTAATTTAGGTTAAAAGAGAAAAAAAGAAAAGTATAAACCCTATAAACTATGAAAACCAGTTCCTAAACTTGTGAACCAAGCTTAATAGGCTGTGCCATTTGATATTAGACGGAGGACATCTCTGAAAGTCTAGTTGTGCTCTTGAGTGAACATGATCCTAGCAGTTGAATAAACAACCGAAGCTGTTGACAAAAGACCATGAAAAAATTTAGGCTTAACTCGGAATCGAACCCTGACCTTTGCGATGAGTGGACGTAACGCTCTATCCATTGAGCCAATCAAGCCAACCGGAGAACTGTAATACCCCATGGTTTCACGTATTTAGGTAGCCTGCGTTGTAGGCATTTGAAAGGGGAGGGAAAAGGAGTTTTATGCGCGAGAGAGACGCGAGGGGCGCGCAAGGAAGCATCCCCCTTTCCCTCCCCTTTCAAACGCCAGCCACGCTGCCTAGTATTTAGAAGGCGAAACGCAACACTAAGCTTGCCCGAACGAACTGCGCAAGTGCAAAGTACGAGATATAACAAATGCAGGCTTTGAGCGAAAGCTCTGCTTGGAGGTACGTTCATCTAGTATTCGCCATATTTACAAACGAGAAACTGGCCAAAAAAGAAACAAGAGCAAAGAAAATACCTGCCCCTGTAGTTTTGTACAAGTTTCATAGAATTTTATTTATGTTTTTAATGTCGGTAAAGAATTTTGCGTTGTGCCTTCTGGCTTTTTGGCTTGGAATTTCGCTTGAATGAAGTTGTATACGTCTGTTTACGCTTTCGCTACATCTGTCGGGATATGTTCATCCGAAATTTAAATCTGTATATGAAAGTTGTGTGGTTTATTCTACCGACAGACTCTTGACTTTAATTTGCTAGCCAAAGTTCCCCTTTGTGGAAAATGTTTTTAGTTGTTGTAACGTATCTAACTTGTAGTGTAAGTCTAGCGCACATTTCGTCGTGAATGCAGTGTACAATACGTACCGCGCAGACTGCAGAATTATGGTCATTGGTAGGGAAAAATGTTAAATAATAAATTATTTGCCGTCCTAGCTCTGTCTTCAGAGGAAAATTTGTAAAGGCTACTGTCAGATATCGTAAAGGCTGATGATTTACACGTAACAGGTCGTCGGCCCGATTATGGAAAGGAAACTTAAGCTTACGGAGAATCCAAAAAAAAGTAAAAAATAGGCGCAATTAATTTTTGATTTAGGTTTTCTGTGTAGACAGAAAGATCGATGTACAGCTCCCGAAATGATCCCCAACCCTTAAATGATTTCCACTCGACCCCGAAATGATACCGACTTTGAAATGATTTCCATTTCTCTTCACGCCGATCCCGAAATGATCCCCAATTAATTCTTGGAATGGAATGGTACTCCGCCAGGGAATTATTACAAGTCCGTTGCAGCGTTTACGTTCTTGAATCGCATTTCACTACAGTTTAGACGTAGTTTTTAGCGCTTTTGTCATCTAATCGCCTTTATGACTACTTTTGCATCTTCAACATCATTAAGACACCATTTTTAAAATTCATTATCCATGACATACAGTTTTAGTATGGTTTTTACAATATAACATGCAGTTTTCTCTATAATTTCCTATAACCCGGACTATAATCGATGAATTATAATAAAAGAATGTTATGTTTCTAGATGTTATCAGTCGCACTGCGGTATTACTAAAAATACACTAGACTTTGTAAATAAATAATATTTTGTTTAATCCAGTTCAAAGTGTAATCCCAAATTTATGTCATTAAAGAATGTGGGCAAGTGAAGATTATTAGACAAGTGAAACCTTAATTAATGTTGTGCATTTTGCTCAATCCCAATCTAGGATACCATTTCAATCCAAGAATTAATTGGGGATCATTTGGGGGTCGACGTGAAGAGAAATTGGGATCATTTCGGGGGCTGTACATCGACCCTAGAAATCGTAACCTTTAAAATGGCCGCCTCCGAAGGGTATCGTGAATATCAAAAGCAGCTTTTTAGGGGCTAACCAATAATTCGCAAAAGAGGTGTAAATGTAATTTGGGCAAGAATTATTTTCCAAGCCTACCATTGTGATCGAACTTTATTCGGTATTCATGATTATTGAAACGGAAGCTTTGCCTTTAGGCTTGCCTAAATCGTCTAGAGCTTTTCCACTTTTGGAAATGTGCGAAACAATAGCGTGACGTCACAGCATGGCGGGTCAGAAATATCCTCGAGCGGATTCGAATTGGCGTGGAAATCTGTTGTGTTTCGCGTTTTTCCAGCAGTCGTTGCTCGCCTTTTTGTAACACAAGGCTTGTGCCGGCATAGGGTGATGAACAATGGATTTGAAATGTTAGAGAAAGTGAGATTTTTCTTTTGATGTACGTGTCACGGAGTAGTCAATCGATAAAAGTCGGTAGCAATTAAGAGGGAGTCTCCCTAAAACCGGTCCACTGCGTTTCGGGTCGGAAAATCAATTTCCTTTAAACTTTGCCCATGAATATATCTTAGTCCAAAAGTAATTGAAACCGCATTAGTTTTTGAAAATATTTCAAAATAAAATTTTTCGGGAGAAAAATCACTTCAGCACTCGGCGGCCAAATTTTTGCAGTGACAAAGAGTAAAAATAGCGCATATTGCCGAGTTCACCACTTCAAAGTTTTGCACTTTCAACGATTTTTTTCACTTCCTAGGATTAAATTGGTCCTTAAATGATGTAAAGGACACAATTTTAGTCCTTCAAAAACAACTCGTGTCTACTAAATATTTTTTGATTTACACCCACTTTGCGGTACGCAGGAAATGACTCAAAAATGCATATTTTCATAGTAGCACTGTGCAAAATCCCCACATCTTCTAAACAAAATGTCTTTTCAGACCAACAAAGGGAATGTCCAAAAACCTAGAAACATAAAAATATGTTGTGATTTTAACGATTTATCAGCACAGCCGATCGACGAAATATGCCTATTTTCCGTTATGACTGTTTACAATACACGATGGAAGGTCTTAATGCAAAGCCCGAATAACACAATAATTCATCAAATGTATCAAGTATTTTAAACTTTTTGTGACTTTTGACACAATAGAACATCATGTAGGAAAGGAAAGCCTTTAAGCCGAACGCATTAATACTACAGGTGTACCTGTTTACAGCGCTTGATCCGATCGAGTCGTCTTCGCTGTGTACAGAAAACTGATATCACATGATGGCTCCTGTCACGCATTCCTATATCTGGAATCGTTACGTCGTGAAAACACTTTTTGCTAGTCTGACTAAAATTGAAAGGAAGGAAATTATCTTATCAATAGAGTATTCTATTATATTTATTGCTGTTTTCGTTGACAAGCTACAATATCAAGAATCATGCATGCATAAGTGCCCAGTTCATTAACAACAGCAACTTTTTAGTTTTCCTCGAACAGGCTCCTGTCCATTCAGGTTAGCATTTATAAAACAATTGGTTGTCGCTATGAGCTTTCTCTTTGTTTTGTTTTATGCTTGTCGTTTAAGTTTGCATTTTTTATTATTTTTAATATATTTCATATTTCTGGTAGCCCATGGTATTAAACCGACGAGTACGTGTTTTCAGGTCTTATTAAGCTCCCCGAATCAGGGTGGGCCTGGGGATAGGGGTGGAGTGTGCTTGCTGGCAGGAGGTCCGCTAGACTGTTCACAGTCCTCTATTTTTCCGTAAATCGTCGGTATCAAGCACATTCTCTAACAGGTGGCCATCTTGGTTTTAAAATGTACCGGGTTTAGCCTGGGGATGACTATGAAATCTACTCTTGGGGCAGCGGACCCAAGAAGGCCCGCACATCTGGACGATTTTACTGAAAGATAAGGGACAGTGAGCAGTCTAGTGGCCCGCAAGCAAACATCCCCCTTGCTATTATCCTAGAACAAATACTGCATCTTTGAAATTAGGTTACCCTGCATTTAAAACTGGCGTGCTGGTTTACCTCGTTTAGCGCTTTCGATTTTGACTCTATTCCTTCCGTTTCTGGTTTGACTAATATCTTGTACGTACACTAGCTAATAATGACTAGTAGTTTTAGCCAGGGCTAAAAGTGTAGCCCTGACTCGTTAATTTACTCAAAGTTGTATCCCAGAAAAAAAAAATTAATAAAAATCGTGTAATGCTAACCGGTGACGGCAACGAGAAATGCAAAAAAAATCAATAGGGCTTAAGAGCGAAAAAAAAAAGTTTGCACGTGCAGCACATTTTTTTGTACATTTCTTTGTCATTGTTTTGCACGACTTCAACGTACGTGAAACGTCCTAGTTGCACGTTTTATGGAGAAAAAATCGTATATGTTCCTACGTTCCATTTTTGTTTCACTGCCGCTCATTTTAACCTTGCTGGCCGCTAACATTTGTCATTTTCTTTTTCTTTTTTTCTTTTTGTTTTGTTTTGTCAGTTTCGCTCTAGCTTTTTCTCTGTTATCGGTGTCAGTGTAATGGTAGTAGGGGGAAACAGTCGAACGCACGATCACGTGATTACGAAATTTTCTCGCATTTTACAGGTTACCATTTTTTTTTCGCACCCGCGAGAGCTTCGCTAATACTCATTCTATATTACGGTTAGTGGTTAATTATTAATAGTGCCATATTTTCAAATTCTTGTCCCGTTATTACCGAAATGCACATATTAAGCTAGCGATTTTCCTTGAAAGGCTGTCAATTCAGAGTGAGCCCGCGGAAGAAAAATGAGTAATAATAGGCAGGGTACAAACTCACCGAGGTAGAGTCGTTGTCCTTCTTCTCGCGTCTTTTCCAACAATCGTTTTCACTACACAAGAGCACTCTACAACCATTTTAGTTATCTTTTGAAGAAGATCAGATTTCGAGGTTCTTGTGCCAAATGAAATCCCAGGCAAATTGCTTTTGAAAGAAAAAGAGTGATTTCGGTGAGCCATCTCGCACATACATCAGAGGACGTTTGGCAGCAATTGTTTCCACCATAGCTTCGCTGCCATTTCTTTCTCCAGGTTCCTCATCGTCCGCTTAGTATGTATAGTCTTTTATTTTTTTTTCAAATGATTTTGTTAGAAAAAGATTGCGAAAAAAATCGTTAAATTTTTACTTTTGAGCCACTCGGCTTTGGTAAACATTCGTGTGCGATCTGCGTTGCCAGCTTTCTGCCCCTCAAGGGGCACCTCTTCAGTCAAAAATGGTATACAAAAGGTGGGTTGGACGATCAGGGCGGAGTCTCACAGTATAACACTTTGTTATATACCCCACCCCCTCCGATAGGGCGGAAAGTGAAGTTCGCTAATTAGACGTATTGGTGTTGTTGTTGTTGTTGTTGTTTTGTTTTTGCAATTCTCGTTGCTGTTGCAGGTTAGCATCACACCATTTTCTTTTTTGCTGGAGTACAGCTTCAAGTATATCAACGAGAGCTGCGCTTTTAGCCCTGTCTAAATCTATATATTAGTGAGTTTGAAAGAAATCGAAAGCGCTAAACGAGGTAAACCACCATACCACTTCACAGTCCTTAAATTCTTTACTAAGTCCTTAGATAACCGTAAATTCGCCGGGATCAAGCACATTCTCTAACAGGTGGCTATCTTGGTTCCAAATGTACCGGGTTTAGCCTGGGGATGATAATGATACAGATACAGTATTTGTTCTAGAATAATAGCAAGGGGGGTATTTGCTTGCGGGCCACTAGACTATTGTTAATCCCGGGGGGTACTTCCTTATAAGAGGCTACTGGGGATGTGCCGCTGAATGGGGTCGCATTTTCACGACTGGATTGACTATAATAGGGTCGCATTTTCAATAGAGTTACTAGAATGGGGTCGCACATTTTCGGATTTTTTGAGGTAAGACAGTTCTTCATATTTACGGTTAGCAAACATACCAGAACTGTAGATGAAAAGTGAAGTGTTCTGTATTCTAAAAAATGGGTCAATTCATAAAAATAGAGAGTGCCTAATTTGGGATCGCGAAAAATTACATATTTGCCCAAAAGTGGCTAAGATGGGGTCTATAATTGATTGGCCACAGAATAGACTATAATGTGGTAGGGACTCTGAGAGGGCAGCGACACATACATACATACATACATACATACATACCCAGCAAACTCCCCCTCCCCCCCCCCCCGGGTTGCTAACGCACTATAGGTTCTTATGCATGCATGATTCTTGATTTTGTAGCTTGTCAACGAAAACAGCAATAAATATAATAGAATACTCTATTGATAAGATAATTTCCTTCCTTTCAATTTTAGTCAGACTAGCAAAAAGTGTTTTCGCGGCGTAACGATTCCAGATATAGGAATGCGTGACAGGAGCCATCATGTGATATCAGTTTTCTGTACACAGCGAAGACGACTCGATCGGATCAAGCGCTGTAAACAGGTACACCCGTAGTATTAATGCGTTCGGCCTAAAGGCTTTCCTTTCCTACATGATGTTCTATTGTGTCAAAAGTCACAAAAAGTTTAAAATACTTGATACATTTGATGAATTATTGTGTTATTCGGGCTTTGCATTAAGACCTTCCATCGTGTATTGTAAACAGTCATAACGGAAAATAGGCATATTTCGTCGATCGGCTGTGCTGATAAATCGTTAAAATCACAACATATTTTTATGTTTCTAGGTTTTTGGACATTCCCTTTGTTGGTCTGAAAAGACATTTTGTTTAGAAGATGTGGGGATTTTGCACAGTGCTACGATGAAAATATGCATTTTTGAGTCATTTCCTGCGTACCGCAAAGTGGGTGTAAATCAAAAAATATTTAGTAGACACGAGTTGTTTTTGAAGGACTAAAATTGTGTCCTTTACATCATTTAAGGACCAATTTAATCCTAGGAAGTGAAAAAAATCGTTGAAAGTGCAAAACTTTGAAGTGGTGAACTCGGCAATATGCGCTATTTTTACTCCTTGTCACTGCAAAAATTTGGCCGCCGAGTGCTGAAGTGATTTTCCTCCCGAAAAATTTTATTTTGAAATATTTTCAAAAACTAATGCGGTTTCAATTACTTTTGGACTAAGATATATTCATGGGCAAAGTTTAAAGGAAATTGATTTTCCGACCCGAAACGCAGTGGACCGGTTTTAGGGAGACTCACTCTTAATCAAGTGATTTTTATCGATTGATAACGGAAATCGGTGAAAATCGATGAACCAAATTGCTGTGTCAAATCGATATTATCGATTTTTCATGATTTTAACGATTTATAACGGAAGTCCGCCATTGTTGTTTTTTTGGCATAATCACCGATAATTTGCAGTATCTGTTAGTGGGACTTCTGCCACACTGCTCAAGCGCAGTTTCCAATTGTGAAGTAATGAGCAATGAATGCCCCTAAAGTGAATCCAGTGCGAATTCGAGAAAGATCCCCACATACGCGTACTACGTACCCTACTCTTTACAAACAGCACTGAATACCTTAAAAAAGTAAAGCCCCGCCAATTTTAAATTTCCCAATTATTCAAGGTAATTCTCTTATGTCGGCAGGACTGAACTCTTCAACGAAATTTACAAAATGAACGATTTTTCGTGATGGCCTTGCGAAAACTACAAAACTTACAATATTCACGATTTTTGGTCATGGCTTTAGGACAATTCAACCAAATTTTTATCCTTTTCAAAGCGGCCCTGCGTATTTTACAATTTTAACGGAAATTGCAAAATTCACAAATTTCGTGTTTTTTCGTCAGATCTTTATGCGAATATGTCACAATGTTTCTCCCTTTGTTCTGTACATAATAACAGTGGCGGAGACCCCCCCTCCCCCCTTCCCCTTATCTGAAGGTGAGGATACGTCACTGAATAACACATCCTCGAAGCAACATTGCTGTTATGCAACGCTAAGTGAAGTACGCCGTGTAAATTTTGATTGCAAAGACGGAGAAACATGGGAGAATATGCCTTCGATCTTTTTGTCGTTATTTTCGCAATTTTCGTAATTTTGGCTGTTTCTTCGGGGGCCTTCCTTGGCCTCTGATTCGCATGTTAAAGGCCCTGCAAAATTTTGTTATTTTCGTTATTTTCGCAATTTTCGTAACGCTCTAGCAAACGTTTTGGGATTTTTCATTACAGAGTTCAATCATCGACAGTACTCAGGTGATTGACCAAACGTAGGTCGGGGTAAGGCCTGGTTAGTCTAGTCATTTGCCTCGCAATTATTCATACAAGAAAATTGTAAAGGCTTTGTTTCATCCACATTTCATGATTCAGACAATAAGTGTCATTTTAACTAAATTTAGTAAACGAATACATACTTTGACAATAACTCCTTATTTTTTTTTAGTTTTATAGTCCAGTTCAGACTCAGAAATATTTCCATGTGGTCAATTCAATCGATTGACTACGTGTCAAACACTTAAATTTGGAAAACGTGTACAGAGCTAAACAAGTTGATAATTTGCCAGACTCCTCAGGGCTCAGCCCAGGTGGTACTATACACAAACAACGTATTTTTTTACTCATGGACAAACGTTGATGAATTGGAAGCATGGGCAATTAAACACTCAGAGCCGGTTATTAAAACAGTGTTTAGACGTTGTTTAACAAACTGCCTTTTAGGCCCTTTAAAATTTGGCCAACGCACACCTAGACATCGTTTGCTATTCACAGCGTCAAGAGGGCTTAGCCGGACTAGAAAACCATTCATCTACAACCCCTACTTAAATTAAACACCCTGTACAAACGCAGGAGGAGGAGGAGGAGGGGGAGGAGGCCTACCGAGAGCCTTAAAACCGCGCTGGTCTAAGTTAGACTTTGTTTAAATAACCGACTCTCAGGGTCTTTACTGAATACTGAGGAGAAAGTGCGGCCTTTGTTATGACATCTGCAAAGGGCTCGACGTTCTAGTCTTTTAGGAAAAGGACGATAAAATATATCCCCCGTCTTAGTTACCACCTGTCTTGCTCATATAAAAATTATGTGACCCACGTCGTTAAAGAACCCACTCAATGTTCGTAAGTTAATAGTACGGGACGTAGTCCTCAGTGTGGTGCCTTTCTATCTCAAATTCACATTCACATTAAGGGTTGTTAGTTAGATATTAATGGAAATTTTTTTTATCCTTTTGTGTCCCGTTGCCATAGTTTAAGGTTACACATAAAACGCACTTAAGTAATGTACTTGTTAAGAAGTTATTTATTTAAACACAGACAAACAGGAGAATTGCACAGGAAGAAAAAGAGGCAAAGAAAGATGAACAGTTACCCTGCAGTTCTGAGAAACTATTTGTTCTTAATGGGGATATTTTCAACCCTTCCAAATGAGTTCTTTTTCACATTGTTCTAAGTCGGGTATATTTTTGTCTTATATTTCTTATAGTCTCAATTTGTCCATTTTCTCTAAAAAAGCTTTCGGCGAGGGATCCATTGGTAAATTCTTATATGTTAACTTCATGATGAACGAGTTCTCCTACCTGAACATCACCAGTACTGGACGGAATCTTATTCAAGACGAAGGCGAATGTGCCTTCGCCTGTCTAAACATCCCCTCATGTTTCTCCTACAACATGGCTACCTTCCCTGACGTCAACGGAAAACTTCTCTGCGAATCACTGCCATCGGACAAGTATAACAACACGGAAAAATTCATCACCAGCAAGGAATTTCATCACTTTCATATTCCGGTGAGTGAAACTCCGTTTATCTTACACTAATATATAAACAATCTTTTTAAAGTTCCTCTTATAGAAGCATTTAGGAATTGGTCGATAGTAAAATTTTGTCGCTTATGAAACTCACTAACCCTAGCCATTTACTAAATTATATATAAAAAAACTGACTTTTTAAGGGTAACAAAATCACTAGTAAACGAGTAGTTTTTATTGAGGTCCGCAAGGTTAAGGATCCCAACTGGCCGGAGGTAAACCAGTTGGCTTTTTACAAGCGCATCCAAGGAGATGAACTCGAGAACAAATCCGCTTAGCGGTCAGAGAAGAGAGAGAAGATTGAACTCGGCTCCTCCGGATCACAGTTCCAGCGCTCTAACCGCCGCTCGACCACTCTGCTTTGATGGCAAGAGGGAACTGAAAAATAATAGTTACATGCCTTGGTCACTGAAAGACGAGGGAAGAACAAAGCAACAACGACTTTCAGTACTCTCTTTTAGGGTAGCGAGAGAAAGATGGCATGAAATTGTTTTAATAGCGAGGAGAGCAAACCACACTAGGTTTTTCATCTCTTTTTGCGACACATGACTGATGATGTCCATAATATTCGCTTGAGATGATAATACTATATAACAGTGTTAAGAGGTTTAAAGAACTGATTTAAAAAACAAACTTTTCCGACTTCATCTTCATCTTCGTAACCGTAGATCTTAGAAAAGATCAAGTTTTATCCCATTTCTATCCTAGCCCTATTCATGGCCAATCACTTACTGCTATAAAATTTCACTGTAGCTTTAGTTTAGTGTCTCTGGACCATTTTCTTATGGTCTTTTTTGTAACGCACATTGGTGCTAAGAAAAACTGGGAAAGCCAAAAAGTCTTACAATAATACCTGCGACATGCTTTTTCAGTTTGCGCCCCCTAAACTGTGGAACTCACTACCACTAGATTTGCACAAGTTTTAACAAGTTTTAATTAAAAAACTGAAAACATATGTTTTTGCGCAACTTTTAGAGAGTAGGTAAATGTTTTCGTAAAACGATTTTAATAACTGTAATGCATAATATATCGATAATTCTAGGTCTCGAGCCACTGTATTTCTAGCCTTGAAAATTTTATATCAAAATATTTTGAAAACGCTTTCATGGATTTTGCTCAAACTTCACGAACATCGAGGCAGTTATATTGGAGGAAAAAGCTCTTGAGAACAATTTTGGAAAAAAAATCCCCAGTGCCGAGAAAAACGGCTGCAAGTATAATAGCTAATCACGTCATTTCGTTGCTAAGACAACTCCGAAGTCATGGAAACCCTGATCATAACAAATTTATCTAATACAGCTGTGCTGATAATTTTTCCAAATCTTTGTTAAAATATAGCAACGTAGTCTATACGCAAACTTGGGGAGGTATTGACCCTGAAAACTCTACCGAGCAACCTTAAGCTTGAACGAACAAAAGCCAAATCAATGTCACCTGTCTCGGTAAAATTAACATGATGGTCCCAACAAACAGCAAGCCCTAACAAACAAAATGTACTGTACTACATACTGGATGTAAAAAGATTTATCGTCTAAAAACACTATGCATGTGAATGTGAGAAAAGGGAGTATAGTTTGTATTTTTTTTTTTTTCACTCAGAACATCTGCGACACCCATCCCTGTCTTAACAACGGAAAGTGCTATTTTAAATACACCGACAAAAGGTACGGATGTGTTTGCGCATCTGGCTACACTGGAGAAAACTGCGAGAAAGGTAAATGTGAGCCTACTTTCAAAAATTCAATAGTCTTGCTTACAACTGCAGCAGAAGAACGATGATAATGCTGTAAGAAACAGACTGAGGTGTTAATAAGGAAAAACTGTTAGTTAGTGTTAGATTTGATTACGACAAACGGAGCCAGCCCGTCAAAATCGCCAGGGAATCGAACCCCGACTCCTTCTTCTTGGTGTTGCGTCAATAAATAATTGATGGATGAATAAACAATGACGACAAATGGTGTTAGTAGTGGTATTATGTCATTTATGGTTCAAGCGCCTTTGCGAATCGAGTCTTATTGATGTTGTTGGGAGTGTTGCTTTGGGCGAGCTCTGTTTACTAGGATTTCACCATGGTGGTTTACCAGGAAATAAAACACTATGAAATAAAATGAAGCTTTATTAAAAGTGACAATCTTTTATGCAAGGTTTTAACTTACGCGTAGAATGAAAATGACTCATTGATAAATACACTATTCCTTTGTCAATGGGCCCCCTGTGAAGCGTGATCCAGGAGCGAGGGACTGGTGCGACCAGTTTCCCAAAGTTTCCTTCTACAGTAGATGACTAGATTATGATACAGATGAATAATTTTTTGTACGGTGACATACACTTTAAAGAATTGTATTATTTTATCTCGTGTTTTCCTCTGTTGAGTTTGATTTTAGCTTCTCTTGAAGCGTTCTGTATGCAAACCCTATGCAAGATCACGAAACTGACAATGAGATTCAGACCAAACTGTGAAAAATCATTTTCTTGCAGATATCGATGAATGTCAAGATGGAGTCCATGATTGCCTTTCTACTCTGGCTTCCTGTGTGAATACATTGGGTTCGTTTAATTGTTCTTGTAACCACAGATACATAGGAGATGGAAAGACAAACTGCACATTGAATTCATCAGGTAAAAGCCTATTAAAACGTTTTGTAGTTATGTTTAAAGTACGTATCATTAAGGCAGTGACAGTAATATTTTGTACAATAGCAAAAGTAATTAATCAACTATAAACTTCAAATTTTTACTCGATATAAACAGAGTTGGTAGAGGAGATATGACTGCGCTATATGTACACGGGTGGCCCAAGGGAAATAAAACGCGTTAATTTTAAGCGAACTTAACAGGTGAAAGTTATCAGCATAAATATTGTTACCTGGTGTCGCTGTGTTTTATTCTACGAAGTTCCAGCGCGATTGGATCAGTATAACATCATCTGACCTGATTGTGTTTTAGTTATACTGCGGGATGTCATACAAATCAAATCGCGCTAAAACTTCGGAGAAAGAAACACAACAACACCATGTAACAATATTTATACTTTATTTATAACTTTTACCCGTTTTAGTTCATTTATTCGAAGTAAGGTTTATTTCTAATATAGAAACTCTCATATTACGTTTTGATCATTTGGGTATGAACATGCTCACAATTGCGTTTACAACGGAACGATGGTGACGAACTAATACTTAATGTATCTGACCACTTTCGAATAATGTTTTAAAACCTGTTTGGAATTTATGTGCCACTTGTTAGCTTTTGTTTCAGAATAAATCGATTTGCACAAAACAATATGGCAAAATGTGGATCAATAAATTTCTATCTGTTATTGGTTCTGGATTTGTTCCTATCTTTGATATGAAGGCTCTCGTCGATGACTCGGATGACTAGGTGCAATGACTTTATCTCTGATTCAGTTTTAGACAGTTGTCTGTTAGTATTTGCTACGTATGATAACTTGTGATAACTTACTATTCAGATTTATCGTTATCATTGCCAGAAAACGGGAAAGGATTGTCTCAATGTTATAGCACATATTGAGACTTTGGTTAATCGGTTCCTGTTATTGTTCATTAACATACGTACAACATGTAAAATGTAGGGCTGTTGAACCGTGATATGAGGGTCTCAATGGGGTGGAGGTATTTACGGAGAACGGTTAATATGTCGGCTTTTGTGTGCCTAACGGTTAATAATTCTTTCCGTTTAACAGACATCCGAAGAAAAAAACAGTTTTTTTTTGAAAAATTTCAAAAGTTTCTACCATGGTAAGCCTCTAAGGAATCTCCGGGATGGGGATAAAAAAGGCTGAAATACTGGGTCCATCAGCCACGAAACAAGACCGAGACAAGGCACAAAATTCTAACAAGCAATATTATATGGCTGAACCGGCAAGCGGGAAAGGTGAAGCGAATTCTGCGTTCTGATTGGCTACCCGAGCGGGCAAGATGAGCCCAGCCTGCCTGCTCGGGATTTCCTGCGTTCGTCCCGCAAGAAAAAATTCTCTTACTGACCAAACTTGTTCGGTCAAGATGGCTGGAGATTGGTCTCGTTCTCTTTTGTGTTGTTATTGACCTCGAATTCGTCTCGGTTCACAAAAACGCAAAAAAGAAATTGGTCAATAACACATGTATATTGACAATCCCTGCATGGCAAATTGTAATAACATAACATAACATACATGTTTATTCAAACTCATAATGACCACATGAATTTGAAAGGGAGAGTCTAGAGGTTAACCCTATGAATAAAACTCTCCTAAAAACAACAAACAAACAATAAAAATTACAACTTTAAAAAGGATTTGAGTTTACATTTAAAAAGTTCAAGGGAACCGGCTTCAACAACATTACTAGGTAAATTGTTCCAGTAACTAATTACATTGTTAAAAAAAGAATATTTAAAACAGTTGATTCTAGATAATTTACAATAAAGCTTATACGAGTGATTTGCCCTAGTGGATTTGACTTTTGCGAATTGAAAGAATTCCTCAAAATCCAAGTGTGATAAGCCAAACACGATCTTATAACATTCAACAAGAGAGGAATATGTCCTACGACTGGACAAAGATGGCCAATGTAACGAGTCACAACGCTCTTCATAAGACATATCACCTCTTTTTTGCCTAAGAGCTAATCTTGACGCGCGTCTTTGCACGCTCTCTATTGCATGAATATCTTTGACAAGATATGGGTTCCAGACTGGAGCAGCATACTCTAGAAGTGGTCTGACCAATGTTTTGTAAAGCAATGAAAAAGTTGTTGTATTAGCTGTTCCAACAGACCGTCTTATTAGCCCTAGGACTTGGTTCGCCTTATTCACCATGGTACTAATATGTTCACTCCAAGTAAGATCTTTTGATATAATAATTCCAAGATCTTTAAAGCTCTTGACATCTTTTAAGGCCGTACCTAGTTTATAATTCGTAGTCGATTTGTCACGAGAATGCGTTATTCGCATTGCTTCACACTTTTCCTCATTGAAACGAAGTTGCCATTTTTTCGCCCATTTACCAAGATTATTCAAATCAGTTTGAAGGTATTGTTCATCGAGACAAGGGTTGCGAAGCTCTCTGTAAATCTTAGTGTCATCCGCAAATAATTTAATTTTTGAAGAGACACTATCAACGATATCATTTATATATGATAGGAATAAAATTGGACCAAGGATAGTTCCCTGTGGGGTACCAGATATCACAGGTGCCCAATCAGAAAAAGTCCCTCTTACAACAACTCGTTGCTTTCTACACGTGAGGAAATGCCTCAACCAGTTAAGAAGTTTGCTCTCAATACCGAGGCTATATAACTTTATGAGTAGACGCTCATGAGGAACACTATCAAAAGCCTTTGCGAGATCAAGAAATACAACATCTGTTGCTACAGATGAATTCCTAGATTTGGCGAAGTCATGAAAAGTAGAGAGTAATTGGGTCACAGTAGACCTACCCTGCAAAAAACCAAATTGGTTTTTGTTTATCACGTTATAGTCTTGCCAAAATGACGTTAACCTATCGCGTACAATTTTTTCGCTGATTTTGCTGATTTTGCTGATTGTGGTTAGAAAAATATTTATGGCTAACTTTTATTGCGACTTCAGGTTTCTAATCAATAAACTCATTATTCTTTTTAGAATGTTATAACTTCACATCTCTGACCGATGCTGACAGGAAACCATCATTTTATGTGGTCGAACCCGCTAAACATGACACGAATCTCGGTCCAGGATGGTTTCGTTTCCAAGGTGACGCAGGTAGTATGATGGCTACAAAATGTCCAGCTAAAAACCGCTGTAACACCCACGCAACCGGCTGGTTAAATGATACGCATCCTGAAGTAACTGATGGTATTGTCACAAGACAAGTTTGTTTTAGTCACGATTCAGGATGTTGTGATTGGCAAACCCAAATCCAAGTCAGGAATTGCAGTGAATACATTGTATACTATCTTCACAGTACACCACTTCATGGAGGATCTCTCCGCTACTGCGGCAGTGACTAAAGTGAAGGAGATCTGCATATACCTAATCTGACCTGCTGTACATATATCAACCAAACAGTCACTAATTAAATCGTAGTATGCGACTGTTTTCGGGACACTATTGCTTCTTTCATTACAAGGTTACACAGAAAACTGGGGTACGGTCTAAATTTGTCCCCCAATACAAGCTCAAAGTGCAATTCGAGGCAATACCGACCCAGCCTTTCACGTGCGTGAAATTTTTTCCTAATTTCTTTTACAAATACGGATAATGTAACTGAGTAGAAACTGAGTTAGTATTTGTATCTTTAAAGCCAGGGTAGATTTTAGACCTCCTATTGCAGCTGTAAGGTCTGTGAGAAATGTTAGCATTCCTGTGGCACGGTATTTAGGGGGATCCTGGGGTGCCTGTGACTCCCTATTTGTGAGAGGCATCATTTTCTCTTTTTAGCCTCTTTTTTCTGCTAAAATCACTAAAAAACTACGTTCGAGTGAAGACATGCATTTTGTTTCCGCTTTCCAGAAAATCATTGTCATGGTTCTAGTTCTGTTTTCGTAAAATTTTTGTTTATTTCAATCAGTGAGTTATCATGCATAATTTCTGAAATGCATCGGGAAGAAATATTCGGATTCAGTTGTAAACAGTGGTGAACTAGCAAGATGGACGCTGGTTTTAAGCTATTACCTTTTATTTATAATAGTTTTAGATAAATCGTTTCATAGAATTGTAATTTCGCTTTTATAGTAGTTTTAATCCCACCTGACTCGATTAGAAAAGCTTATGTCGGGTGGGGCTGGTCATACAAACGCTTGTTGTATATATGATGTTTATTAAAGTGTGTAGGTGTGTTTAAAGCGTAAATTTTTTTGAAAGCGTTGTAACTTTTCATGTGACACGGTTCAAACAATGAACTGAAAGCAAAACGTTGACGTCATAGCCCACTCTTTTCCTATTGCATGATACTATCGCCGAAAGAGGAAATAAATTTTTCCATTGAAATCTGGACATTTTATATTTGGTGAGCATATGTTCTATTGTCATGACATCCTGTTACAAAAAAGTGTATTATATAGGCCGGCAGCTGCCTATTCCGCAAACCGCTGTATTATGTTCTTAAAGTTTTATAGTTGCGAGACCTCTTTGCTAAGGTTGACCGAGGACTGGAGAATGATGCGTGACAGGGGGGAGCTTGTTGCGGTAGTTTCTATGGATCTCTCCAAAGCGTTTGATGTTATTCAGTATCCACTCCTCCTTTCGAAACTGAGGGCCTATGGTATGGACGACAAAAGTTGTGCCAGGTATCATCAGGTATACTACTCCCACGTCGATCCGGCAGCTCTGGATGCATGCGTATCTCATGATGTTGGCGTGGCCAACCAGTGGTACCATGAAAATGGGATGTTAGTTAATGAAAGCAAGCACCAGTGTCTAATCCTCGGTGATACGGAGTATGGTTTTTCCTTCCCAGTAAAGGACACGTTAGAGATTTTTGGAATGGAAATAGATAATAATCTGAATTTTTCTAAACATATATCAAATGTATGCAAAAAGATTAATAATCAATTTAATGTTATGTTGCGCTTTAGAAAACTCAGACGCAAGGAAATCTTATTCAAACTTTACAAAGCGTATATTTTACCTCACTTTTATTATTGCTCCTCTGTCTGGCACTTTTGTGGAGCGCGCGATGCAGATAAGCTCGAAGCTTTAAATAAAAGAATACTTAGATTTATACTTGGAGATTACTCGTCTCCATACAACACTCTTCTCTCAAAAGTCAGCTCTACTTCTTTGTTTAACAAACGCATTCAAAATTTCCTCATTCTGTTATATAAGAGTTTGTTTTTCACTCATTTTCCTACTTATATGAAGAATATGTTTTCACTCCGGTCCTCTTCCTATGATCTTCGTGGCAACTACATTCTTTCACTAAGTAAACCTAAAACAACTACCTATGGTCTTAACTCCTTTTCTTACTTTTCAGCTAAGCAGTGGAATGCACTGCCGGACTTTTTTCGTACCAGTTTTTTTTGCAGACTTTAAGACTAAAATACAGGATGTTACCTTCATGTAGATTCTTTTTGCCTGACATACTTAAACTTAAAATTGTGAATTGTAAATGATATTTTCTTTCCTTGCATTTAATGTATATATATATTTTCTATATAGTTTTTATGTAGTGTCAGCTCGAAGATATTAGCTTGTTAGCTACTCTAAAATTCGAGTTTAAATAAAGTTTTATGTTATGTTATGTTATGTTCTCATTAACTCGCTAACTGCACCTCGGCGTTTCCCAATGAAAACCGCCTCCGAAACAAAAAAACAAAAAAACAACAACAAGAAGCTTTATAGACTGCGCCATATGATATCAGACAGAGGACATTTCTGAAAGTCTAGTTGTGCATCAGAAACTGGGGACGCAAAAGTGAACATGATCCTCGCAGTTGAATAAACAACCAAAGCTGTTGACACTGAAAAGATCCTGAAAAAATTCAGGCTTAACTGTGAATGGAACCCTGACTTTTGCGATCACTGGACGTAACGCTCTATCTATTAAGAGTGATTAAGCTAGTCAAGCCAACCAGAGAGCTGTAATGCACCGTGGTTTCACGTATTTAGAAGGCAAATTCGAGCAGTGAAGCGCAACACTAAGCTAGTCCGAAGAAACTGCGCAAACGCAAAGTACGAAATATAACAAATGGAGGTCATTCTGAACTCACAAAAAAGAAAGCTTTGAGCCAAAGCTCTGCTTCGAGGTACGTTCATCTAGTATTCGCTATATTTCCAGAGGAGAAACTGGCCAAAAAAGAAACAAAACCAAAGGAAATACCTGCCTTCTTGATAAAAAAACCTTTTGTTTTGTACAAGTTCAGTCATAGAATTTTATTTATGTTTTTAATGTCGGTCAAGAATTTTGCGTTGTGCTTTCTGGCTTTCTGTAGCCTGTGGAAACAGCCGTTTCCCCTCGCTCTTCGCCGCTGAGAACGTTTCGCGCAAAAAGTCCCCAACGGCGAAGGGCGAGGAGAAACGGCATTTTTCGCAGGCTATAGGTTTTCTGGCTTGGAATTTCGCTTGAAGGAAGTTGTATGCGTCTGTTTACGCTTTAGCTACACCCGGCGGGATATCTTCATCCTCGCCGAAATTTAGGTGTATAAATGTAAAGGCTGATGATTTACAAGGAACCGTTTGTCGGCCCGATCATGAAAAGGAAAGTTAAGCTTACGGAGAATCGAAAAAAAAAACAAAAAAAAAATCGGCGCAATTGATTTTTGATTTAGGTTTTCTTTGTTGAATTATTTAATTTAGTTTTTCCTCTGTTGAGTTTGATTTTAGCTTCTCTTGAAGCGTTCTGTATGCACGATCACGAAAATTGACAATGAGATTCAGATCCGTCAAACCGTGGAAAATCTTTTCTTTAATTAAGATATCGGTCAATGTGACGATGGACTCCATGTTTGCCGTACTGGTACCGTCCAGATACTGGGCAACATACTGTATAGAGAAAACTGCATGGATGTTAAATTGTAAAGACGATGCTAAAACTGCATGCCTTATATAATGAATTTTTAAAATGGTGGTTTAACACTTTTTAAAATTTTAAAATGATGTTGAAAATGCTAAGTAGACATAAAGGCCATTACATGACAAAAGCGCTAAAAAATCGCACAAACTGTAATGCAATGTTAAATGCGATTCAAGAACGTAAACGCTACAACGGACTTGTAATAATTCCGTAGCGGAATATACCATTCCCGCCATTCCAGGAATTAATTGGGGATCATTTCGGAGTCGGTGAAGAGAAATGGGGATCATTTCGGTCCGTGTGGTTTTCGTCCATTTGATTTTGATTCCAAATTGAAAATTGAAAATCAAAAATTCACAATCGTGATTTTCAATATTTGATTCCTCAAGAATTAAAAATCACAAATTTAAAATCTCAATTGTCAATTTTTGTTTCTAAGAAACATAAAACTGAAAAACAATTTTCAGTGTTTTGAAAATCAAAAATTGAAAATTGAAAATGGTTAGTTGGTGGATTATAATTCTTGTTTTTAAGGAAAAGGAAAACTAAACGACAATCTTCAATTTTGAGATTTTTGCTTGGTACCGAAGTTAAAATTGTATTTTCAATTTCCTATTCCATAGATTCCAGCTTATTAAAAATTCAAACTTGACAAAGCTATTCATGTGTAACGAAACTGCGGGAAACAGTATCAATGATGATGAAATCCGAAATGTAAATCGTTTTTTGATTTTCGTAGTCGAGAAAAACAAAAATTAAAAACAGACCAAATATAACTGTGACGGGTGGGGGAGGGTAAAACCGGAAGTGGCGCGACTGCAAACAAGATGGCGGTCGTCTTGTAGTGAAGGAGTGTTCCTTGTTTTCGTCGAGCCGTCTCTGGGGGAAATGTAACGCCAACAGCAATCTAAAGCTTGCCGAGACGTTTTCAAAGAAATGACCTGAATGTTATTTCATTGATAAGTATGCTTTTGTTGTAACCTTGCAGCATTATACGTACGCAACGCAGCCGGGTAGAGCGTTCCAGATCGGCTCCCAACTGTAAACGGAGGCTGTACTGCGGACTGCGGACTACGGACCACGGACTGCGGACTGGGTATATATAAAATACGGACCAGGTATAAAATGCGAACTACGTGCTATGTTTTTAGTCTGATAGTATTGTCACTCGACCCTAACCATGTATAACTCCTTTCACGTTGTTGTTAAATTGAAGGAATTTTCGCTCTAACAAGAAAATCTTTTAAGATAAGAACCAATGGGGGCGTGGGGATATATTTGCGCGAGTGTGTTTTTGCTCGTAATAAGGTGCAAGTGTTTCATAAGAATCTTTTTGAGATTCGGGGTTGCAGGATAGAAAGTCGCTACAAACGGCAAAATCTTTTGTTTTGGGTTTATTTTATAAAGCCGCATTGCGCGATTCGAAGCGGAGTTGGGCTAGGATTGTTTCCACAAGGTCGTGAGGGTAGCCTCGTTTTGTAAGGCGAGTTAAAAACTCTTTCTTCTTTAACTCCAGTTATCGGGAATTATTCCTTAACCGAGTTCGTTTTGAGTAAGTGCAAGGCTATTCCGTATACGAAGCCCTTTTTAACGATGACAGGGTAAAATGAGGAGAAATTCGCATATTAAAACGTTTCTGTCGGCTTAAATAATGTGTTTGAATGGAATGAATCTTGATCCTTTAAAAACTTCAGTGGTCAAGGAAAACAATTTGTTTTGATGACAGTTCGTCAGTGTAAATTTTATTGTTGTGTGGAAAGAGTTCGCGAAATCAATAAAGTTGTTGATTTCGGTCTCAGGAAGAGTCCACACTGAGAATGTGTCATCAATAAATTTCTTCCAGCCGGAGAAATGGCTGTAAGGGCTCGCATGTAGTAGTTGTTTCTCAACGTGAGCCATGAAAATGACCGAGAAAGCAACCGCCATTTTGGTGGCCATTGTAATGCCGTGAGTCTGTACGTAGTGTTTGTCGGTGAATTTGAATTAGTTTTCTGTTAAGATCACCCGCATTAAGTCTCCCAAATATGAAGTAAGGATGGGTAACTTTGACTGATAATGTTCTTCGTAATGGTGACAGACGATGTCGATTCCCTCTTCCTGGGAAATGTAGGGCAGAGACAACACACGTTTAGCGTACCTTAAATTGCTTCATCTGGAAGAGGCGTGTTTTCAATGATATCACTTTTGTGTGCAGTGTCTTCGACGTAAGACTCTTGTTTTTGCGCCATTGGCCTGGTTAAATCGAGTCCACAAAACTAGAAATGTGTTCTTTGGGACCACCGCTACCAGAGACGATTGGTCTGCCGGCAGGAATAGTTTTATGTATTTGGTCAGCATGTAAAACACTGGTATTCTTGGTGATTTTGGCCAAAACTGAGCCACTTGTAAGTCATTTGAACAATATGCTCGTTTGTGAACAGAGCGTTTATAGTTGATATCTCTGTTGATATCTCGGTTAGTGTTCATCTTAGATTTCCAAAACCGGTCCTGCTATTAAAGTTTATTTAAACAGTTCTTATCAAGACTCTGCGGCTACCATTGATTGCTAAAGCCTAAATCCCTTCACTTTAACAACAACAAAGGAGTTACACACGGTTAGGGTCGAGTGACAAAAGTTAGTTTACGCAACAGGACGACAGAAAGAAGAGGACGGCAAAAGGATTGTGTGTGACAAACTTGACAGGGCTATAAATTGCGTGTTTATCGTGACCTTCACTTCACATTACTGTTTTTTGGTCTTTCACTCTGTTTAAAGGAAGGTGATGTTTCTCGGAAAGTTTTTTCAAACAAAATTATTGTCACTCTTATCACACAAGGTTTGACGTCTTCTTTCCTCTCCCGTCCTGTTGCGTAAGTTGACTAATTACCATTACACTAAGACATAGTACGTGGTTCGCATTTTATACCTGGTCCGTGTTTTACATATACCCAGTCCGCTGTCCGTGGTCCGCAGTCCGCAGTCCGCAGTCCGCAGTCCGCAGTCCGCAGTCGGCGGTCGATCTTTTATACGGCCCGATCTGAAACGCTTTACCTTGCGTAGAGTAATGCTGCAAGGTTACAACAAAAGCATATTTATCAGTGAAAAAATATTCAGCTTAATTCTTTGAAAACGGGTCGGCCATGATACAGGCAGGCTTTGGCTTCCTGTTGGCGTAACATTTCCGCTAGAGACAGCTTGACGAAGACACGCAACACGAAACACTCCTTCACTGCAAGGCGACCGCCATCTTGTTTGCAGTCGCGCCACTTCCGCTTTTATCCTCCCCTCCCATCACAGGTATTTTTAGTCGGTTGGCAATTTTTGTTTCCCATAAATAGGAAAATCAAAAAACGATTTCCATTTTGGATTTCACCAGCATTAATTCCGTTTGCTTCAGTTTCTTTACACATGAAATTGCTTTGTCAAGTTTGAATTTTTAATAAGCTTGAATTTAGGGAATAGGAAATTGAAAATATAATTTTAACTTCGGTACCAAGCAAAAATCTCAAAATTGAAGATTATCGTTTAGTTTTCCTTTTCCTTAAAAACAAGAAATAAAAACCACCAACTGACCATTTTCAATTTTCAATTTTTGATTTTCAAAACATTGAAAATTGTTTTTCAATTTTATGTTTCTTAGAAACAAAAATTGACGATTGAGATTGTAAATTTGTGATTTTCAATTCTTGAGGAATCAAACATTGAAAATCACGATTGTGAATTTTTGATTTTCAATTTTCAATTTGGAATCAAAATCAAATGGACGAAAACCACACGGACCCATTTCGAAGTCGGTATCATTTCGGGGTCGAATTGGGGATCGTTTTAGGGTTGGGGATCACTTCGGGGTCGGGGTCATTTCGGGGGCTAGACATCGACCCTGGAAATCGTAACCTGTAAAATGCCTGCCTCTGAAGGACCCTGAAGGGTATCGCGAATTTCAAAAGCAGCCTTTTAGGGGCTAACCAATAATTCGCAAAAGAGGTGTAAATGTAGTTTGGGCAAGAATTATTTTCCTAGCCTGCTATTGTGATCGAAGTTTATTCGATATTCATGATTATTTAAACGGAAGCTTTGCCTTTAGGCTTGCCTAAATCATCCAGAGCTTTTGGAAATGTGCGAAACAATAGGGTGACGTCACAGCATGGCGGGTTAGAAATATCCTCGAGTGGATTCGAATTGGCGTGGAAATCTGCTTTGTTTCGCGTTTTCCAGCAGTCTTTGCTCGTCTTTTTGTAACACAACAACCTAGAAGGCTTTTGCATAGAGGGTCTCCATGGGGTTAACCGATAAGCGTAAAACGGCCAAAAATTTAGTCTATAGCCGTAAAAATTGAAAAATTTTAACCGTTAGCCGTAAATAGGGTAAAAAAAGAGTTTACCGTAAAATAAATTGTTCCCTAGATTTGTTGATTTTAAGGAAGGTGCTAAACTCACTTATGGTTGCGTTTTTTATTTCCCGGGTACTTGAACTCCGTACTCCCACGTTAGACCAAGCGCCTTTTAGGTGTTGACCTAGACCTAGGCTCCATTTCCACCGCTCTCTTGGTGAACTAATTTTTTCCATAGCGAAAATCTGGCTTCTTGCTGGGGATTAATATTTGAGATTTTCAGGGGGTCGTGCCCTCGAAGTACTAGTGAAACAACACGCAGAGATGCCAGTGTTTATAAAACACGTTGCCGGTAAACAACAATTCCAAGTTGTTTTTCTCGGAAGCTACGGTAGACATTGCCATGCCTAGTCCCTGTACGTCGTCTTTCCACGCAATCTCGGTCGGGGTATCTCGGTGGCGTATCTGAGAAAAAAAACTCGCTCGGACACGTGACCCGAAACGCATTTGCCGCGTGGAATAATGAGGATGACAGACAAGGCAACGGAGACAGTCGTTCTGTACAGTCCTTCGCTATCATTAAAAACACTGGACACAGGCATTTTGTTGTTGGCCGTTTTCACACTAGAGCTAGAAATGGATTGTCCGTCTGAGACTAGCCCGTGTACAGAGTCTGTTCAGTCGTCCCCCTCCCCCATAGACACCCCTTCTCCGATTTTTTCTGAGGGGAGAGGGCGGCTGTACACAGGCTATCTGAAACGGATAATCCATCTTCAAACTGTCCGTCAAAATTAACGGATAAAGTCAGGCGGATTGTTCATTCAAAATTAAAATCATTTTCTTTTCAAATTAAGACGTATTACCTATCTGACTCGAATAACCCTTCTCACACGAATAATCTGTCTCTAGTGTGAAAACGGTCATTTCTGTTATAAATGAATGTCGATCCCCTGCCTTGAGTTGGGCGTTCGTGTGTCTGCTTTTGCTTTTTCACAAAGACTATTTTCAAATTGACTATTGACATTTCTATGCGTAAAATAATATTAGAAGTGGAATACTTTTTATAAAAACTATGATCTATCAGATGTTAAAACTTTTCAAAAGAATAGCTTATTTCATCTGCTTTAAAGATACAAAATATACACGTTGATTAATATTTAACTGTTTGAAACAAAAGAAATTAATTATTAACTTTTAACCGATAGCCGTAAAAGAGCCAAAATTTTAGCCGACAACCGTAAAAGCCACCACCCCATTGAGACCCTCTGCATAGGGTGATTAAAAATGGATTTGAAATGTTAGAGAAAGCGAGATTTTTCTTTTGATGTACCTGTCAATTTTTTGGGGAATTCTGTTATCATCTTCACTTTGGAATATCTCTAGTGAAAAATGTTTTCCGGTCTTAAAAAAATTGTCGAGATATTCTAGCTTCTTCATGTTTAATGTGGAGACGGGCCGCCGGATTTTTGTCAAGCAATCGTCTGTTGCAAAATGACCGCCTTCCGCGTGCAGAGTATAAGGCTACATGTTCTATATTTTGGACAGTATCAAGCGTTATTTTTATGATTTGTCCACTTGTCCACCAAATAAGCACTATACTAGAACTGATAACAGAACTGGGAGATCGATATAGGTTTCTGGTTGTTGACGTTTTGAGTTTTCACAGGTTATTCCCCTAATGCTGGAGTTAATTTATAGTCACTGCAGTGCCCCTTGAATGGATCGGCCGGTAGGCCTGCACGACTTTTACCTCGTGAAAATGCCATTTGTTCAGTTTTTTCACTTTCAAGCGGTTAAATTATGATGTTGTGGATTCTTGAATTTGTCATTTTAAAATATTTTTGCCAGCTGCGGCTTTACATTGAGAGGTCATGAAGATGGGTTTCAGGCATGTTGATTTCCTTTAGTCTTTGCATCTGACAGGATTTGACGTCTGATGCAGAATTTTAGCATTTTCTTTGACGTCTTTAAAAACAATCCAAGAATATCTTATTTTTAGCATAAAATCGTAGGAAAAATAAGAATATTTTGCCTGGGCTGGAAAAACAACATTCTAATAGAAAAGGTTGTAATTTAATTCAAATTGCTCCATTACCAGTTTGGCAAAAATCCACCAAGGAGAGTTGTAATTACCCTTGAAAAGCCCTGAGAGAGTTTACAAAATTTACAACTCTGCTGAGGGCCACCTATATTTCAAATCCATTCTCAGCTGCATTTCGTTAATATTTAATAAATGGACGAGGTTATTTTTGTTATGAAGAAAATATAAACTACCTAACAGAGTCTTCTCCAGCATTTAGGTACAAGAATCATTTTAAGCAGAAAAAATAAAAGGCTATGATCTCGAAAACGAATGTAAAATGACTGAGCTGAATTCACCACATTATTAAGCATTAACCGCTCGCTTTTTTGTCGAGAGTCCGGCGGGTTGTCACACGGAATTGTTAGTTAGATATTAATGGAAATTGTTTTTTATCCCTTTGCGTCCCGTTGCCGTAGTTTAAGGTTACACATCAAACGCACTTAAGTGATGTAGTTAAGAAGTTATTTATTTAAACACAGACAAGCAAGAGAATTGTACAGGAAGAAAAAGAGGCGAAGAAAGATGGACAATTACCCTGCAGTTTTGAGAAACTACTTGTTCTTAATGGGGATATATTCAACCCTTCCAAATGACTCTGAAGGTACACGAACTCTGAGTTCTTTTTCACATTGTTCTAAGTCGGGTATATTTTTATCTTATATTTCTTATAGTCTCAATTTGTTCGTTTTCTCTGAAAAAAGCTTTCAGCGAGGGATCCATTGGTGAATTTTTATATGTTAACTTCATGATGAATGAATTTTCCTACCTGAACATCACCAGTGTTGGACGGAATCTTATTCAAGAAGAAGACGATTGTGCCTTCGCCTGTCTAAAAATTCCCTCATGTTTCTCCTACAACATGGCTACCTTCCCTGACGTCAACGGAAAATTTCTCTGTGAACTACTCCCATCGGACAAGTATAACAACTCAGACAAATTCATCACCAGCAAGGAATTTCATCACTTTCATATTCCGGTGAGTGAAACTCCGTTTATCTTAAATTAAAATAAAAACAATCTTTTTTGAAGTTCCTCTTATAGAGGCGTTTAGGAGTTGGTCGATAGTAAAATTTTGTCGCTTACGAAACTAACTAACCCTAACCATTTACTAAATTATATGAAAAAAATGACTTTAAAAGGGTAACACAATTACTGGTAAACGATTAATTTTATTGTGGTCCACAAACTGTCCGGAGGTAAACCATTTGGCTGGCTTTTTACGGGGGTATTTGAGGAGATGAACTCGAGAACAAATCCGGTTAGCGGTCAGAGAAGAGAGAGAAGATTGAACTCGGCTCCTCCGGATCATAGTTCCAGCGCTCTAACCGTCGCTCGACCACTCTGCTTTGATGGCAAGAGGGAACTGAAAAATAATAGTTACATGCCTTGGTCGCTGAAAGACGAGGGAAGAACAAAGCAACAACGCGTTTCATTATTTTCTCTTAGGGGAGCGAGAGAAAGATGGCATGAAATTGTTTTAATAGCGAGGAAAGCAAACCACACCAGGTTTTTCATCTCTTTTTGCGACACATGACTGTTAATGTCCACAATATTCGCTTGAGATGAGAATACTATATAACAGTGTTAAGAGGTTTAAAGAACTGACTTTAAAAACAAACTTTTCCGACTTCATCTTCATCTTCGTAACCGTAGATCTTAGAAAAGATCAAGTTTTATCCCATTTCTATCCTAGCCCTATTCGATGGCCAATCACTTACTGCTATAAAATTTCACTGCAGCTTTAGTTTAGTGTCTCTGGACCATTTTCTTATGGTCTTTTTTGTAACGCACATTGGTGCTAAGAAAAACTGGGAAAGGCAAAAAGTCTGACAAAAACACCTGCGACATGCTTTTTCAGTTTGCGTCCCCTAAACTGTGGAACTCACTACCACTAGATTTGCACAAGACACCATCCTTAACAAGTTTTAATTAAAAAACTGAAAACATATGTTTTTGCACAATTTTTAGAGAGTAGGTAAATGTTTTCGTAAAACGATTTTAATAGCTGTAATGCATAATATATCGATAATTCTAGGTCTCGAGCCACCGTATTTCTAGCCTTGAAAATTTTATCTCATAAATATTTTGAAAACGCTTTCATGGATTTTGCTCAAACTTCACGAACATCGAGGCAGTTATATTGGAGGAAAAAGCTCTTGCGAACAATTTTGGAAAAAAAATCCCCAGTGCCGAGAAAAAAGGCTGCAAGTATAATAGCTAATGACGTCATTTCGTTGCTATGACAACTCCGAAGTCATGGAAACCCTGATCAGAACAAGTTTATCTAATACAGCTGTGCTGATAACTTTTTCAAATCTTCGTTAATAGCAACGTAGTCTATACGCAAACTTGGGAGGTATTGACCCTGAAAAACCCTATCGAGCCACCTTAAGCTTGAACAAACATAAGCCAAATCAATATCACCTGTCTCGGTAAAACCAACAAACAGCAAGTCCTAACAAACAAAATGTACTGCACTACATACTGGATGTAAAAACATTTATCGTCTAAGAAAACTGTGCATGTGAATGTGAGGAAAGGGAGTATAGTTTGCTTTTTTTTTCACTCAGAATATCTGCGACACCCATCCTTGTCTTAACAACGGAAAGTGCTATTTTAAATACACCGACAAAAGGTACGGATGTGTTTGCGCATCTGGCTACACTGGAGAAAACTGCGAGAAAGGTACATGTGAGCCTACTTTCAATAATTCAATAGACTTGCTTACAACTGAAACAGAAGAACGATGATGATGCTGTAAGAAACAGACCGGCTGAGGTGATCAGGAAAAACTGTTAGCTAGTGTTAGATTTGATATACGACAAACGGAGCCAGCCCGTCAAAATCGCCAGGGAATCGAACCCCGACTCTTCTTCTTGGTGTTGAGTCAATAAATAATTGATGGATGAATAAACAATGGCGATAAATGGTGTTAGTAGTGGTATTATGTCATTTATGTTTCAAGCGCCTTTGCGAATCGAGTCTTATTGATATTGTTGGGAGTCTTGCTTTGGGCGAGCTCTGTTTACTAGGATTTCATCACGGCGGTTTACCAGGAAATAAAACACTATGAAATAAAATGAAGCTTTATTAAAAGGGACAATCTTTTATGCAAGGTTTTAACTTACGCGTAGAATGAATATGACTCATCGATAAATGCACTATTCCTTTGTCATTGGGTCCCCTGTGAAGCGTGATCCAGGAGCGAGGGACTGGTGTGAGCAGTTTCCCAAAGTTTCCTTCTATAGTAGATGACTAGATTATGATACAGATGAATAATTTTTTGTACGGTGACATACACTTTAAAGAATTGTATTATTTAATTTCGTGTTTTCCTCTGTTGAATTTGATTTTAGCTTCTCTTGAAGCGTTCTGTATGCAAACCCTATGCAAGATCACGAAACTGACAATGAGATTCAGATCAAACTGTGAAAAATCATTTTCTTACAGATATCGATGAATGTCAAGGTGGAGTCCATGATCGCCTACCTAGTGTGGCTTCCTGTGTAAATACATTGGGTTCGTTTAATTGTTCTTGTAACCACGGATACATAGGAGATGGAAAGACAAACTGCACAGTGAATTCATCAGGTAAAAGCCTATTAAAACGTTTTGTAGTTATGTTAAAAGTACGTATCATTAAGGCAGTTACATTAATATTTTGTACAACAGCAAAAGTAATTAATCAACTATAGACTTTAATTTTTTACTCGATATACTTTACTTTACAGCTCTCCGGGATGGGCATAAAAAAGGCTGAAATACTGGGTCCATCAGCCACGAAACAGGACCAAGACAAGGCAAAAAAATTCTAACAAGCAATATTATACGGCTGAATCCGCAAGCGGGAAAGATGAAGCGAATTCTGTGTTCTGATCGGCTACCCGAGCAGGAAAGATGAGCCCAACGGATTTCCTGCGTTCGTCCCGCAAGAAAAAATTCTCTTACTGACCAAAGTTGTTCGGTCAAGATGGCTGGATATTAATCTCGTTCTCTTTTGCGTTGTTATTGACCTCGAGTTTGTCTCGGTTCACAAAAACGCAAAAAAGAAATTGGTCAATAACACATGTATATTGACAATCCCTGCATGGCAAATTGTGGTTAGAAAAATATTTATGGCTAACTTTTATTACGACTTCAGGTTTCTAATCAATAAACTCATTATTCTTTTTAGAATGTTATAACTTCACATCTCTGACCGATGCTGACAGGAAACCATCATTTCATCTGGTTGAACCCGCTAAACGTGACACGAATCTCGGTCCAGGATGGTTTCGCTTCCAAGGCGACGCAGGCAGTATGATGACTACTTCATGTCCGCCTAGAAGGAAGTGTAACACCGGTGCACCTGGATGGTTACGTGATACGCATCCTGAAGTAACTGATGGTAATGTCACAAGACAAGTCTGTTTTAGTTACTCTGCAGGATGTTGTCATTGGCAAACCCAAATCCAAGTGAGGAATTGCAGTGAATACATTGTGTACTATCTTCACAGCACACCATATCCTGAAGGAGCTCTCCGCTACTGCGGCAGTGACTAAAGTGAAGGAGATCTGCATATACCTAATCTGACCTGCTGTACATATATCAACCAAACAGTAACTAAGTCGTAGTATGCGACTGTTTTCGGGACACTATTGCTTCTTTCATTACAAGGTTACACAGAAAACTGGGGTACGGTCTAAATTTGTCCCCCAATACAAGCTCAAAGTGCAATTCGAGGCAATACCGACCGAGGCTTTCACGCGCGTGAAATTATTTCCTAATTTCTTTTACAAATACTGATAATGTAACTGAGTAGAAACTGAGTTAATATTTGTATCTTTAAAGCTAGGGTAGATTTTAGACCTCCTATTGCAGCTGTAAGGTCTGTGAGAAATGTTAGCATTCCTGTGGCACGGTATTTAGGGGGATCCTGGGGTGCCTGTGACTCCCTATTTGTGAGAGGCATCATTTTCTCTTTTTAGCCTCTTTTTTCTGCTAAAATCACTAAAAAACTACGTTCGAGTGAAGACATGCATTTTGTTTCCGCTTTCCAGAAAATCATTGTCATGGTTCTAGTTCTGTTTTAGTAAAATTTTTGTTTATTTCAATCAGTGAGTTATCATGCATAATTTCTGAAATGCATCGGGAAGAAATATTCGGATTCAGTTGTAAACAGTGGTGAACTAGCAAGATGGCCGCTGGTTTTAAGCTATTACCTTTTATTTATAATAGTTTTAGATAAATCGTTTAATAGAATTGTAATTTCGCTTTTATAGTAGTTTTAATCCCACCTGACTCGATTAGAAAAGCTTATGTCGGGTGGGGCTGGTCATACAAACGCTTGTTGTATATATGATGTTTATTAAAGTGTGTAGGTGTGTTTAAAGCGTAAATTTTTTTGAAAGCGTTGTAACTTTTCATGTGACACGGTTCAAACAATGAACTGAAAGCAAAACGTTGACGTCATAGCCCACTCTTTTCCTATTGCATGATACTAACGCCGAAAGAGGAAATAAATTTTTCCATTGAAATCTGGACATTTTATATTTGGTGAGCAAATGTTCTATTGTCATGACATCCTGTTACAAAAAAGTGTATTATATAGGCCGGCAGCTGCCTATTCCGCAAACCGCTGTATTATGTTCTTATTAACTCGCTAACTGCACCTCGGCGTTTCCCAATAAAAACCGCCTTCGAAACAAAAAAACAAAAAAACAACAACAATAAGCTTTATAGACTGCGCCATATGATATCAGACAGAGGACATTTCTGAAAGTCTAGTTGTGCATCAGAAACTGGGGACGCAAAAGTGAACGTGATCCTCGCAGTTGAATAAACAACCAAAGCTGTTGACACTGAAAAGACCCTGAAAAAATTCAGGCTTAACTGTGAATGGAACCCTGACTTTTGCGATCACTGGACGTAACGCTCTATCTATTAAGAGTGATTAAGCTAGTCAAGCCAACCAGAGAGCTGTAATGCACCGTGGTTTCACGTATTTAGAAGGCAAATTCGAGCAGTGAAGCGCAACACTAAGCTAGTCCGAAGAAACTGCGCAAGCGCAAAGTACGAAATATAACAAATGGAGGTCATTCTGAACTCACAAAAAAGAAAGCTTTGAGCCAAAGCTCTGCTTCGAGGTACGTTCATCTAGTATTCGCTATATTTCCAGAGGAGAAACTGGCCAAAAAAGAAACAAAACCAAAGGAAATACCTGCCTTCTTGATAAAAAAAACTTTTGTTTTGTACAAGTTCAGTCATAGAATTTTATTTATGTTTTTAATGTCGGTCAAGAATTTTGCGTTGTGCTTTCTGGCTTTCTGTAGCCTGCGGAAACAGCCGTTTCCCCTCGCTCTTCGCCGCTGAGAACGTTTCGCGCGAAAAGTCCCCAACGGCGAAGGGCGAGGAGAAACGGCATTTTTCGCAGGCTATAGGTTTTCTGGCTTGGAATTTCGCTTGAAGGAAGTTGTATGCGTCTGTTTACGCTTTAGCTACACCCGGCGGGATATCTTCATCCTCGCCGAAATTTAAATGTGTACATAAAAGAGTTGTTCTTTATTCTATCGACAGGCTCTTAACTTGCTATATTAGCCAAAGTTCCCCTTTTTGAAAAACGTTTTTAGGTGTTGTAACGTTTTTAACTTGTAAGTCTAGCGCACATTTCGCCGTGAATGCACGGCACAATACGTACCGCGCGGACTGCAGAATTGTGGTCATCGGTAGGGGAAAATGTTAAATAATAAATTATTTGTTGTCCTAGCTCTGTCCCCAGAGGAAAATTTGTAAAAGTTACTGTCAGATATCGAGGTGTATAAATGTAAAGGCTGATGATTTACAAGGAACCGTTTGTCGGCCCGATCATGAAAAGGAAAGTTAAGCTTACGGAGAATCGAAAAAAAAAAAAAAAAAAAAAAAAAAAAATCGGCGCAATTGATTCTTGATTTAGGTTTTCTTTGTTGAATTATTTAATTTAGTTTTTCCTCTGTTGAGTTTGATTTTAGCTTCTCTTGAAGCGTTCTGTATGCACGATCACGAAAACTGACAATGAGATTCAGATCCGTCAAACTGTGGAAAATCTTTTCTTTAATAAAGATATCGGTGAATGTGACGATGGACTCCATGTTTGCCGTTCTAGTCTGGCTTCCTGTGTAAATACATTGGATTCGTTTAATTGTTCGTGTAACCATGGATTTAGGTTTTCCCTTTCGATAGAAAGATCGATGTACAGCCTTCGAAATGATCCCCAACCCTTAAATGATCCCCAAATCGACCTCGAAATGGTCCCCATTTCTCCTCACCTCGACCCCGAAATGATCCCTAATTAATTCTTTGAATGGAATGGTATCCTAGATTAGGATTGAGCACAGAGTACAACATTAATTAAAGTTTCACTAATAATCTTCACTTGCCCGCATTCTTTAATGACATTAATTTGGGATTACACTTTGAACTGGATTAAACAAAAATATTATTTATTTACAAAGTCTAGTATATTTTTAGCAATACCATTGCAACTGATAACATCAAGAAACATTACATTTTTTTTAGATAATTCGGTCATTATAGTCCAGGTTATAGAGAAAACTGCATGGATGTTAAATTGTAAAGACGATGCTAAAACTGCATGCCTTATATAATGAATTTTTAAAATGGTGGTTTAACACTTTTTAAAATTTTAAAATGATGTTGAAAATGCTAAGTAGACATAAAGGCCATTACATGACAAAAGCGCTAAAAAATCGCACAAACTGTAATGTAATGTTAAATGCGATTCAAGAACGTAAACGCTACAACGGACTTGTAATAATTTCGTAGCGGAATATACCATTCCCGCCATTCCAGGAATTAATTGGGGATCATTTCGGAGTCGGTGAAGAGAAATGGGGATCATTTCGAAGTCGGTATCATTTCGGGGTCGAATTGGGGATCGTTTCAGGGTTGGGGATCACTTCGGGGTCGGGGTCATTTCGGGGGCTAGACATCGACCCTGGAAATCGTAACCTGTAAAATGCCTGACTCTGAAGGACCCTGAAGGGTATCGTGAATTTCAAAAGCAGCCTTTTAGGGGCTAACCAATAATTCGCAAAAGAGGCGTAAATGTAGTTTGGGCAAGAATTATTTTCCTAGCCTACTATTGTGATCGAACTTTATTCGATATTCAGGATTATTTAAACGGAAGCTTTGCCTTTAAGCTTGCCTAAATCGTCCAGAGCTTTTGGAAATGTGCGAAACAATAGTCTGACGTCACAGCATGGCGGGTTAGAAATATCCTCGAGTGGATTCGAATTGGCGTGGAAATCTGCTGTGTTTCGCGTTTTCCAGCAGTCTTTGCTCGTCTTTTCGTAACACAACAACCTAGAAGGCTTTTGCATAGAGGGTCTCAATGGGGTTAGCCGATAGGCGTAAAACGGCCAAAAATTTAGTCTATAGCCGTAAAAATTGAAAAATTTTAACCGTTAGCCGTAAATAGGGTAAAAAAAGAGTTTACCGTAAAATAAATTGTTCCCTAGATTTGTTGATTTTAAGGAAGGTGCTAAACTCACTTATGGTTGCGTTTTTTATTTCCCGAGTACTTGAACTCCGTACGTACGTTAGACCAAGCGCCTTTTAGGTGTTGACCTAGACCTAGGCTCCATTTCCGCCGCTCTCTCGGTGAACTAATTTTTTCCATAGCGAAAATCTGGCTTCTTGCTGGGGATTAATATTTGAGATTTTCAGGGGGTCGTGCCCTCGAAGTACTAGTGAAACAACATGCAGGGATGCCACTGTTTATAAAACACGTTGCCGGTAAACAACAATTCCAAGTTGTTTTTCTCGGAAGCTACGGTAGACATTGCCATGCCTAGTCCCTGTACGTCGTCTTTCCGCGCAATCTCGGTCAGGGTATTTCGGTGGCGTATCTGAGAAAAAAAACTCGCTCGTACACGTGACCCGAAACGCATTTGCCGCGCGGAATAATGAGGATGACAGACAAGGCAACGGAGACAGTCGTTCTGTACAGTCCTTCGCTATCATTAAAAACACTGGACACAGGCATTTTGTTGTTGGCCGTTTTCACACTAGAGCTAGAAATGGATTGTCCGTCTGAGACTAGCCCGTGTACAGAGTCTGTACAGTCGTCCCCCTCCCCCATAGACACCCCTTCTCCGATTTTTTCTGAGGGGAGAGGGCGGCTGTACACAGGCTATCTGAAACGGATAATCCATCTTCAAACTGTCCGTCAAAATTAACGGATAAAGTCAGGCGGATTGTTCATTCAAAATTAAAATCATTTTCTTTTCAAATTAAGACGTATTACCTATCTGACTCGAATAACCCTTCTCACACGAATAATCTGTCTCTAGTGTGAAAACGGTCATTTCCGTTATAAATGAATGTCGATCCCCTGCCTTGAGTTGGGCGTTCGTGTGTCTGCTTTTGCTTTTTCACAAAGACTATTTTCAAATTGACTATTGACATTTCTATGCGTAAAATAATATTAGAAGTGGAATACTTTTTATAAAAACTATGATCTATCATATGTTAAAACTTTTCAAAAGAATAGCTTATTTCATCTGCTTTAAAGATACAAAAAATACAAGTTGATTAATATTTAACTGTTTGAAACAAAAGAAATTAATTATTAACTTTTAACCGATAGCCGTAAAAGAGCCAAAATTTTAGCCGACAACCGTAAAATCCACCACCCCATTGAGACCCTCTGCAAAGGGTGATTAAAAATGGATTTGAAATGTTAGAGAAAGCGAGATTTTTCTTTTGATGTACCTGTCAATTTTTGGGGAATTCTGCTTTTTGCTATCATCTTCACTTTGGAATATCTCTAGTGAAAAATGTTTTCCGGTCTTAAAAAAATTGTCGAGATATTCTAGCTTCTTCATGTTTAATGTGGAGACGGGCCGCCGGATTTTTGTCAAGCAATCGTCTGTTGCAAAATGACCGCCTTCCGCGTGCAGAGTATAAGGCTACATGTTCTATATTTTGGACAGTATCAAGCGTTATTTTTATGATTTGTCCACTTGTCCACCAAATAAGCACTATACTAGAACTGATAACAGAACTGGGAGATCGATATAGGTTTCTGGTTGTTGACGTTTTGAGTTTTCACAGGTTATTCCCCTAATGCTGGAGTTAATTTATAGTCACTGCAGTGCCCCTTGAATGGATCGGCCGGTAGGCCTGCACGACTTTTACCTCGTGTGAAAATGCCATTCGTTCAGTTTTTCTACTTTCAAGCGGTTAAATTATGATGTTGTGGATTCTTGAATTTGTCATTTTAAAATATTTTTGCCAGCTGCTCGAAGCTGCGGCTTTACATTGAGGTCATGAAGATGGGTTTCAGGCATGTTGATTTCCTTTAGTCTTTGCATCTGACAGGATTTGACGTCTGATGCAGAATTTTAGCATTTTCTTTGACGTCTTTAAAAACAATCCAAGAATATCTTATTTTTAGCATAAAATCGTAGGAAAAATAAGAATATTTTGCCTGGGCTGGAAAAACAACATATAATGTTAAATGTTATCATGATCATATACTGTGATTAAATGTAATCAAAAAATTCAACTGTTACACAGATTCACACAACAAATATTTGACAATAAGTAAACATAATGACTCCTACCCACTTATAAAAAAGTCAGGGTACAAAATATAATGGATGATGGAGTAGAACAAATAATTTATATTAAAAGGAAATCTGTACCATCTCCATTGAAAGTAATTGCAATTGCAATGATAAGTTTAATTGAAAATAGCAGCCAACATACCTTAACTTTCACAAGCTGGTGTTATAAATAGACTGCATAAAATAGTTCCTAGGAGCTACATTTTATATTTTGACTTAAAGAATGAGGAAATATAGAACTTCAGAAACCACATGGGTTTAACACTAGACGTTAAACGAGCTGTGTCACAAAATTTACCAAAATGTAGGCTGTGGCATGGGAACTGCCACCAAATTGAGTGAAACATAAAAATAACCGCTTAAGAC
>OZ037785.1:29151303-29166303 GCA_964035525.1 Porites cylindrica
GGAGTACCTACGCAATTTATCAAAAACTGCATACATCAGCTTAATAGAACATGGGGGGTACCAGCGCAATTAATCAAAAAGTGCATACATCAGCAAAATGAAAAAACCAGGCCAAAAATGCGAGGTGAAAACATACCATTTAGAGGGCCCAAAGGAGCGGAAATATGCATGAGAGAGGCTGTCTGAGGATAGATATTGTAAAAATGCGCTGGTACCCCCATATACTATACTACTACATTTTAATTTTCGCCGTAGATCTACGAACGCCTGCCAATCCTCCTGGAATCCGCTCTTCCGAGCCCTCCTGTGGAGTCGGTTCCTTGTCTTTATAAGTTTAGCTTTATCTCGAAAGTGATGGATGGGTTTTGTAAAACTTTATGGTCTTGTGTTAAGGAAATATCATCGTCGCAAAGTGGTCATCGTACGTTTGGGGTCGACGAATCATTTCATAACGACTGGGGGCAACACGCAAGATTTCGGCGTGTTGAAGTTTGGCATTGAAGTTGAAAGTCATTGACGAACCCCCATACGCTCCTGTATCGTGGATGATGCACAGGTCGCCAATTTGAGGATTCACATTTAACACTTGGTCGATAGCAAATTTGTCCTTGTTCATGCAAATTGAACCAACGACATCGAACATTCTCTCTCTCTTGTTTCCTTCAAAGAGTGGAGATGCGTAGGAAGGGTCTTCGATCACCGTTTTGTAATCAGGTAGATTCTTTCTGACATGGCCTGGAAAAGACTGATCTTTGACAATCGTGATATCACGATAATCTTCGCACTCCCCTTGAAGGATGAGATCAGCCATAGATGAATCCAGACCGAGAAAGCGTTTGTACGTGTCTTTCATGTTGATCACTCGTGAAATAAGACAACCATGTTCAGCGGTCACCAGTGCTCCACACTCGTACTTGATCTGTAAAGGATGCAGACCGTGACAGGGCAGCACGATTTCTTCATACAAATCCTTCACTCGATTTCCCAGGTCTCCCAAGTTGACGTTTTGTTGTTCAGGGCGATACTTAACGCCTATCCCACCGCCCATGTCGACGAATTCAAGGCTAACACCTGTCTGCTGGTAAATTTCAACTGCGAGCTGAAACATCATCTGCGAAATTTTTGCAAGCTCCAAGACATCAAGGCAGTAGCACTTGATCATGGTGTGCAACCCAAAGCGCTTTACGCCATATTCCTTGCACTTCTTGTAGGCTGAGAAAAGCTGAGCTTTCGTGAGGCCAAACTTTGCTTGGGCAGGGTTACCAATCACCTCGTTACTAGGCAGAGTACAGAGCGGACCAGGGTTAAAGCGGAATGACACTATTTCAGGCATTATACCACCCAATGCCTTCTTGAGGTTGTCAATCTGCGAAAAGTCGTCCAGGTTGATAATGGCTCCAAGTTCAAAGGCCTTCCTATATTCTTCGAACTGTGTGTCGTTAGAAGTGAAGATGATATCTTCACCTTTAATTCCCAGTTTCTCACAGAGAAGAAGTTCTCCTAAAGAACAGCAGTCCATACCCATGCCACACTCTTCATTAAGAATTTTCAGAATCTTTGGAGTCGGTGTTGCTTTTATCGCGAAATGGTTCTTGAAGCTCATACCAGTAAGTGACCGAGTCCAAGCGAAGCTTTCATTGAAAATTCTTGCGCCTTTTAAAATTGATTCCTTGTCATAGAGCTGAAAGGGAGTTTGAAAGATCGAAGCCATTTGCCTCAGCTCTTCTTCACTGCAAAGCAGCGGTTTGATATTGTTAATTGCATTCGTTGCTTGTTCTGTTTGGTAGGATCCCATGTTTTCTGTAAAAAGAAGACGCATGTTGTAAAAGTTGAACTCCGTTAACGAACTAAATGGTCACAGATTAAAAATGATGAAGGGTACTTTCTATTTGTCAGAAGTGAGCGGCCAGCTCCTTCTTGTCGTAAGTAAAAATTTCACTTTTAATCAAAACTATTCAGCTATCTCACTCAGATACTAAATAGGGTGCGCGAAAGGTACGGTTTTTCAGCAAAACCCTTTGGAAAAGCCTATTTCTTTCAGGTCAAAATGACCGGTCCGGCCATGGTCCGGCCACAGCCAGGTCTTGGGTTTGGAAAGCGCCTCAAGTTAGGAGTCTGTAAAACGAGGAAACGGACAGCGGATGGCGGATGGCGGATGGCGGATGGCGGATGGCGGATAGCGGATAGCGGACGGCGGATGTCGGAAAATAAGAAATAAATAAATAAATGTATAAGATGAATAAGATAGATAAAAATAAGACAAATAGATAGTAACTGTAAGAATTTAAAACATTAACATTAAAAATATAGATATCAGTTGTGACATCTCTGGATTGTTGGAGAGAAGATAGACAGAGTGCGCAGTTACGTAGTTCGCTCGAATTTCAGAATTTTTCTCTAAATTCACATTTGTTAACAGTCCGGGCCACAACCAGATCTGGATATATGATGACGTCACCCACATTTGCAAAATGGCGCCCACGCGGAGAAACACGAGGGAAGGTCGCTTCCAGGCTCTTTGCTGCGCCTAGAAGTGTCTTTTCCCCATACTACTAGAGCTGTGACTTAAGACGATGAGAAATCAGGGGTGTGAAGAAAAAATACCCACCGATGAACGTTTGTGCGTTCTTGGGAGGTAAAACGACCGAACGCGAGAATTTTTCAGCTCAAAGAAATGCCGGACAAGGTGCAAAACATCTAAAAAAAGAAGGTGAGTTTCAATTTTCTGATCCTTGGAAACAATTTTTTCAAAATCTACATAAATTTGCTTCTTGATGGTGGTCTGTTTGGTGTAGTGCATAGCGAATTCAAATAGTGCTGTGCTTTGGAAGATGCAACAGTCAGTTGCGCCGTTCACGTGCTGGTTTTGTAAGGCCATGTTTATTTTATGTTATCTTGCAGTTGGATGCAAAAAAGCACTTTGTTTTTGTGGCAAAAAGATGCCGCCGGTTTGTTCGTGGAGAACCGTAACCATGGTCTTGCCTGATCACAAAGTGGCAATTTAACAAAACAGTTCATACACTGTAAAGCTTATTCAAAAGCTGTTATCGAGGAAGGGAATACGCGCTCCAGTCAGAAGATTCGCATTTATAGAAAAACACCAAGCTAGAGTCTACTGAGTCACAATGCATTTCTCCATAGTTTATGCAGCTTCAGTTGAAGCTGCACTTAATTCTTATAACTTTGTATCTGTAAATCACTAACCGTGATAATTTAACATCCTGCAAAGAAAACTCATGAGCTGCATGGGCCCAGCGTGATACAACATTGCAAAAAAAAAACCAAACAACATTTTTATTTACATTCACGGACTAACAAAAATCGCTTAGTTATTCAGATCCACAAGGCACTTTGGAGAAAATTAGAACCCTTATTCAGCTGTAATAAAATGCTTTACGCTTCAAAAACTGAGGTCACAGAAAATGCTCTTGCGTTAGAGGGAAAATCCTTCAAACCAGATACAAAAACCACAGTAAATCGATATGTGTGCCATGTCATCTCAGTGTGAAACAAGCGGCTAAAATCACAATTGCTCAGTGAAAATGTGCAACCTTCCAGATCATAATTACCCTGGGTGCCGGGTAGATCATAATCTACCCAACAGAGGAAAAAAAACTTAATAGGAGGTGTGGAACCGACAAATCTTTTTTCCTTTTGTACCTCTAATAATATGGTCTTTCCATTTCGTTAACTTCGGCAAGCGAACGGATTCTCCTAGAGTTTTCCGAATTACGGACCCAGAGTCAAAGAACTTCTAGCCTTCGTAGCAGGCGCCGGTAATATTATCTTACTACAGGCCGCGCATACTTTCCTCGAGATTTCTTCCTTCGCCCTAAAAAAAATTGGCGCCCGCTACGCAGGCTAAAGAACGTCCAGAAATCTCGCTCCAGGCCTCGGCTTATTTATACCTAGGCTGGTATTTACGTGAAGTGTGATGGGATATGAAACATACGTGATCCGTGATCGTCACCCGACTCCGATCTTTGCCCCGCCTCTGTTTACATGATGATAGTCACTTGCACTTTAAAGCGGGTCCCGCCAATACTTATTCTCAGGCTATCTATTGAGAGTTCAGTATTTCGATAACATTTTTACTCAGCAGGAGAGAATTTTCAGGTAAAATTCTGCGAATATTGTAATCTATCGGTCAGCTCCAAGAACCCCTATCCCCCACCACCACCTTTGTCATTTGCCGGACATTTGTCAAGTCTCGAGTTCCCAGCTTTTGGAATTTGTCATCAGAGGCTTATTACTATTGGGTGAGCCATATATTTTTTGTTGAATTCTACATTTTCGATAGCCTGCGTGGCAGGCGTTAAATGAGAAAGGGTAAGGGGGAATTCCGGACGCGCGAGGAGGAGGAGAAAGGAAAGCTCCTTGCAGGCATTCCTTCCCCTCCCCACCTTCTGGCGTGCCCGAATTCCCCCTCCTCTTCACCACGATTGAGCGAATTGAACAAGATGGAATAAGTGCGATAAAAATTGAAGCAGCGCGAATTCACACTTCAGTGAAATTTTCGTAACCATTGCCGTCGTTAGATCTTCAGCTCCTTATTGTCTTACTTTTGCTGACAAATGATGTACACCAAATCTGTCGTTTCATTCTGTTTATTTTCCCCTAATTAGAGTTATTTTTGGTTGTTGTTCGAACATGTTAGCCGGTAATTCTTTAGACACCTTTGGCATCCTTTGCGTATTTACATTGAGTTCGCCTCATGTTAAGTATTACTTTACATCTTCAATAAGTTCTATGACCATCGCGGTGAAATGTTCAATTCGTTTTCCTTCGATTTCCTGGACACACTTCTTTTCGTCAACGACCTTGATATTCCATCCGTTTTCACTTGCAATTTCGGTAAACCTTTCCTCTGAACCATAAAAGTAAGAGAAGGTGACAATAAGTCGACCAGATTCCTTAAGGTATTCCTTTGCTTTGGAAAGATAGCTTTGAAGGCCCTGGTAACCAGGATCCAGAAGGCTCCTCATTAATGGCTGGACCTTAGTCGCTGTTGTCGTGCCATAGCCGCCCCACGGATGATTCCAGTATATCATGTCAAACTTCCTTCCATTGATTTCTTCATGATCGAAGACGTTCGCCTTAACAGCGTGGAAACGGCTTTCTACGCCATGAAGTTTTGCATTTGCTGTAGCGTTTTTCACTGCCTCATCGACGATGTCAGTTGCCCAAACCTGGCATTTCTCAGACGACAAAGTCACTGATATACCGATAAAGCCCGCCCCACAGCCAACCTCAAGGAATTCGATGGATGCTTGTCGGGATTTCTTCGCTATTTCTTCGGTTGCCATCCTGTATATTGTCGAATTGACGAAGTGGGCATGACCGTCTTCGGGTGGGTAAAACACTTCTGGATACACCACAAATTCCCTTTGAAGAGTGATGAACTTGCGGTTGTTTTCTTTGGCTTGTTTTCTCATTTCATGTTCTATATCTTGGGATTCTTCAAGTTCTTTAGTAGATTCCATGATCTTCTTGCTAAGAAATTAAAGAAAAAAAGGAGAGCAAAGTTTTGTTGTCTCCATATATTTTTCCGGCGGCCTTGCGATCAAGTACACAATCTTTGCATTTTCATCTTGAGTTCGCTAATTTTGCATCTTCCCATGGTGGGGTATTTGTTATGCATGTCCTGCCAGGGTAAACCATTTCTACTACTTTTAAAAAAAGTGGAATACGGCACCAAGAGAGGATAATGCCGGGTACTGCCGCTTAACGTTCCTCAACTTAAAAGCCCCTCATTTATAGGCTCCCATCCACTTGTAAAAAGGAAATAAAAATAATAAATGATCCGAAAATGACCCCTCAGGAAAGAAGCCACCCTCTAAATGTATTATTATGATATATTCAACTTATTATGACGTTTTGAAGCTTAATTAAAAGCCAGTAAATGCAAAACGTATTTTGATTAGCATAGCCGTAAATAAAGCACGTTTTGAAGCGATTTTTCCATTCCACTCGGATGCAAGCCCTCCTAAAAGCACTTACGAAGATGTATAAGTTCAGGCCTTATAAGCAAGTCGAGGAAGGTCTGAAAAATTCCCATGTGTAATCAAATGGTATACTCGTGAAATTAGGGAATAATTTCACTTGCGTTTTGTCCAATTCCTAGTAATTTCCCTCGCCTTTTACCTATTAATATTATGGATAACGAATTACGCTCACAATCGATGGTTTTGGACAAGTTTATCAAATTGATTATCGATCGAGAACTCCGCACCCTGAAAACTGTTACATTTTGCCTTAAGTTGAGAATTTTTGAACAAAATACTTGTTAGAATCCTTCTTGATGTGCTTTTTTGTGTGTTTAGGTTTTCTGAAGCGTCTTTTAATGCCCTGACATCTTTATTCATAACGTTTTAAAACTTCGTCGCCATTTAGACACCGAGACGTACGGAAGGTTGCCAAGGCAATTTTATAATTTCACATCCAAATCCAAACAAATGGTACAGAAAACTTCGGTGGTTTCGGTAACAACGGGAAAAAGGTAATACCTCGAAAGTTATTACTTTAATTTTTCCGGAAAATTTTCTCCGGGATGAACCGTTCCATCCCCGGAATTTCCGGGTTTTCCATACAAATGGTAAGCTCTCCAGGAACTTAAAGTGTGGTGTTTAGCAGATAACCTCCGTGAGAAGTAGAAAATTCTGTATGTTTGAAATCAAATAAAACGTAAATATATTTCAAACCTTATATCTTCTGATAATTTTCACTCACACTATCGCACTACGATCGCTAAGCATCATGGGCGGTATTCAAAATCTTATCATTTGGGTCAAGATGGCGTGTAGTGGACATCTCGACTGTGGAGTGAATATTCGTTAATTACGCTGTAGAAATATATTATTTTGCTTTGAATCTCTTCAAGAAGCTTTTGAGAAACAAAGTCTGTCGAATTCTCAGGGAAAAAAACAGTCTCATTCCGTTGATAAGTGTATTCTGGTGTATTTTGTTTGTAATTACTCGCATCCTGTTTGCAACTGACGGAGAAAAGTCAGTACAGAATCGATTTGTTCAATGCTTCAATCAGGAAAAGCGCTAAAGGCAAAACCCGCGGTTCGCCGAAAATTTGGAATTCACCGTGAAATCAGTGCAACTAGTGTTAAAGAGGTACTGATATGCATAGCTGTCATATACTCATAAAAGAGTAGGAGCTTCTTCAGAATACCCGGCCACGGTATTTAAACACAGTAAGCTTACTTTCTTTTGTCATTCAGCAAGATGTTCACTTGTACCGAACTTGTGGGGTACACTCTAAACTCACGTACTCGCAAATTGTACTCGACAAATCCTTGTTTTTATTCTCCCCGTGGTTTTCCAACCCGTCTCTAATATTTGTTCTCTCTCACACACACAAAAATCTTATTGTCTCATCTCAAACGTCTCCGGTTGCAAAACTCGTGATCCTAGCCTAAACTTCCGTTTACACTTGCTAGGTATAATAAGAGAAGTTGAGGGGGTCATCTTTTCAAGGACTTAGCTGGTTCTCTGCTGGCACCAAGTCTGCATTTCCCTTTGTTTAACGTCCGCATTTATCGTCACATGAAGACAAGTAAATAAAGGAGATAATATTTGTGTACAAGGATCGACTTGTGTCCTCTTTATAGATTATTAATATTAAGCGCCTTTATTCCTGCAATACTGCGAATTTGCATATATCTTTCCTATTGATATGGGTCATAGAATGTCTTATAACAGGATTGAAACTAAAAATGGCATATTTGCCTGATGCAGTCAATAGATTTTAAAAGCTATTCCGCCACTATTTGTTTAATGTTTGTGTCAGTATGTACAAACACATGTTACTACATATTTTTTTGTATTATAAAAACCCTTCAAACTGTGAAATTCATACATGTTAACAAATCTCCTGTAATCAGGGCTGGGGCAACATAGCAGGAGACCCCTTTCCTTTCTTGTAACGCCTCTCCCTCCCCCCAATTTTTCCCAATTCAGAAATGGTGTCATAGGTCTCATTACAGTCAAACCCTGTTATACGGACACTGAGGGGACCGTAGAAATTGTCCATTTTAATTTAGGGAAAATTTACCTGAGTAGCGTCAGAAGGCTGCTTAAAATGATATTGTGATCACACTACTACAGACTATACCTAGCTAAAACCGATATACTCGTGCCCCCAAAATTTCTTTCACAGAGTGAGCTATGTCCGGTTCTGTCATCAAGACCGTCTATGAGCGTCTATTGGCTAGCAACCTCGGTATTTGAGTCACGAGCAGGTATCGATCCCAGAGTGTTAAATCTGTAGTCTCATGACCTAACCACTACACTACCGAGGATTCGCTGCAGGGAATTGGAGTAATTTAACTACTGTAGCGAAAACCCTAACCCTAAAAAGAAGCTAACCGTTAACCCTAATCACTATTCTAAGTGCTTAACCCTAATAAGTATGGTCAGTGCTTAACCCTAATCAGTATTTTCAGAGCTTAACCCTAATCAGTATTGTTAGTGCTTAAACCTAATCACTATCACTATAGTCAGGGCTCACTCATATATGTATACACATATGCAATTACTTTGTGTAGGCATTATCCAAGGGCGGTTTGAGATATCGACTTTGTTGTTCGCCATTTTGAAAATCAATAACCGCAAGCCATATCCTCGCTGGCGCACGGCACGTCGCCCGAAGGGTGACCGAAGGGCGACCGAGGCACGAAGTGCCGATTAAAAAAATGGTTTTATACTGTAAGCCGATCTTGCGAGCCCTCAGTCTCTTGGTTTGCGGTCTATAAAATGTGTAACGAAACTGTAACGTGATCAAAATAACCCATTTTTCAGAGGTTTTCCACGGGTTTTGATGTTCTACCGACAAACACATCTCCTCTGGACCCTGTGCAAAACCCAGACGATAAAATTTACCCGAGGTAAGTTACCTAAACTGTAACAAGTCGAGTTTACCTTTGTAGGTAAAAAGCTTCTAGTGAGATTCACTGCAACACCTTGAAATTTTAAGACGAATCTAGCCTACGAACCGGTCTACCAACCGGCCAAAGCGGCCCCTGCTGCATACCGACTGTCGGTCCTGCCGCAAGCCCACATTCCGCTATTCTGCTTCCAAACGATCGAAAAAATCAGATAGAAAGGTGAAAATAACCATCTGCGAAAACAGGCATCGCTCTTTAACGTAACAATAATGTCAATAGTATAAATAATATATCCAGAATGCCAGCAAAACGTTCGAATGCAGGGCAATTATAGTACACGAAAAAGAAACTTCAAATGGCCGTTACCATACGAGTGCTCGACGTTTTTTTCTTTCCTCGCTAGCTTTTTTCCATCATCGAATTAAATTAGCTTGCTGTCACAAAACATTTGAGGATTACTTTAATAGAGTTGAAAAAATTTTAGTAGTCAATGAAACTTAACTGGACAAATTAGATGTCTACTCTGTTGGGTAGTTGCCCTTGGCAGATAAGCTCTGATTTACGATCTAATCACGAGAAAAGTACTTACTTGTTGGCAAACCAAAAATTTATTGCGATTGTCAATTGTAACCACAACACATTATAACGATCAGTTAAAAAAACTGTCATACCGGCAACCAGCGACGCGATGAGGAATCACGCGATAGGTGTTTTTTATCCGCCTAATGTTGTGGAGATAGTAAAATGATGCATTACAGACTTTGTTGATGTGCGCCGGTTCATTGACAGCTTGTCATCAATGTACGAGCTAAGGTTCCTAACAACTGACGAATTCATTATAGCAGAGTTTCCCACGGTGATAGATAACTGTTGCCGGGTGCCAATGACGAGAAATTCCGTCTTTTCATCATTGAGAAGGAGTTTTTCGTGTTCCATCCATGAGCGATTGTCGTCAATGCAATTTTGCATGGCAGTTATAGCATCTTGTTGACTTGACGAGTCATCGGACTTGAAGGACAAAGATATTTGTGAATCATCCGCATAACAGTGAGAATTTGGAAGGTGACGTTCAATGATGTTAAATAGCTTTGAAGAGTAGATGATATACAACAAGGGACCAAGACAGGACCCTTGTGGAACGCCCCAGTCAAGAGGAAGACTGCCAGAGAGGGCGCCGGGAATGGAAACACGTAGAGTTCTTGCTGACAAGTACGACGTAAACCAATCTAATGGTACTTCAGGAATTCAAAATGAAGTTTGAAGTCTACGCAACAAAACACTATCAACAACAGTGTCAAAGGCAGCGCTCAAGTCAAGTAACACAAGTAGAACAGCATGCTGAGAATTCATTTCCATCAGAATGTCGTTAGTAACTTTCAAAAGTGCTGTTTCTGTACCATGGTTCTTTCTGTAGGCAGATTGTAGTGATGGGTAAAGATCATGTTTCTTCATGTGGTTGTCAATTTGAAGAAACACAGCTCTCTCGGTTACTTTTGAGATGAAGGAAAGATAGCTTACAGGCCGATAATTCTTAAAAACAGTGTCAAGACCATTCTTCGCGTCATATCTCGTTACCATAGAAACTGATCATTACTGAACTTGCCTCAAAATGTGCGCGAGGGATGAACGAACAGCTACTGAAAACGTTAGGTGCTGAAGTTTTACCCTCTAGGAAAAAACTCAGAAAAACCTCAGAGGGGGGTGGCATCCGAGTTTGATAGTTTGATAGTTAAAGCTTTCAGATGCTTCGAGGACTTTTTTAAGCCCTTACCGACTGTTCGCCTCACAAAAGGCTCATCAGTTGTTCTAGACTTAGTAGCAAAGTTCAAAGTGTTGACTGTATCCGAGTAAAACCTTCCTTCAGGTGCAATGTTTGCAATAACCATATTTACTCGAATAAGCGCCACAGTTCCGGTGCGGTGCTTATTCGAGTATTTTCATAAGGTGATAAAAATACACTGTAATCGCGGCAATGCGCGGTTGTAGCCAGCAATGGGAATTTATTTTTAGCAATAGTGATGCTTTTTTAAAAGTGTGTATATCTCGACGCTCTTTCATTCAGGTCTCTCTTCAAAATCTTCGCGTTCTTTAGTTCTTGCGTGAAGGTTGTAAACTTCGCCAGTACGACAAGCCCAACCTCCCTCTTTCTCTTCCCTGCAACTGTTGCAGTAAGGAGATTGTCAGCGTTTGCTTGTAAGGAGAAGGTCAACATTAACGCGATAGTTCGATCGGTACATGGCCTGCAAGAGTATTTTCAGCATCTGGTCGTTCATGTGTCACGTACACGCCGATTGCGTTGGTGTCGTATTCTTTGGCTTTGGCCCTTTTATCTTCTTCGCAGTGTATAGCCTGCGTAGCAGGCGCTGGGAAAAAGTGGGCGCAAGAAAGAACGGGCGCGCGAGAGGGAGACACGTGAATGGAGAGGGAGCTTACTTCTTTGGGGTGTTTCCTGTCTTTTCACAGGAATAAATTATTTAATAAGAATCGGTTCATGCTTAGCAAGCGTATATCGAATTATGAATGTACGCGGGAAGTTTGGAGAGTACGAAAGAAGCGTAAGAGTTACGCCTTGACCAGCTGTAGCTTCCTGAGTGCTCTCCAAATTTCCCAAGTGCACCACATAGCCATAAAAACACTTGCTTGTTGATCGTTAATTTTTAAATTAAAATCCTCGTAACGCGCGGCACAGAAAAACAAACGCTTCTATTGGCTATAGTTTCGAATAGTTACAAACACGCCACAACAGTCTAGTTTAAAACTGACAGTGAAAATTTGCTTATTTATATCGTTAACAATCAATGGAAGCTAAGCAGAAACAAAGGTAATAGAGTCTTAAATACTCAAATGTTAGTAAAGGCATGTATGATTAGGATTCGTTAAAAAGATGTTTATGTTTGCCCGGCAAGCGAAATCTAGAAAACTTGTTTTTTTAGCGAAGACAACTGTCATCCTCCGTTGTATTCATTTTCGAACAATGGAAGAAGTGTTACATGTACTACCTGGTCACTAACGCTTCATGAGGGGACCTGGCAGCAGTTGTTTTTGTGACTTATAGTTTATGTCTTCTTGTGTAATTTGTGTTGTTAATGCAAGAAAACGTTTCCTGCCTCAGCCGCGATTGTTCGGTTATAACAAAAGTGCATAATTTTCCGCTGCTACATGAATTTATAAATTATTAACTTGTTTTCAAAAGGATAAACAAACGTTAAAAACGGAGGACATTTTATACAAATTGGATTTTTCCCGAAGCAGACCAATTTGTGTTCTTTTTACAGGTGAATGTCAGAAGTCTTTACGGCAGACTTCTCAGGCTTTTTAATGACTCAGGCTCTATTATTGACGTCGATTTGTGGCCACTTAGTTGAGAAAATGAGACGAAAATCCGAGTTTGATAGTTACAGCTTTTAGATGTTTCGAGGACTATTTTCAGCCCCGCTTCCAATCACGTTCAGGAAAGCCCCTGTTTCTTTACAGCTTTTGCGATGTCCGCATAAACGTCTGCGTTTCGGTGACTTTCGTCTCTTTTATCGTGAATTCGACGGGCCCAAGCAGCGATAAGAGCTCTTGTCTGCACCGTTCTCCTTTTTTGCAGACACTTTTTTGCAACTTGCAAAACCATTCTCAATGAGGGAAGACTACTAAGCTAGATCGCTTTCAGGACGTGTTTGCGTTCTCACTCAGCCGGGAACACTGTAGATCGATCTTGAACCGATCTCAGACCACTTCCTGAAGCGATCCAGGTTCGATCGATCCCAGATCTATCTCAAAAAAGTGCGAACGTTAACATTCAGCTCGTATAAAGGCCAGATCGATCTGAGATTGACCTAGCCCCTAAGTGTGAACGGGGCCTTTGTTAAGAGCAAAAACGTAGCATTTAAAGTACAATGAAAGTGTTTGATTCAATGCACAGCGTGGTTTCTTCGGTGAAAAATACTAGTTCTAATAAAAAGTGACTATGATGGAAATGAACCTGCTGCCTATGTAAGATGACTTGCCATAACATCTTTGAATTAGCGATCCTTTAAAGAAGTAGCTCCTATTACGTTTAACTGCACATAGTGGAGTACGCTAAGACGTTTTATATCCTGATTTTCGCTATTAAAAAAAGGGAAAATGGAAGAAGCCTTTGTCCCAGGGTCGAAAAAATAAGCACTGAATGGTTGACAGTTAAAGTCCACCTTTAACGAAGGTTGATGCAGGGCCTGCTCATAAACCTAAGTAGTGCTCAGCAGTTAATAACTCTTCATTTCTCATGGTCTCTGGCACAACTCTAAATTCCCTCTCCCTGAAAATTTCCTGTTTTTTACCCCGTAAAACTGATCCCTTTTGTAGCCTACGGCGAGAACGTTTGACGTTTGCAAATCTACAGTCCTCCAAAAAGGCGTGTTGCCAGCTTTTCAAATAATAAACATAGAGGTTGTTGTAACGTTACCATTGGGCAATGGGTATGAACACGACCGATATTAAAATCAGATCTTGCTTCAAACACTTTAAAACTTACCTATCCGTTCTCGGTGGACTAGCTTTATCTAAACCAGCTTCAACAGAGACTGATTACGTATGGGAAGCAACTTTCTGCAACTTACCCTTCTGGTTTATGGCCTTTTGCATAGCCGTATATATACAAAACTGAAAACTCTCATTATTACCATTAAAGGTGAGCTCCTCCCCTCCAAGCATGAAATGGATTGATTGATTTATTTGTTTATGGATGGTTCTAGCACTTTCAGCTCTCTCGATTCTCTTAGCTGTATTGTGTTGCTATGATAAGACAAGTATTTAGCCCAAAATTCAAATTAAAAAAAAGAAAAGAAATAATAAAACATCTTTGATTCTCATCTTTTCATAGTAAAGTGTAATCTTTTGAACTGACTTTTGTAACTTGTCAACTTTACTTTGGTTGAATTATGGCCAGCTTTGCTAATATTTGTGTCTCTTCTTGGTATCTTAGTCACATGCTAGTTATCCTAAGCGGGGGAAACTGATTGATTGATTTAATTATGAATGGTTCTATCACTGTTCATCTCTCTAAATTCAAGTAACTGTATTATGTTGCTATCATAATACAAGTATTTAGCCCAAAATTCATTTAAGAAAAAGAGAGACAATTAGTTAATAAATATTCTTCATTGCATAGATTGTATCTTCTGAGCGACAATTCAGTAACTTTTCATTTTACTCTGATTGAATTATGATCAGCGCGACTAGTATTTTCGTTTTCTTTCTAGCTTGGTATCTTAGTTACGCTATCATATCGAGAATAATTATTGACTCATGTCATCATTTATTTCTACTACCCGAAGGTAGCTGACCAGGCTGTAAGACCATTAGGGCTTGTATCCGACTTATTATTTTTTATATTATATAAATGTTTGTTTTGTTTTTTTTTTTCTCGGGGTTTGGCCTTTAAAGAATAAAAAAAAGAAGGGTAGAATGAGCGATGCGCAACACTGAAGCTATTATTTAGCAGCTTTGAGCTATATTTTATACCCTTGAGACTAGGGACTAAGAATTTAAAGACATATCACAAAATTAGTTAGCAGCGAATTCTCCTTTTATTACGCAGCGCCTAAACTTTCCTTTTTGACGCCTTTGGGGTGCTAAAATAAAAAGTGTATGAACTTTACAAAGCTTCCTCATTCCTTTTTGTGTGAGGTCGTTGGACGCCCATGCTGATAAATACACAAAAATAAATAAATAAATAAAGGATGGTGGTTGGGGGAGAAAGGCAAGGAAAAGAAAAAGAAAAAACAAAATTGTTCCAGATAATTGTATTGAAATCGTCTATAGTTCATGGATCAAGCCATGCAAAGTGCACATCGCGGTAAAAGGTAAACCGGACGGGACAAGTCATCTCAGCCCTTGGATTTCAGGAGTATTTGAGAGCATTTAAGTTACCTAGAAAACCTCAATTTTCAAGTAAATGGTTTTGCTTTCAGCTCACTAAATACGCTAAAAACTAAATACAACATTTATTTCATATTTTTATGAGCAGAGAAAAACTATCGATTGTTAGCATAGTAGATAGTTAAAAAAAAAAAAAAAAAACTGTTTCCCATTAATTGAATTTGGATCAGCGCAGTTAATATCTGGTACGCATATACGT
>OZ037785.1:29171303-29221303 GCA_964035525.1 Porites cylindrica
TCGGCACAATGCATCTAGATGCAGCCATTGTCTTAGTCTTCTGGTTTCTTTGATCACCACACCTGAAGCAGTGTCTCAGGCTACCCATTGCGTGGTTTTTCAAACGTATGCGTGATTAAACGACTTGTAGACTTTATGTGACCACCCGTATATTTTACCACAAACAACACTGCACAGTAATTTTCAAGGAGTTATAATAACTCCTCTAGTGGGGCTAAAAGCAGTTTAAAGAACTCTTTTTCAGGAGTAAAAGTGACCCCAGATATTGAGGAGTTAAAATAACCCCCAAAAAGGAATTATCCTGTACCTGAAATTTAAATTCCACTTTCAGAGTTAAATTAACTCCAAAAAGAGTAAAAACAACCCATGTAAGGAGTAAAAATAACGGAGTTATTGTAACTCCAGACTGGCGGAGTAAAATGACCTCTTTTTCAGGAGTAAAAATGAGTTAAAGTAACCCCCAAAAAGGGGTTATCCTGTACCTAAAATTTTTACTCCATTTTTGGAGTTATAATAACCCCCCAAAAATTACGGAGTGGGAAAAGCAGTGCGATCAAAAGGGTAGAAAAGACGCGGAGACAACATAGAGAGGGAGGGTGAGAGGGATTCTCGTTCCATTGCCCCCCCCCCCCCCCCCCCCCTTGAGTCTTGCTAAGGCCAGGAGCCTATAATAATGGGCTCCAGCTTAGGCTCAATTACTAGCCGCTGTTTGGGAAACGAGCCTGCGCTCCTCCTCCAATCAGGCGGCCGTCTCTTCTCGGGAAATAACCGAGAGAGTGGCGGAAATCGAGCCAAACTCTTGCACCCAGTCCACCCAGCGAATTTCAGGGCTGCACACCCCCAGCAGACAAGGCTTGCTCTGAAGGCTAGCATGTGTTCGTCGCCGCTCACACATCAGAAAAAGAAGAAAGGAAACCAAAAATCGGTTAATTTTCTTAACTTAGTGGCAATATTTAATACTACAATCATGACATTGTCACTACACAACTAACCACGTCACTTCTAATAAAAATGCGCTGCCACACACACAGCGCAACGATTGTTTTTAGCATTTCAGTACTTTCTTAAGACCTGTGACATCTGTCTGAAAAGAGGTACTAATATAAGAAGGTCTAAATGGGGGTACCTCGGTAACAGTAAACACTTCATTTTTTGGCTTTGTAACATGAAACAGTTAATAAATTTTAGGCATTTACCACCAACAGTAAAAAATTTTTTGAAACAGTACATTTTTTCCAGAAAGAAGCAAAAACGGCTCCAAAAAGGCCAACATTATTTTGTTCAGTATAACAAGGAGTTTTTGACCATTTTAGGACAATTTATTTCGACAGAAGATTTCTGAAGACTAACGAAGAGGTCCGAAGAACCCTCCAAACACTTAACAGTACTTTCTTCGGAAACAGCAAACATTAAAAATTCTGCGCAAAAACACTAAACACCGAACCCCATTCAGACCCTCATATAAATACACTGTCTACTCTCCCCTCTTCACTGATCATGAGTAGTGTTTAATTGCATTAACGTAAACAAGCTAGTTCGTAGAAAAATGTTATGTAGCTGCATAATTTTCACTTTCAAGTGTTAACTAACTTCGAAGAAATCTTAGACTTGGTCCAAATGAAAGATGATATTCGTTGCAGAAATGCTGTGTTACAATTAAAAAAAGCTTATTTAATTTCTACTCAAATTCACATTCATTTTTGTAAACAAACGACGGAACGATTTTGCAGTAAAATGACAGGACATGCAGAACAGTCGGCTTGACTTGACATTAACACTGTTTCTTTCAGTCCACACTAAAGTCAAGCGTACAGTTTCTTTACTCACCGAAAGGTTTCTTAAACTACGCACTTCTGAAATTCACGTTGCACCCGCTTAACGTATTCTTCAGCTTTCACCTCAATCTTCTTACGTGCCTCATGACCATAGTTATGTCGTCTTGATCGGCGCATCAGGCGTGAAAGCCTGAAGGTTTGTTCTGGAAGACTGTGTTCCACGTGTGCTCGTTCTTCATTTGTCAGCAGATGGGTTGTTTCACTTGGGGCAGGAGCAGAGAGAGCCACGGATGACTTTAATCTTAGCCCCCTTTTCTCGAGCTTTAAGAATTCTTTTTCCATCGCCGCCCTATCTTCCATTAGGTTAACTACTTGGTAAAACATCTTGCACAGTTTTCGGCATTCTTTCGACGATGGGCCAAAGACAGCTGCGTACTCCACGTAAGTAGCGTCAATCCTCTGGGCTAAATCATCGTCGAAGTTCACGAAGTATTGTTGCATTTCCTGCCGGGCTCTTTCATTCCTTTTCTGGGGACTGATTTGACGCGACCACAGCACAAAAGAGGTAATGTGTGACATCGCCTTGCGCATTCCAGACAACTTTTTCAGCGGATATGCGCAAGGTTTTTCCACCGCTCTAGGAATAATATTTTTATTCCAGCTGATAAAGAACTTGTCACCACCCAGAGTTCCCCCAGCACATTCAAAGGCTTGAGGTCGTGGACCTTTCACAGGCATCACAAGACAATCACGAAGATTTTCGTAACTTTGCTTGTCATCGGTCAGTCGCAACACACGCACGTCTCCTGGATGGTAGCATGGGCTGCGTGCTACCACAAACTTTTTGTCAACACCAGGAAAACTTTTTGCTTCGTCATCTGACATAGTGGGGTTGAAATAGCATTCACCGTACTTCAACTTGTTGTAAGGATCGCAAACAGCAAACACTACACGGGACTGAGGGACGAGAATTCTTGTTTGTCCGGGAGCCTTTTTGATCTCGTCTAGCTCTTTACTTCTCAGGGACTTTAAACGCCTCTTCATTTGCGCATCGATTCCGCGGGTTTTTATTTCTTCCAACAGTCCCAATTCCCCTTTGAAGCGCAAGAAATACTCTGCCGTTTCTTTGCAGATACCCTCCAACAGCTCAAAATAGCCTGACTGCAATTTCTCAAGATTTTGAAGAGGAACACCCCTTTCTGCCAAAAGCATGATCATCTGATTGTCCAGATATCCATTCTCGTAAGGGCGAGAATAATCGAGTAGATCTAGAAAGTGGAGTGACTCAGGCATATTCTGTTCTAGTGTCGCAAATTTTCGCATTGATTCGTGGAACTGCACTTTGATTTCCGTCAAGTCTTCTTTGAGGACCAGCAGACCTTCAGTTCCTCGGTAACGGACCTGCACGGTGCTAGGATGATAATCAAGCTTCAGGGTCTTTTGTACCTCCAAAGAGAACTCACGGGACATAAATCCGCATCCATCAGTGAAAGTGTATGATCTAAAAAATCCACGTTTTATGTCTTGCTCGAACCTGCATTGGGCTGGATCCAATGAATGAGTTTGCTTCAAAGGCGAAAAGAGCATGCCAATTTTTCTTGCTCGCTTTCCTATATTTTGTTCTTCTAGAAAGTCGCCAAACTGCGCCAGCAGTCCATGGATTTCTTCGTGGGATGCATTCATGAAGAAGCAGGACTTTCTCCTCAACTGAGCTTACGAGTGACCAAGAAAAACGTACAGACGTTGATTCCAGTATATCCCTCTCTCTAGCACTCTTTCACATAATTCCTTCACATCTTGGGCTCTTTTGATATTGAACGACAACTTCATCAACATTTCGTGGAAATCCTTTTCTGAGCATTTTTCCAGGAACTTTGTTAATAAGGTGCAATCTACCTTTTCATAATTGACTGTGTAGTTATTCTTACCCATGCCATGAAATTGCACGTGTAATATGTCGGTGTGTTCGCATCTAGGTGGAAGGTTGTTGGTTTGATCTGTTATGCACAAATGAAATTCCCCGGCCATGGGCATGTAGTTCTGGACTTCTGCAAGGCAAATCACTAAAAATTAGTTTGCAACTTTATATTTTGAAAAAAAGTATAGATCGCCCGCTAACGTTCTGGCGAAAAGGAACGTCCGAATTATGAATACTGAAACTTTTAAAAGTACGTTTCTTACAAATTTAAGGTTCCAACGTTCAAGCTTTGTACAGTTTTCAAGTTGCGTTGCAAGTGCAAGTGCTTTAACTTTCCTATTTTGACGGCTATTAAGCCGGGGCAGTCGGTAAGATCGTTGGTTTATACAGCTTTAGGCCAACCACGCAAATGCTTGCGTGACAAACGAAATCACACCGAGAAATGCAGTGACTTACAATCATATTTTAAAACCGCGTTGTGGCTATATGCCCGGCAGCCGGGATTGAGGGTCTTAAAAAGCCAAAAAGTCCGGCATATTATGCTTTGGAAAATAGCAGCAAGTCGTAGTTTCTCTGTTTCATATTTTGTCATAGATCAATCGAGGCCTTATTACTTATGTCCCGGATTGAAAGCAAATATTGTTTTATAAGTCTTGCATATTTGGGAGAGTTTTAAGAAATTTGGAAAGCTTTTCTTCCTGAAGATACTTCAGTTGTGATGATGAAAGTCAGGCACGCAGCGTGGCATCATGCTCATTGCCCTTCATTTTGTCACGAAACTATCCCGACAGATGGTCACGCCTCAGCCAAATAAAAGCCACTCAATCCAGACGGACGTCGTTTTCGTTGCTTGTTTTCCTTCAAATCGTCGGTTTTTAACGAAATCCTCGCATATCACAGTGGCGGATCCAGACCTTCGGATAAGGGGGGGGGGGGGGGGGGGGGCTTCGGGCCTCATTTTGGTCTAGAAATAAGGGAGGGGGACCGGGCCCCCTAGGGCCCCCCCCCCCCCCCCAGATCCGCCACTGTATCAAGATACCGGATACCGTGTTATTTTTCAGTAACCTGATCAAAACTGAACCTGGTTAAAAGGGTTTAACAGAGTATTTTATTTCATTTTTTTAGTGAGCGGACGGACGTAAGTCAGGCATTTAGAACTAAAAAATCTAGATAGACTAGATGCGACACGAACAAAGTATGTTCACAAAAGTAGTGACAGTAGTGCTGGCGTGTGTGGTGGAGCTTATGTTACAAGGTGGAGATGATCATGCAGCTGACGCGAGTATCAAATAGGTTCAACTGACATTTCGAGTAAAAAAGCTTCGGAATCCCTTTTTCTTTGACCGACAGGCAGTTATAAACTGACAAGAATAACGGTTTGGATCCTAAAGGGTTATTGTCTATCACTTAGCAACTTCTATAACCTGATTTGGACGATACATCTCGTCCTGACGTTCGATGACCACAACATCGAACAGCGGTCAAAATATCATTTTGTGAAAAAAGGACTTAAAAAGATAAATAAATGATTTCTACATTCACCTTAAACCACAATAAGTGTGTCAAGAATTGTAGTTCTCACAGCAGAGCTGCTTGTAAGTGGTTCTGCTTCCAATGCGAACACTGTGCTCGGAGATTAAACACTGACGAAAGAACGATTCTTGGAATATGCCCGGAAGAACACCACTCTGCAAAGTTGTTCCCAGACTTTTCTCGGTTTTAAGTGACCGTCACTGATCAACTTGGTAAATTTCATTTTCCTTTCGGTTTTTCTTGGGCATTTTCATTTGGAATGTGAAAACAACGGCAATATGAATAAACTGAAACCAGCCAATAGGTGAGGGAAACAAACAAACAAACAAACAAAATCAAAACGGCCAAAAAAGGGAAATAAAATTTCCTCGGCCATAAGTCGAACCCCGGCCGGACCACCTACTTGCAAGGTTATCTCCTAGTCTACTACGCCACGTCACCAAATGTTACGCAGACGTGTTAATATTATTCTGTTTAAGGCTTTTCTCCGTGAAATTCTGCCGGTAGACGCGGTTTGAAGTTGGTTGAGCTATATTATAAAGAATTCAAAAAAGATACTGATTCAAGGAAAATTAACGCAACGCCTTTGGCCCAGACTCTTTTTACTTTACAAAAAATGTGACGAAAAAAATCGTAATGCAAGTACTTTTACAAGATCTTGTTTCTGGAATCTTTGAAAATCCGCGAAAATTAAACTCTGCGAAAATTTCACGCCACGCGGTCGGTGGTTAGAGGCATTTTTTGCAAAATGTAGAATTTTTTTTCCCATTTTACATTTTATGAATCAAAGAGAATTGTGCTATTCCCCTTATAAAACTTCGTGGTTAATTGAACGCTGTGGCACTTATTTACTACAAAAACTTGCCTATGTTTGACAGATAATACCTCTAAACAAAGGTTTATCCTTTCAGTACATCAGGCACTTGAGTCGAGAAAGACACAATGCTAAACAAATGTTACAGCAAAAGATATTCTTTATTTTCTTTGGGCAATTTGAAATTGTAGATGGTAAATCTTTTAAATAAGCTTGATCGGAAAAAAAGAACTCCGAAAATAGATTTATAGTCCAAAGGTATTCTTTGTATATTATTTACAATAAGCGTTTTTTTATAAATTCTTTCCGCCTCGTTTTCATGGACAACTCTTTGTCCTAATTTCCTAAATTCACTGCTTCACCAAGGAGTAGCGGATCATACTATGTCCTCTTGCGACACATCCAGCATGTCTGCTGTAAAAAGGCAAATATAACAAAAGGCCACATAAGTATTAAATTTAGGCATCTCAGAGGCATATAAAAAATGTCAAAAAAATAAACGTGTGAACAAGACTGCGAACAACTGCGAACAAGTCTAGGTGCGCGCACGAGTGGCTCTGGGAACTAACAACAATCACCTTTTGACACAAATTTACTCCTCCGCCATTTGTCGTTTAGACGGAGATTCAAATGGAAGAGTAGCTTTACACTGACCAAACAACCTACTGAATCATTTTTCCTTTATCGTCACTTAACACCAAGGAGGCTAGAACGTTCGGCCGCCATATGGCAGCTAATGTTTCTTATGCGTAAGCGTCATATAAGAATTTGTTTGGGTAACGCTGCAATTTTGCTTGACACTTCGTAGAAAGACAGACTGCAACAACACCGGGTCACATTATTTGCACTTTCTTAAAGAATGTTACACGTTTAGGTCCATTCGTTCATTCTAAGGGACTTGTCAGAAATTAGCAGGGGGGAGGGGGTTGGGAATTTTAAATTTGGGTTCGGAAATGAGGTGACCCATCCCTGCAATGGGAGTGAAATTTGCTAACCCTCCCCTTGACCTTGACCTAAAATATCATGACCCTCCCCCTCTTGTATACATGATAAAATCTAGTTCTTGCAATGCACTAGGGTGAGTCAGTATTATGAAAGCTCAAAATATATTTCTAATCTGTTCTTTGTAATGCCATATACATACATTTTCGATGACAGCAATAAGAGTCCGACTCTGATTCTGACAGCTGATCACTCGACTCTCCTATTTCTCCCAGTTTTTTTTTCACAAACTAAAGAACTTCTTTTTTCTTCTGTGGGTGAACCTCTACATGATCACGGACACATGTTTGCATTACCCTCCTCCTTTTCTGCAGTCTCAAAAAGTTGTGACCCTCCCTCGGTTCCTCCCCCTCCTCCCCCCTGCTAATTTCTGGCAAGTCCCTAAATTTCATTTTCCATAAAAATCCTTATACTAAGCTTGGGTCACTTGTAATAGCTAGCTGTTAGCACCCATCCTCTTCGATCCTCTTCCGAAAATGGCACTCGACTCGCGCTGAGCCTCCAGTGCTTCACCAACTCGCACCTGGCCCCGATCAATTAGAAATCAATGGCCCCATGTCATACCAGCCAACGAAGCGAATGGCTGCGAGGGACAAATGAAGCACAAATGATCCCAAAAGGAAGCTTTGGGGACGGGTGCCGTTATATAACGTTTGTAGTCACACAAAATGGAAATCTTACCAGTAATTGGAGCCACTACAACAACTTGATGAGTGTAACTCTTCGCCTCTTCGTATGGTGACATATAACCTTGCACACTAACACATGTACTCTTGATGGAACTTGTTGATGCATAATTTTCACAATTCGTTCTCAGTTCTTTTAAACTAACACTATCACTTTCTACATGCCCTTCTGAGCAAGACAAGTCCACAACAGAGGAATGAGCGTGGCTTTCATTGCTATTAGCGTCCGTTGTAACGTTTTGTATAGAGTTATATGTTTGTGTAGGAGCTTCCACCATGTACTGTGGTATGCTGCTTATGGATGACCGAAAGCTGTCTGCACGAGACAAACATCTCCCACAACGTCGTATAAACCAGTGCCTTGCTCTTCTTGGTTTATTTGTTGTTCCTTCTTTCTCTAAAAACGAAAACAGAACACAAATCAAATAAAAATCGTTACCTTGTCAAAGTTCTCAAAAAGAAAAAAAAAAAAACCCTGCAAAATCGCAGCTATGAACCAGTGATGAGTTCAGTGACCAGAATCTGGATCGGTAAAAAGGCAAAAGTTGAAGAAATAACACAAACTGATCGTCACGGCGAAGAGAGAAAAAACAAAACAAAAAAACTCTATATTAACATAATATGGCTCTTGATATAAACTATTCTTGCCCGATAATTCGGTTTTCGAATATTTCGTCTAAATATGATGAAAAAATATATTTATTTCAGTGTGTTTTATCTTGTCTCTGTCTTATCAAGTTCCTTTTTGCGATTTTTAGCTAATATTTCTATGGGAACCTTGTGACCGTGAGGGGAACGGGCTCGAAGAAAATCAGCCAATAGAAAGTCTCGATAGATCGTGTCCAGTTCAACTATGGCGAGCAACTTTGAAGAACATAAACTTCGCCTTCAGAAAAATAAGATAAAAAGTAAGTGAGAACAAAGTGCAAAACAGATATAAGGCCATTCTTCCTTACCTACTATATTGAGCATGCACAAGGGGCATGTATAATTTGATAAAAGCCATGGGTCCACACACTCCTTGTGGAATTCGTGTCGGCATGGAACTATTCTGACGTCCTGCAAGAAGAGGTTAGTGCTAAGTAGACAATTGAAAATGGAACAGATACTTTTAACCTTTTTATCCCCCTAAACTTTTGTGTTAGAATTGTTTTCAATTTCCCTTGGGATGAATGACAATTCAAGAACAAACGGTACGGTAAATACTGAGGAGCAAGCAAGGAGTACATGTATTCGGAAATGCACGTGTGGAAAATGAGTACAGCACAAGTTTAGTTTAAAAGTTTATTTAGGTTCGCAAATTCTTGACAGGGTCACCGCAACAGCGCGTGGCACCACTATGCGGGCCCTGAACAGTCCCTCCCCCTGTAAGTGGGAATTACTGCTCAAAAGTCCATCACTCTGCCAACTGAGCTAACTTTGCTTGATTCAATATTATTTCATACAATAGACCATTTTACAGTTATGAGCCTAGTATCATAGTACCCTAGCCTCTGAGTGAATGTGAGGCTGAGGTTGACCTTGTTTTTGATACAGACCTCTTTCCTTTTCTTATGAAAATCATGCTAAGAAATATTAGTTAGCATAAGAAAAACACCCCCCCCCCCCCCAGGCTACTGCAGGGCTGGGTACAGCTGGAATTGACTGATGCATAAAGCAAGAAGGGTTATATGGAAACAAGGTCAACTCTAGCCTCGTTTGCACCTGTAACTGTAAAATGTACTATAGGTGGTTTTCATGCAATCTCAGCAGACACAAATAACAATGGTGAAATGAACAAATGCTGGTGGACAAACAAAGCGAGCTAATGAGCGATCTTTTGTTTACCGTCCACCAGCATGGCGGCGATGACGTAGCGTGGAAACCACCTATTGGGCATGTATCTAAACAACAAGTTTTGGGACTATACGTTTTTAATAAGCCAGCAGCTTCAGTATGAGCAGGACATGCTTTTTAACATGGCAAGGATATTTTGCAGAACGCTGAATGTCGAATGCAGAACACCAAATTACTCTTGAAGTTAGTGATAAGAGTTAGGAAACTGAGTGAATCAAGCTCCATTTAGGTTCATTATCCTGGGAAAATTAACCTGCAACTTGATTCACTCAGTTTCCTAACCCTAAAGACTAAGCTTCAGAGTCATTTGGCATTTGGCAATCAACCCCTGCCATTTTTAACGTTAAGTCAAAAGTCTTATAAGCTTAATTAAATATCTTGTTTTTAAAAAAGTTGAATTTACACACCTGACCATCTTCAAATTTCTCTAAGCATATAACACACTTTGAACTTATAGTGTCAGACTGTGTTGACATTGTACTCTCTGCATCACTGAAGTTGCCATTGTCTTCTTTAGTGCGTGATGACTCTGAAGAATCTCTGTGGTATTTTCTTGTCTCCATTCTTGATAACGCATGCAAAGCCATTCTTGTAAGAGAAGACTGCAGGATTGACAAGGTAAGTTTTGTATTTGTCAATAAAAATATTAATCACAGCTTCCTCAATTTCTGCTGTGGTTTTCTGAAGGTATAATAGATATTAATTTTTTCTGCACCTGCTAAATGAGCTGTCTCTTTTTCTCAATAAATTAAGTTTTGTTACTGATATTGATCATTGTTGGGTGAGGGATATTTAGTTAAGACACCAAAAATTATTTTGTGATTGTATATATTGATTCTACAACTTACTACCATGCTTTACGATGAGCCATAAAACTTAAATACATCCAAGCAAAATAGATTAAAACAAACTGTACCTTTTAAAAATTATTTTCCCATGCACACTAAATAAGCTTTGGTTTGAGTTTGGGTTGATTAGTGTGTTCATTAACCTGTACCAGTCTACTATCAGTAATTTCCTCTATGCCCAAGACTTTGAATTCAAGATATTTTACATATTATAAAAGTTTCAGTTGCATTATTTAGTTCTTACCTCCTTCTGTTTTTGTCTCCATTTAATCTGGAAAAGAGAATAGATTCTAATTCCAAATGGGACCTAGAGTACATGACTGTTACAATTTATATATTCTAAGTTAATTATAGCTTTATTTTGAGAAAAAGTAGTGTTAAAGTTAGATGGTAGTTTTCAAAGATACCTAAAACAATTGAACTGGTGGCCAAGACTTTTATGTAACTAACATTAAGAAAAAGGTGCTCACTTGGTTATAATCACTCTTTCATGTGTTTAGTCTCAAAACATTCAAAAGACTCATGTGTTAAAGTTGAGGTAAATTAAAGTACCACATAGCCAGATCAGTCAAACCACTAACCATAAGGCTGTGATTTGCATGTCAATTATTGATGAGTCTGGGAAATAATTAAATTTATAGACATATGCAATAAAAATTGTTCTCAGCTATATAAAGTTCTGAATAATTGTTTGATACAATGAGTAAGCTAGTGAAGCAAAAATATTTTTAACTTTGTCTCAGTATCTTGTGAACACCATATGTTAACTAGCAATGCTTTGTATATTACAAACTAAGATTTTGGACACTGTCATTAGTAAAAAAAAACATACCTTAAGTAATAAAATAAAGCAGATGATGGAAACCAGAATAAAAAAAGTCATGAAGATGACCATATCAAAATATTCATTGGAGGCTCTCTGAAAAAGAAAGATAATGTATTATGGTTTTATAGTTGAATTATGAATAGAGAAAAAGAAATATTATTATAAAACATTAAGTTGGTGCAAAGACTTATTTCTCAATTAGCAGTTAGAAACTGCTTAAAAAATATTGAAAATATTTACCTGAGGGGTGTAACCAGCAACACTATACTGAATTCTGGCTCTAGACACTTTTTGACTATTAAGAAGCAGAGAAGGAATAAAAATTATCACATAAATTATTACACAACATTAAGGTAATAATATACAAATGGCAATCACAAGGGTAACAGGGAACCCGAATGCTGTATTAGCGCATAAAATAATCAGTTACTATTTACCTGTGGTTCCTGAGTCTTTATTTATGAGTTGTCTTGGAAGGAATTTGAATCCCATCAAAGATGGTTATTGCCAGTATCCAATGTTTGCTTGACTGGCACCTCATCACACACACGACTCACCAGTATCAATGAAATTACCATGAACAGGAGATTGATTTTTGTCATGTGTCGCTGAGATTGCAGTCAAAGGCTGCTGGTCCCTGGATTGAGTTTTCCCGCATTTCCATGTGTGAGACTGGTCAAGTCAACTGAAGTCACAGATCGTACGAATACCGCTACAAAGTTTCATCCCTTGTCTCTTTTCTCTTCTTGTGGCCATCAAATTGAAACCCAAGATTGTCTCCCAAGGAGAGTTAATAGTTAACTTGAGACGTAACTGTCGCATCCTATTTACGACGCGCCAGACAAGCAAACATTTGATACTGGCATTGTTAAACATCTTACAATACAGCGTTCGGGTTCCTGTGCAAGGGCTGTAACCTGTAACACCTGTTACAGCTGATGAACTCACGAGATGCTATGGGTGATCAAAGTGGAAAATTTGAGATGGCACAGACTATTAATGTTTTGTGAGATGTTACAGCTGAATCTACAGCTGGCCTTTAAACTAAATAACAGCCCTAAATAATAACAGTTATTGAATAAATTTGGGCTTTCATATGATATGAAGCTAGAAAAGGCCAGGCCCCGGTTGTTCCAATGTTGGATAGCGCTATCCACCGGATAAATCACTATCCAGTGGAAGCTTAATTGATTTCCGTAATACTTATCCACATTGGATAGCGATTTATCCGGTGGATAGCACTATCCAACGTTTGAACAACTGGGGCCTGGTTGATTCTGGTTGATGCCATTGACGTGCAAATGGCATTTTATGTTAATCTGGGAGGCCATTAAAAATTCACAATCCTTTTTGATCAGCATAATTCTTCACATAACCCAGGTCAGGCAGAGCCTTATTCAATATTATAATTATTATTGTTTTAATAAACGACTGCACCAAAATTAAAGTCTATAAATTTCTGGAAGGTGGGTCTGCTAGGAATGTCATTCATGGACATGCAGCCAACTGTTGCTTATTGGAGTGTGTTTTTATTTATTGGGTATGTGGCTGTATATGTTACAACATATATCTCTATTAGGTCAAATAGCTGCTACATTTTCAAGCGCTGTAGCTTTGACAAGTGTACTGCAGTGACGCTAAATACTGTAAACTTATTGCTGTACTAATCTATCTTTCATGGCACAATAATTAAGTCAGTGGCATGAACTACTTACTTCTTCATAATATTCATTAATTTCTTGGCATCTTTTCCATCTATTAACACAACAGGTCGGGCAATCTTGGTAGTTGCAGCATTTAACTGAAATCAGCAGCAAGAGGATGGTCACTAATAACCATACATTTCGACGTTTTCTTTTTTTCTTACTACTTAATATGTAAAGCTGTTTCTAAAGCTATTAGCTGAAAAAGCCATAAAACTTGTAATAATTATATTGGCTGACACCCTTACTCACTCTTTAGAAACACTCCTTTGTGGAAGTAAATAACCAGCAACTGCATGTAGTCACATTTGTGGTTCTAATTTTAGTATTGCAATTAAAAGGTGGAAAAAGTCAAGAAAGTTGTACAGTGTAAGTACTAAATGATAGCCTTGGTTTATCATTGTTCAGAACTACATGTTCCAAGGTTTCTGTAGTAAAATTATTTCTTCTTATATTAATAATGATGTGTAAAGGAGCTTTGACACAAATTTGACTTTTTTTTCCCACTTAATTTCATCATTTGAAATATTCACCCACATCAAGAAGCCAACAGGAACTGCGTTAGCATATTGTTCAAAAATTAAACGTGTTTGTCAGTGGTAATAAAAACATCTCAGAGGTACATGTACATATAATCGGAAATCTTATTCTTTTCAGTTCAGAAAAATTGACTCCCAGGTAGTCGCTCTTCACAAGAAAGCTGGCTTTTGAATTAATAAAGCTCATTTGTTCTTGCAGCCTGTTTACTCTCTTTTCAATAGCACCACAAGGTTAACAACCTAAACATCTGTTGTTTTATTACCACTATAAATAAGTGGGGTTATGTTGTTTTATTTTTATAAATTGTGTTTTTTTGCTGAAGCAGTGGGTAATACATTTTTGTAAATAATTAATTCATGTTCACTTGGTTCCCCTGCAGCTCTCAATGACAAGATTGTTGTAAGGATGCACATGTGAGCCAATGACTCTGCTGCTCAAAAGTTACCTTAGTGTTGGGTTGTTTAATTTCACTAAACTTTCAATATGCTAATATTGCAACTATCTTTTATCCAAATGAACATAAATGAGTTAAACTTTACTCATATATAAATATAACTTACCTCTGTTGCGGCTTCAGGATGATCTGTGGTATCAAAAATAATTGCAGTTGCTCCTCTCTGCATTGCTCTTTTGACCTGAAACAAATCATAAATAAGATACTTTGTTGATCAGCTAAACAAATTTCCCGTGGTATTCTAACTCTCAAAATAAAATCTTTTTCATGGTTCCATTTGATAAATGTATGTTTTAGAGCTTTTATTCATCGGGTTTGAATTCCATTATTTTTTTCCAAAAACTTGAAATGAAAATACATTTTTTCTTAATGATGTTTTGGAAAACTCTTTTTAAAAGCATAGTTCAAATAATAATACTTCAAAAGTGAAGTATCTCTCCTTGAATAACATATTAATTCCTTCAATTGATAAATTTAGAGCAAAAAGGAAAATGAAGAAAAACATGTTAAATGGGTCATCAAGTGTGGGAGGGACATGCAATGATGGCTTTAAACTTAGACACATTTACACTTTTTATTGTTTTAACACTAACATATGGTTTACATAATTGTGCAAAATGTTTTTCTCATTATCAACATAACATTATTTTTTTTCTGGAAAATTGATATACGTGAAATATGATGACCCTAAGATCAAAGAAACATACATTTTTGGAGATGGTTGGAAATCAGTTCTGTATTAGCAAGGGCAGGGACATTTTTGTAAAAAAAAAGGACAAAAAAATCATAGCTCATTATGGGCGTCAGTCACATGTCTATTAAAGGTTTCAACCCTACACACTGTGGGCAGAATTAGTCTAGTTCAGAGTGAGAATGTGTTAATTAATCCTTAGTGGTCACACCCTAAATGAACTTTTTATCTTCCAGGTGCAATGGTTAATTTTGGATTGATTGCCATCTTTGCTCAGCTTGGGAAAACAAGAATGTTTATTAAAAGTGTTTTCAAAAGGCACCCAACTATGTTAGTAATCTGCAATTAAAAGTAAGTCAGATTGTCATTTAGGTAATTTTTTGTCTCTGTAATTTCATAATTTTAATGGGATATTTTTTAAAGGTAGGGCAGACAGCATTTATTTCTTATTTCGTTTATTGATGATGCACTGTATCAATAATATCAAGGGGGGCCTAAATTGTCATATTAGATGAACTGCAACTATGTTGAAATTGATCATGAGAACCTCCTAGGAGAAGTGACGACCGGAAATATGTCTCCCTGAGATATTCGAGGCTGAATTTATACGAATTAATTTAAGTAATTTTTATATACTTGGAATGGAATTAATACATTATTATCGCGAAAGAAAAACTTTGCTCCGGTGTCAAAATTGATTATTGGTGACACGGTGATAACTGACCGTCATTTGTCGATATTGGCCCTAACTTAGCGGTGAACATAAATCCCCTCGAGTCAGTTTTCGTGATTTAGTAGAACCGTGTGATAGCACCTTCGAGCTCGAATTACTGACTATTGATGGACTGTGCAAACTTGTGAATGATATTCCTGTGGGCAAGGCTGATGGCCTCGACGGTATGCCAGCTTGCCTCTTAAAGCTTTCATTTCCATCCATTGCGTCTTCCCTTACACATATTTTTAATTTAGTTATTTCTAAGGGAATCATTCCCAAAGACTGGAAGAGTGCTAGAGTAACTCCAATTTTCAAAGCTGACTCGAAAGTTGACCCAGCCAGTTACAGGCCAATTTCTGTACTTTCTGTAATTGCCAAACTCTTTGAAAAAACCATCTTTAATCAGGTCTATTCATATTTAAATGATAATAAGTTACTTTCGAAATACCAGTCTGGCTTTAGACCTATGCACTCTACCCTTACAGCTCTTATTGACATCACAGACAACTGGTATCTCAATATCGACGATGGTTTGACAAATGCCATTCTGTTTATTGACTTAAAAAAGGCTTTTGATACTATTGACCATGAGATCCTTCTGTCAAAATTGGAGCTGTATGGGTTTAAAGGTGTTAGTCTAAATCTTTCCCGAGACTACCTCTCAGATAGAACTCAGGTTACAGTTATAAACAACGTAAATTCCGAAACTAGCTTCATAAGTTGTGGGGTCCTCAAGGTTCAATCCTCGGCCCCCTACTATTTCTATTATACATTAATGATCTCCCTAACTGTAACCTTCTATCGGATGTGAGAATGTACGCCGATAACACTAATCTCACGTTTGCCTCCAAAGACCCTAATGAGTTGTTTTCATCCCTGACTTGGGCAATCTGAAGTAGTGGCTCGATTCTAACCGTCTAAGTCTTACTGTCCTCAAGACTAAATGTCTGTTTACAGGCACGAGGCAAAAAATCTCTTTACTCCCTAGCGATCCACACATATCCCTCGACGGGCGTTCAATTGAAAGAGTCAATAGTTACAAATGCCTAGGCGTTCAGATTGATGAAACACTCTCGTGGGAGGCTCACATCTCCGAAGTCATCGGTAAAGTTGCAAAAGTACTAGCTGCCCTGAGGAGGCTAAGACCAATATGTCCCCAGAGTACCCTTGTCACTATTTACAAGTCATTGATTCTTCCGCATCTCGATTATTGCAGCGCTGTCTGGGGCTGTATCGGTAATGGTCTCAGCCAAAACTAGAGAAACTACAAAGCTGGGATGCCAGCTCTGCCCCGATTCTTCATGCCCTTAAATGGGATAGCCTCGCTAACAGACGTGCTAAGCAACTGAAATCTTTAATGTTTAAAACTGTAACTAACCTTGTACCCGAATACCTGTCTGATAAATTTGCCAGCATTAATACCATTCACAGGCATAATCTTCGAGGTGCGCAACATAACCTGTTTATTCCGCGACCGAACACTGAGGCCCTAAAGAAAAGTTTTCGTTATAGGGGCGCAGTAACATGGAACAGCCTGTCAGCTGAGGCTAAGCAGGCCACTACTTTAAATTGTTTTTATTCCGCTATTGTACATTAAGATTTTCTTAGTAGGCATTTATTATAGGATTTTTTCAATAATGTTTGTTATTTTTAAGTCTTAGTTTAATGTGCACGGCTCTTTAGAAGACCACTTTTTAGTGATAAGGATTCCGTGGTTAAATAAAGTTATTACTTACTTACTAATCGTACTTTTGTTCAGCTTTAGTTAAATTACAAGCAACTGTAGTAATCTAAAATCCTATAGATGCCAATCAAATTGCGTGACTGACACACCAGTTCCATTTGTAAAACTTTGTCCTCCCGTTAACAGGAAAACAATTTCCTCGGTTAGTAAAATATAGATTTGGTTGTTGACTCGCCTTGAAAAATATCGTAAATGCGAATTACTGATTAATTATATCACAACTTAAAACTGGAAAAAATATAATTTGAAATCTATTGTTGTTTTGTTTGTTTTATAGATTCATGCTTAAAAATCCTGTTCTTGGTTTGGTTCTGGCAGTATTACAACGTCGGCTAAGCTGAATTCCTGGTCGAAAGAAGTTGTTTGTAAATAGTTGTTAAGTTTTTCTTCTGGAGGCTCGGAAATGTTTCTTTTGTTGTTAATTTTATCTTTTAGTGAAATTTGGTAATTTATGTTTACCCGCGACTTTTACCCGCACCCGCACCCGCGACCTCTACCCGCGAGTCGTGACTTGCAACATTTAGACATACTTTCAACTACGACGTGATATTAAGCCATTAGGACATTAACGATAAGTTACAGTCATTAGAACAACAACGATAAATAACAACCAACTTCGAACTTAGGCCTTTTTAGGATATTAGGACAACAACGATAAATTCCAACCAATTCCATCAGCAAACCAGGCCAAAAATGCGAGGTGAAAACATACCATTAAGAGGGCCCAAAGGAGCGGAAATATGCATGAGAGAGGCTGTCTGAGGATAGATATTGTAAAAATGCGCTGGTACCCCCATATACTATACTACTAAATTTTAATTTTCCGCCGTAGATCTACGAACGCCTGCCAATCCTCCTGGAATCCGCTCTTCCGAGCCCTCCTGTGGAGTCGGTTCCTTGTCTTTATAAGTTTAGCTTTATCTCGAAAGTGATGGATGGGTTTTGTAAAACTTTATGGTCTTGCGTTAAGGAAATATCATCGTCGCAAAGTGGTCATCGTACGTTTGGGGTCGACGAATCATTTCATAACGACTGGGAACAACACGCAAGATTTCGGCGTGTTGAAGTTTGGCGTTGAAGTTAAAAGCCATTGATGAACCCCCATAAGCTCCTGTATCGTGGATGACGCACAGGTCGCCAATTTGAGGATTCACATTTAGCACTTGGTCGATAGCAAATTTGTCCTTGTTCATGCAAATTGAACCCACGACATCGAACATTCTCTCTCTCTTGTTTCCTTCAAAGAGCGGAGATGCGTAGGAAGGGTCTTCGATCACCGTTTTGTAATCAGGTAGATTCTTTCTGACATGGCTTGGAAAAGACTGATCTTTGACAATCGTGATATCACGATAATCTTCGCACTCCCCTTGAAGGATGAGATCAGCCATAGATGAATCCAGACCGAGAAAGCGTTTGTACGTGTCTTTCATGTTGATCACTCGTGAAATAAGACAACCATGTTCAGCGGTCACCAGTGCTCCACACTCGTACTTGATCTGTAAAGGATGCAGACCGTGGCAGGGCAGCACGATTTCTTCATACAAATCCTTCACTCGATTTCCCAGGTCTCCCAAGTTGACGGTTTGTTGTTCAGGGCGATACTTAACGCCTATCCCACCGCCCATGTCGACGAATTCAAGGCTAACACCTGTCTGCTGGTAAATTTCAACTGCCAGCTGAAACATCATCTGCGAAATTTTTGCAAGCTCCAAGACATCAAGGCAGTAGCACTTGACCATGGTGTGCAACCCAAAGCGCTTTACGCCATATTCCTTGCACTTCCTGTAGGCTGAGAAAAGCTGAGCTTTCGTGAGGCCAAACTTTGCTTGGGCAGGGTTGCCAATCACCTCGTTACTAGGCAGAGTACAGTGCGGACCAGGATTAAAGCGGAATGACACTATTTCAGGCATTATACCACCCAATGCCTTCTTGAGGTTGTCAATCTGCGAAAAGTCGTCCAGGTTGATAATGGCTCCAAGTTCAAAGGCCTTCCTATATTCTTCGAACTGTGTGTCGTTAGAAGTGAAGATGATATCTTCACCTTTAATTCCCAGTTTCTCACAGAGAAGAAGTTCTCCTAAGGAACAGCAGTCCATACCCATGCCACACTCTTCATTAAGAATTTTCAGAATCTTTGGAGTCGGTGTTGCTTTTATCGCGAAATGGTTCTTGAAGCTCATACCAGTAAATGACCGAGTCCATGCGAAGCTTTCATTGAAAATTCTTGCGCCTTTTAAAATTGATTCCTTGTCATAGAGCTGAAAGGGAGTTTGAAAGATGGAAGCCATTTGCCTCAGCTCTTCTTCACTGCAAAGCAGCGGTTTGATATTGTTAATTGCATTCGTTGCTGGTTCTGTTTGGTAGGATTCCATGTTTTCTGTAGGTCTTCTGCTCTTCCTGGCTAAAACAGCTCACTTACCCTCGGCTCAAGTGGGAAGCTGAAAAAAGAAGGCACATGTTGTAAAAGTTGAACTCCGTTAACGAACTAAATGGTCACAGATTTAAAATGATGGAGGGCGCCTTCTATTTGTCAGAAGTGAACGGCCAGCTCCTTCTCGTCGTAAGTAAGAATTTCACTTTTAACCAAAACTATTCAGCTAGATCACTCAGATCCTAAATAGGGTGCACGAAAGATACGGTTTTTCAGCAAAACCCTTTGGAAAAGCCTATTTCTTTCAGGTCAAAATGACCGGTCCGGCCATGGTCCGGCCGCAGCCAGGTCTTGGGTTTGGAAAGTGCCTCAAGTTAGGAGTCTGTAAAACGAGGAAAGGGATGGCGGATAGCGGACGACGGATGTCGGAAAATAAGAAATAAATAAATAAATGTAAAAGATGAATAAGATAGATAAAAATAAGACAAATAAATAGTAACTGCAAGAATTTAAAATATTAAAAATATAGATATCAGTTGTGACATCTCTGGATTGTTGGAGAGAAGATAGACAGAGTGCGCAGTTACGTAGTTCGCTCGAATTTCAGAATTTTTCTCTAAATTCACATTTGTTAACAGTCCGGGCCACAACCAGATCTGGATATATGATGACGTCACCCACATTTGCAAAATGGCGCCCACGCGGAGAAACACGAGGGAAGGTCGCTTCCAGGCTCTTTGCTGCGCCTAGAAGTGTCTTTTCCCCATACTACTTTGAGAGCTGTGACTTAAGACAATGAGAAATCAGGGGTGTGAAGGGGTTTGACGATTGACGATTGACGATTGACGATTGAAATATTGAAAATTAATACCCAGCACTCCTTCGATCGCAATTAGATTTTATCGCGTATGGTATTGCTCCCGAAGAAGCATAGAACACACTACTCTAGGCCGAAGCGGTGCTCGCAAAAAGTACTCCAAACACGACCTCTTTACTGACCCTTCCACTTAAAATGTATCAGTATTTCAAGTATTCAAATTCCCTACTCTTCGCTTTCGATCGGTGTCATCGAGTTGCTTCGGGTCTCTTGATATCAGAAGTCCAGGCGTTTTTAGATCTTTTTACAGAAACCTTCCTCGACAGGAGCCTGTCCTCGATCACTATCATCTTGATATTTAATTGTAAATCGAACGCTAAGACAAATAAAATCATCTCGATTAATCGGTTTGGTATCACATGCTGTTACCTTTCTTCAAGGAACATCCCAGCCATAGTGCTCTTTGCTTCGACATTTCTGTCGAACTTAGTCCTTTCGCGGTCAAATCAATGTTTTGGTTGCGGTCTGGACCAATCACATTGCAGATCTGGTTGTGGCCCGGACTGGTTAAAACTTATCTCATTATGTAATGAATAATGTAATAATTTGTTATCAAATCATACTGATGAAATTTGACTGACCATTGTAATCATTGCATTGTAATCATTGTTTTGTTGTTGTTGTTTTTCAATTGGCTTACTATCCCTATTAATTATTGGGATTAATTGTAAATTAATCTTAAAGCTTTTGCAATACTGTAACTTCATATATTCATGCAAATAAAGCTTATGTTGTTGTTGTTGTTATTTTTTTATGCATTTGCTGTTTGCCGCAGCCCACTGCTTTAGATCTCTTCTGGGTCAACTGACTCAAATTATATAACAAACACACAAGTACAAACAAAACTTTAAAAGATGGAAGAGTGAGCTTGGCTTCTAGCCTAGATTCAAGCCTTTTTGAAGAGGGGCGAGAGGAGAGAGCTGTGAAAAAAGCCGGGGGGATACTCCCTTATATAAGCCATATAGGTATGTACGCTCCAAAGGGAATGGTTTTTATCGCCGTTTTGGTCTGAAAGACTTTGCCCATTTTGGTCTGGAATCGGGTACGCGTTTCGAGGAAACAGCGGGTCGGAATGTATCAGTTCAATTCCAAACTAATAAAAGAGAGTAGTTTAGTAGTTGGCGGTTCATGCACTTTGTCTTTTTTCGCTCTAAGGCCACTAACTAATAAGTCTTTATAGGCTTTAACTCAAATCAGCAAATCCATTTTTGGAGCTTATCTTGGGCCTTTTGACGGGCCGCAGATTGAGTTATTAAATATACATAATCACTAGCGCATAACAGGAAGTTGGTAATTATAGCAGGGACTTTCCCTAACAGCAGAAAGTCCATACTCTTCCACCTCACACAGCGTTTTATTAAATGAACGAAAAGACCCATGTCAGAGTTACTGGAAGAAACCAAAGCTAATTCCAAATACATCAGAGAACAGGGGTACCATCTTGTGGAAATCTACGAGTGCCAACCAACCCACAAGTTCAGCAGTTTCTTAACTCCAAGTTTATAGCCACCCTCTTGATCATCACAAGACTCTGACACAAGACCAGATCTTAAGCGCAATAAGAAACGAGTCCTTCCTCCCGATCCGCTAATACCCAAGTCTGCAGAAATGTGCCCCGTTTTCAAAAATATAAAAATTTCAAGAGAAGATATCGGTCAACACATGCAAACCTTTGCTGAGGAAGAGAACATCATGTCACAACCTCGAAGAAGGCTCATTGGTAGCTATTTTGGTGAGAAGAGTTTTTTGCCTTCCCCACTCATTAAGTGGTACTTGAAGCATGGTCTGGAAGTGACTCATATTTATCAAGTAGTGGAGTATACACCCGTTCCCTGTTTCCAACCCTTTGGAGAAGCTGTTTCGGATGCTAGACGGGCTGGGGATGTAGACCCAAACAAAGCTACCATCGCAGACACTATAGGAAGTTGGTAAATTGTTCTCCTATTGAGGTAAAGGAGTGGGGAATACTTTTTAAGGTACAAAAAAACTCGTATCAATGTTGTCTTTTCTCATAGGCGGGGAACTCGAGTTATGGAAAGGCTATAACCGTATCAAGAACGCCACCGAGAAGTCCAGTTTTGTGAAGAAACCAAAGCGTCCCGTCTAATAAACAAACCCTTCTTTAGACAGATTCACCAGATTGAAGAAAATCCGTATGAAGTACAATCCTTCCAATGCAGATAGGTTTTTTCGTTTACCAATACGCTAAACTTAGAATGCTTCAGTTTTATTTTGATTTCGTGGATAAGTATCTTGATCGTAGAGATTTTCAGTATTGTGAAATGGACACCGCCTTTGCCTATATCGCGATCGCGGGGCAATCGGTAGAAAGTTTAGTAAAACTGAGTTAAGTGGAGAATTTGGAGCAGACAAGACCAATTGGTTTCCACGAACCGACACTCAGAACACAAAGCAGGTATAATTGGGTTAAGTGACAAGGCCTACTTTTGCTTTGGGGCCTATGACAAGTTCAGTTGTAAAGGGGTTAACAAGAAAACAAACGACATTAACAAAGAAAAATATGTTAATGTTCTGTTGACCGAACAGAGTAGTGCAGGATTAAATAAAGGTTTTCGGGTAGTCAACAATAGTATGTATACTTATGAACAAGTTCGAGATGGGTTTTCCTACTTTTATCCAAAAAGAAAAGTGTTGGAGCATGGCGTGAGCACCCAACCTCTCGATATTTAAATCTTGTTTATAAAAAATAGATTTGGTCGATAATTTTTGCTTTCTTTAAACTGTAAAATAGAATTGTGCATAAAAATTTTCCTAACGACGTAAACCTTCTAAAGAATTTTTGTACGTAGTTTGTAAATAAATATGGTTTGATATGCTAAACATGGCTTGAACCATTTGTGAGTGTGTATTCAACGTACTTAAAGAAACAGTCCCTGACAGTAAACCGGCACAAGAAAGCCTTGATTGCTCTAGCTGAAAAGAGTACCTCGCTAAACAAGAAAAATCAAATCCTGGTACAACTCGGAGGAAACCTTTTAAGTGTGTCACTACCTCCCGTTCTTCGTGTGTTAAACTCCCTTCTTGCTTAAGATGAGAATTAAATTAACGATCAACAAGCAAGTGTTTTCTTGGCTATGTGGTGCACTTGGGAAATTTTGAGAGCACTCAAGAAGCTAGAGCTGCTCAAGGCGTAACTCTTACGCTTCTTTCGTACTCTCCAAACTTCCAGCGTACATCCATAAATCGATAATTAATACGCTCGCTAAGCATGAACCGATTCTTATCACAGGCGGCCCAGACGTAGTATGTGTCACTGAATGAATATATTAATATTCACATGGACAAATTAATGCGATGAGTCGTCGAAACTCCCATGGACTAAAATAGTCCAAAAGTCAAAATATAACAAAACAAAGCTAAGATACCTTCAACTGAACGTATCCTTGTCTTTCCTGGCCGGTTTAAGTGGCATTTTGTTGAGTTTTGCAATTGTAGGTACTATCCACTAAAGAAGAATTAAAGGCTGGCTACAAAACAAACAGACCATCTCCACGCGCCTTCACACGAAGCGCTATAAATTCGAGAATAATCGACGAATCCGCTCCAAATAACCATCGGCTAATCTGCAGGTAACGTGTGCTCCTGCTTCTGGCTCGCTTGCTCCACAAAACCCATCGCAACTGCACAATAATTGCTCGCTCATCAACAACCACTGTTGACCTTCACGCTTCGATATGACCGCAAACGAGCAGGTTTAATACGCGACGCGAATATTCAAGCTTAGCGACCGCGTTCGCGCAACAATGCAGCACTTGCTATGGGAGGGATGGTACTATTGCTTCTAGGTCAATCAATCGGGAAAATAATATTGAAGCCCTTGTGATTTTTAAAAAGATCCAATTTGCCCTAGGAGCACCGAACAGATACGAATCTTATAGCGGAGCTAAAAAAAATGAGCGGCAGTGGAAAAAGTGAACAAGAACATGTACCACATTTTCTCCATAAAAAGTGAAAACCAGGAAGTTTTCTGGACGTTTTACGTTGCAGTCATGCAAATCAACGGCACGGAAATGTACAAGAAAGTGTGCTGCAATTAGACCTATTGTTGTTTTTCACAGTTCTGGTCAAGGGCATCCAACTTTTAATTTTTCACATTTCACTCACCGGGTTAGGCTATTTTTCGTAGAGAGTAAAATGGAATCCTAAAATTTTCGGATTCAAAAATGTGATGAAAGAAGGTATCTGAAAAATTATCTCCTTCGTAATACGTTAAATTGCATCTAAAATTTTCGGGAAAATAATTCTGAATTCCTCGTAATTTCGAAAAGACTCAAGTTCTTCTAGAATGGCCGAACACTGAGATGCAAATTTTATAGCGCCACTTAGAATGCATTTCTATAGAGCTAAAAGTTTTATGAATAGCTACAAAAGTGTTTTCAATTGAAAGTATTTGAGGAAACAGTCGTTGGGTGACCCTGTCTCGTTGCCTTCTCCGCTTAGCATTACACGATATATTTTATATTTAGTATGAGCAAACTATAAATCATATAGCTTCGCTTTTAGCCCTCCCGACTAAATTTATGTAAGCGCTGTTTAGAATGCATTTTTCGATCAAAAGTACTCTGGCCAGCCAATGCATTTAGGGGGGAATCATCGTTGGGTGCCCCTGAGTTTTGAGAATAATAATAATAATAAAAGATATCGCGCACATAAATTTTACTTTACGATATCTTCAGCTGTATCTTCTATTCAGCTGCATAGCGGGGGCCAGATTTTGCCTTTTTCCTGGGCGGAAAACTCTCGTCCTCCTTCACCAGTTTGGACGACATATTATGGAGTAAGACGTTGTTAATCTAAGAAAATAAGTCTGGTAGAGTCAAGAACCTATGCAACCGGCTGGACGAACAATGTGACAGCAGCTGAGACAGCGAACGTTAGAAGAATTCGAACTTGAAAACCAGGGCTGCCCTGTTGAAAACTTACGAACGGTCCCGCGATCGCCTTTTGTTTTCTGGTCAAAACTAACGCAGCGAACCTTCGGTCAGTCGATTGACCTAGAAGCAATAGTACCATCCCTCCCATAGCAAGTGCTGCATTGTTGCGCGAACGCGGTCGCTAAGCTTGAATATTCACGTCGCGTATTAAACCTGGTCGTTTGCGGTCATATCGAAGCGTGAAGGTCAACAGTGGTTGTTGATGAGCGAGCAATTATTGTGCAGTTGCGATGGGTTTTGTGGAGCAAGCGAGCCAGAAGCAGGAGCACACGTTACCTGCAGATTAGCCGATGGTTATTTGGAGCGGATTCGTCGATTATTCTCGAATTTATAGCGCTTCGTGTGAAGGCGCGTGGAGATGGTCTGTTTGTTTTGTAGCCAGCCTTTAATTCTTCTTTAGTGGATAGTACCTACAATTGCAAAACTCAACAAAATGCCACTTAAACCGGCCAGGAAAGACAAGGATACGTTCAGTTGAAGGTATCTTAGCTTTGTTTTGTTATATTTTGACTTTTGGACTATTTTAGTCCATGGGAGTTTCGACGACTCATCGCGTTAATTTGTCCATGTGAATATTAATATATTCATTCAGTGACACATACTACGTCTGGGCCGCCTGTGTTCTTATTAAAAAAAATTATTTCTATGAAAAGACAGGAAACACCCGAAGAAGTAAGCTCCCTCTCGCGCACCCGTTCTTTCTTGGGCGAAGAAGATAAAAGGAGGGTCCGGGGTTAACTGACAACTGACAATTGGCCAAAATTTTAACTGACAACTGACCGATGGCCGAAAATCTAACTGACTACTGACATTTGCCTTGGTTTTTACTCTCAACTGACAAAGGACCTGATTGTCCCTTATTTTCTTCAAAACCCGTTTTTAAGGCCTTAAATAGCATTGTTCCATTCTTTTCATCAGACAATGTGATCAAATGTGCGTTTTTAGGGTAATCTTAGCAGCAAGACACTTAAGTGTCATTTTGTTAATGATTTTACTGCAGTAAAACCCATGTGTGTCATGTACCATCTGTTGTAAATGACCTATGATCTCAAATTTACGCTCTTCTGAATGGCTGCTCAAAATGAGGGCGTTACAAAGGCAATTGCAAGTTTTTACTGAAATGACTGAGAGACGGTTTTTCTTGGTCTTCTTACGATCTACGTCCCAATATTATACCTGCCAACTTTTTCTGAGTCAAATAAGTGAGATTTCACCTTGTCATGACCGAGATTTCCGGAAACGTCCCGGCGATTTCCGAAGATTTCCGAAGACTTCCGAACGTTGCCGAAAATTAAATGTCCGCTATCTATTCCCAAAGACGTTTGAGCACTTCTGAAGCTACTTAAAAGACGACACTTTTAGCGTGCTTTGATATGATTTCGTTAGAACACAAAAAAAGACTCAAAGTCATCATGTGTTAAGAACAATTTGTCCGGATTTGTGAGTCAGGCGTGATAAACTGTCCTTGATGCGTGAGATCGATGTCTTTAGTCCACAGGCGTGATTAGACTGACGCATAATGCGTATACAATATTCTGATGGTATAAATTTTGATTGGCTTAAAGGTTGGCAATGTTGGACTCTGGCCAGCAAAAACGTTCGAGTGGAGAAGAGTAACACAAGACTTGAGAAAAGGAGGGCCACTCGAAATGCTTACAATAGTAAAACTGATGAAAATTACGGTATTCTTGCATCAGTTTTCAAATTTAATGTTTAATTTACATTATATGTGCCTTTTAAGCCAAATTTCGAATCAAAAATGTTGAAATAAGTTTCATAATCATTAATAACCATTTAACTGACAACTGACAAAAAACCTAAAATTTAACTGACAACTGACAAATGGCCGAAATTTTAACTGACAACTGACATTTGTCCCCCCCCCCCCCCCCACCTCCCATCCGGACCCTCTAAAAGGGCCGAAGCCAAAGAATGCGACACTAACGCAATCGGCGTGTACGTGACACATGAACGACCAGACGCTGATAATTATAACTCTTGCTGGCCATGTACCGATCGAACTATCGCGTTGTTTGACCTTCTTCTTACAAGCAAACGCTGACAATCTCCTTACTGCAACAGTTACAGGGAAGAGAAAGAGGGAGGTTGGGCTTGTCGTACTGGCGAAGTTTACAGCCTTCACGCAAGAACTAAAGAACGCGAAGATTTTGAAGAGAGAACTGAATGAAAGAGCGTCGAGATATACACACTTTGAACTGAAAACACCACTATTGATGAAAATCAGGAATCGGCTCCTGTGAAAATAAATTCCCATTGCTGGCTTAAAACCGATTACAGTGTATTTTTATCACCTTATGGGAATACTCGAATAAGTTATTCGAGGGCGGCGCTTATCAACTTTTCCACTCCAAGGTGCGGCGCTTAATCGAGGGCGGCACTTAATCGCTAAATACGGTTATTGCAAGCATTGCTCCTGAAGGAAGGTTTTAGTCGCCACAGTCAACACTTTAAACTTTTCTACTAGAACGATTGTCAATGAGGCGAACAGTTGGTAAGTGATATCTATCTTTTTTCCTATAGCGTAGTAAAACATTCTGTATCCCTGGAGACCTAGGGAAGGAATATCCACTGGGAGTATCATTGCTATTACACACAAAATTCACAAGAGGTACGGCAGCTCCAGGTCATGGGCACTTACTCATACTAAACAAGTTCGGAAGCATTTGAAATCTTCGCTTCTAATTGGCAAGGAAATATTTTCTGGTCAATAAAGAAAGAAAATAAAAAAGACTCCCTAAATATAGATACAAAAAATTAACTCCCCAGGGGCTCTGTTATTCTTTTTGCAGACTTTGTCTGTAGCGATGTAGCCCTTAAATGTCCCGTTTAGGTTCCATACTTCTATTCTGTTTCTTCAAAGATAAACATGCTGTGAGCGCTCCAATAGCTTTTAGGCTCGGATACAAGATTCAGGGTTCGTACAGTCTCGAATTTATGAAAAAGTCTCGAAATTTGTCCAGCAGTTTTCCAGAAATGGAAATAGTCTGGAAAATAGAGATTAAGTGTGCAAAAATAGTAAAAAGTCTTGAGTTTTTTTTAAAAACTACAACAAGTGCTTTATAAGTGGTTTTTTTTTTTTTCGTTTTGCTCGAATTTTATTCAATCTCGCCCGCTCGTTTGCAGCACTAGTGCACCATGAAAAAGGCTGTTTGTTCACCGTTTTAACGTCTGTATTGGTCACCTGTTTGACAACTTCGAGTCTGGAAAAAGAAATTATTGTTTTGGAAAAAAGTACGCAGCTTTAAAACGTTTTTGTTTAATAATAGATTTTGCGCAGATATTCACAGGGAGCTGCCACATCCAATTAGAGTATAAGTTTAAAATGTTTTATGATTACTTGGCATGTATGAATGCGTGGATATTTGGCGGCCATTTTGAATTGATGGGAGGTGTGGAACCGACAAATCTTTGGATTCCTTTTGTATCTCTAATAATATGGCCTTTCCATTTCGTTAACCTCGGCAAGCGAACGGGTCCTCCTAGAGTTTTCCGAATTACGGACCCAGTGTCAAAGAACTTCTAGCCTTCGTAGCAGGCGCCGGTAATATTATCTGACTACAGGGCGCACGTATACTGTCCTCGAGATTTCTTCCTTCGCCCTAAAAAAAATTGGCGCCCGCTACGCAGGCTAAAGAACTTCCAACCTAGGCTGGTATTTACGTGAAGTGTGATGGGATATGAAACATTCGTGATCCGTGATCGTCACCCGACTCCTATCTTTGCCTCGCCTCTGTTTACATGATGATAGTCACTTACACTTTAAAGCGGGTCCCGCGAATACTTATTCACAGGCTATCTATTGAGAGTTCAGTATTTCGATAATATTTCGACTCAGCAGGAGAGAATTTTCAGGTAAAATTCTGCGAATATTGTAATCTATCGGTCAGCTCTAAGAACCCCTATCCCCCACCACCACCTTTGCCATTTGCAGGGCATTTGTCAAGTCTCGAGTTCCCAGCTTTTAGCATTTGTCATCAGAGACTTACTATTGGGTGAGCCATATATTTTTGCTGAATTCTACATTTTCGATAGCCTGCGTGGCAGACGTTAAATGAGGAAGGGTAAGGGGGAATTCGGGACGCGCGAGGAGGACGAAAAAGGAACGCTCCTTGCAGGCATTCCTTCCCCTCCCCACCTTCTGGCGTGCCCGAATTCCCCCTCCTCTTCTCCACAATTGAGCGAATTGAACAAGATGGAATAAGCGCGATAAAGTTTGAAGCAGCGCGAATTCACACTTCAGTGACGTTTTCGTAACCATCGCCGTCTTTAGTTCTTCAGCTCCTTATTGTCTTATTTTTGCTGACAAATGATGTACACCAAATCTGTCGTTTCATTCTGTTTATTTTCCCCTAATTAGAGTTATTTTTGGTTGTTGTTCGAACATGTTAGCCGGTAATTCTTTAGACACCTTTGGCATCCTTTGTGTATTTATATTGAGTTCGCCACATGTTAAGTGTTACTTTACATCTTCAATAAGTTCTATGACCATCGCGGTGAAATGTTCAATTCGTTTTCCTTCGATTTCCTGGACACACTTCTTTTCGTCAACGACCTTGATATTCCATCCGTTTTCACTTGCAATTTCGGTAAACCTTTCCTCTGAACCATAAAAATAAGAGTAGGTGACAATAAGTCGACCAGATTCCTTAAGGTATTCCTTTGCTTTGGAAAGATAGCTTTGAAGGCCCTGGTAACCAGGATCCAGAAGGCTCCTCGTTAATGGCTCGACGTTAGTCCCTGGTGCCGTGCCATAGCCGCCCCACGGATGATTCCAGTATATCATGTCAAACTTCCTTCCATTGATTTCTTCATGATCGAAGACGTTCGCCTTAACAGCGTGGAAACGGCTTTCTACGCCATGAAGTTTTGCATTTGCTTTAGCGTTTTTCACCGCCTCATCGATGATGTCAGTTGCCCAAACGTGGCATTTCTCAGACGACAAAGCCACTGATATGTACATGTAATCACATGATTTCGAGTGCAATTTGGAATAAATAAGCACAAGTAAATTTTTTCAAAGGTTAACAAAATTGCACGAGCCCGTAGGGCGAGTGCAATTTGTGGTCTTTGAAAAAATTTACGAGTGCTTATTTATTCCAAATTGCACGAGAAAAATCATGTGGTTACTTATTAATAATATTCATGAAAAAAATGCGAGATAGCTTTAAAATCACGTAAACCACGTGCAAAAATAATTTATTCAAGTGCTGCAAATATCATCACACGTGCAGTCAAAACAACATTTTTCTCGACGTTTTTAAAGTTTACAAGCCGCAGAAACGGGCTGAACAGTTCATGGAATCGTTCAATCTGTATCGGAGTCACTTTCGATGAAACGCAATCGCCGTTTGCAAGGGCGAATGGTAGGCGAAGTCTTGTTGTTGAGGTTGAATGTTACATTGCAGTTGGTGAAGGAATTCATTACATTCTGCGCTTGTGAACTCATCTTATGAGGAATTACTGCACTTGAAGTACCAGGACCAGGTGTATTACCCGCTGGCTTCGGTGTGCTGTTCTTTCGTGAGATGGCCCACGAAAGCTGTCGCTGTTCGTCTTCGTCTGCTTCATCGTAGTCATCTAAAGATTGGATATTTCTGTGACCAGTGACTTTTGCAATTGCCGACCTTTCGAGATTCCCCTTTTTCATTTTGCTGACTACTGTTTTACGGGCGCTGTGATTGGAAAACCGCTTCTCAGATGTCTCAAGGCTGGTTCCGGAGATGATGCTCTTCATCATGGAGTTGATTTTATTTTCTCCCATGGGCTGTACCTTGTACCAAATTTCGTCGTCGGCTCGTCTGTTGTACTTTATCGAGAGATAAAATGGACCACTCGTCCTCAGATTGGGAGGTCTACGGTTAATGTACTGACGAAATAAAGCAACTGGACATTTTCCTTCCCCGGTCTGAAACATTTTGGGCTGGAACTGTCTTGGCTTTGCACTCAAACCTCCAGGTCTTGTTTTCGTAGGCCCTTCTGCAAACTCAACAAATTCGATGCCGTCGTCACCGTTCATGATTCTGAAATCCTCCAGTCTCATTCCGTGGTGTTCTTGCCTTCCACGAAGACCAAAGTGTTGGGTAAGGAGCCACCACATTGTCTGAATTAAAGATTCTGGGTTATTACCTCCGAGTTTTCCGCTCTTCCAGAGAATTTCTTCTTCCTCCTCTGATACTTGTCGAGCTTTGTTTGGGCGCTTACCACGGCCAGCCAAGCGAAGCTGTTTCGCTTTGCCTTCCAACAGCTGTTTGGACGAACTAAATTCTCGGTCACGTACAATGGACAAGGTGTAGCCTTTGTTCTTTAAATGTCTGTCAAGCGATGCCATCATTACTTTGAGGCTTTCTGGTTCATAATCTTCACCTTGTTTATTTTTCACTTCGGCGTAGAAATGCTCGAGCAAAGTGTTCAGCTCAGCCGGCTCATAATTTTCTATTTCATCTGTAATTTTCTTCTCTAAGCACCACTTCTTCCAAACAGAGAGCCAAAAATCGGTGCTTTTTGCAGTGTTTTCGTTTTTGGAGCAGTTTTTCAGTTCCTCTATAGTTGTTGTGGTCGCAAAAGCAAATCTGCTACAAACACCAGCCATTGCGGTTTTTGCTCGAAACTGATCAAGAGCGGATCCAAATCTTGCGCCATTCAGATGGCGCACTTGATTGGCTCTCAGTGAGTTCCTTTGTTTATTAACCAATCAGAATGCCTCGTTTGTTACCCCTTTTCTGCACTAAATTACCTTTTTTCTGCACTGTGTTACCAAAAAACTGCATTTCTCTTAGCCAGTCACAATCGAGAAATTTTTTCATGTATATTATTAACCGATAAAGCCCGCCCCACAGCCAACCTCAAGGAATTCGATGGATGCTTGTCGGGATTTTTTTTCCGGCGGCCTTGCAATCAAGTGCACAATCTTTGCATTTTTATCTTGATTTTGCTAATTTTGCATCTTCCCATGGTGGGGTATTGGTTATGCATGTCCTGCCAGGGTAAACCATTTGTCTTTGTCAAATTTCACATTTTCTACTACTTTTAAAAAAGCGGAATACGGCACCAAGAGAGGATAATGCCGGATACCGCCGCTTACACGTTCCTCAACTTAAAAGCCCCTCATTTATAGGCCCCCATCCAGTTGTAAAAAAGAAATAAAAATAATAAATGATCCGAAAATGACCCCTCAGGATAGAAGACACCCTCTAAATGTATCATTATGTATTCGATTTATTATGACGTTTTGAAGCTTAATTAAAAGACAGTAAGTGGAAAACGTATTTTGATTAGCGTAGCTGTAAATAGCCTGTTTCGAAGCGATTTTCCATTCCACTCGGATGAAAGCTTTCCTAAAAGCCCTTACGAAGATGTATAAGTCCAGGCCTTATAAGCAAGTCGAAGAAGGTCTGAAAAATTCGCATGTGTAATCAAATGGTATACTCGTGAAATTGGGGAATAATTTCACTTGAGTTTTGTCCAATTCCTAGTAATTTCCCTCGCCTTTTACCTATTAATATTATGGATAACGAATTACGTTCACAATCGATGGTTTTGGACAAGTTTATCAAACTGATTATCGATCGAGAACTCCGCACCCTGAAAACTGTTACATTTTGCCTTAAGTTGAGAATTTTTGGGCAAAATACTTGTTAGAATCCTTCTTGATGTGCTCTTTCGTGTGTTTAGGTTTTCTAAAACGTCTTTTAATACCCTGACATCTTTACTCATAACGTTTTAAAACTTCTTCGCCATTTTGGCACTGAGACGTACGGAAGGTTGCCAAGGCAATTTTATAATTTCACATGTGAGATTTCAAATAAACGCTGAAATTTCGCGCCAAAATTAAGAAGTAAACTATCACCCATGATATTAATAAAATTATTCTGTTATATCTCCAGCCAGTCTAAAGTGTAAGCACAGTCACTGTGTAATGTTTGGGAAAGAAGAGCAACATGGCTTGGTCTGGCTTCAGTCCCGGGCTCTTCAGTGGAGATAGCCAGCTATAGGTCTAACCTTTGGTTTTCTGAAGTCAGCTCTAGTTCACTCTAATTCCTGTACTTTTAAGGCGTTTCGATACAGTTTCTCGGAGACCAAACCGATGTTTTTCAGGCGCCTTGTCCGATCGCCAAAACGTTTTCACTAGTGATTGATTATCAATTATAAAGCTTGTCAAAATGCAGTTTTTAGTAAAATCGATATGACTATGACAACAATAAACGAAAAACTTTCAAATCGATTAAATCCGAATTTCGCGCGATCTAGACCTACTACTGAAAACCGAGACCAGGAGTGCTTACCATTTGTACGGAATTTTCGGTGAAAATTCTCCGTCAAATGGTAGTGGTATTTTTTTGGGCACCGAAAACAGGAACAGAATTGAGTGGATTATTGAGTTGTACCATTTACAAAATACCGGTAAAGTTCTCGCTTTCTCTCGACATGAAGCCTGGCAGTAGTAATCCAAACAAATGGTACAGAAAACTTCGGTTGTTTGGGTAAAAACGGGAAAAAGGTAACACCTCGAAATTTATTACTTTAATTTTTCCGGAAAATTTTCTCCTTGATGAACCGTTCCATTTGAATTCTCCCCAGAATTTCCGGGTTTTCCATACAAATGGTAAGCGCTCCAGGAACTTAAAGTGTGGTGTTTAGCAGATAACCTCCGTGAAAAGTAGAAAATTCTGTATGTTTGAATTCAAATAAAACATAAATATATTTCAAACCTTATATCTTCAATAGCCGTGATAATTTTCACTCGCACTATCGCACTACGATCGCTAAGCATCATGGGCGGTATTCGAAATCTGATCATTTGGGTCAAGATGGCGTGTAGTGGACATCTCGACTGTGGAGTGAATATTCGTTAATTACGCTGTAGAAATATACCATTTTGCTTTGAATCTCTTCCAGAAGCTTTTGAGAAACAAAGCCTGTCGAATTCTCAGGGAAAAAAACAGTCTCATCTGTTGATAAGTGTATTCTGGTGTAGCGAAAATAACCATCTACGAAAACAGGCATGGCTCTTTAACGTAACAATAATATAAATAATATATCCAGAATGCCAGCAAAACGTTCGAATGCAGGGCAATTATAATACACGAAAAAGAAACTTCAAATGGCCGTTACCATACGAGTGCTCGACGTTTTTTTCTTTCCTCGCTAGCTTTTTTCCATCATCGAATTAAATTAGCTTGCTGTCACAAAACATTTGAGGATTACTTTAATAGAGTTGAAAAAATTTTAGTAGTCAATGAAACTTGACTGGACAAATTAGATGTCCACTCTGTTGGGTAGTTGCCCTTGGCAGATAAGCTCTGATTTACGATCTAATCACGAGAAAAGTACTTACTTGTTGGCAAACCAAAAATTTATTTCGATTGTCAATTGTAACCACAACACATTATAACGATCAGTTAAAAAAACTGTCATACCGGCAACCAGCGACGCGATGAGGAATCACCCGATAGGTGTTTTTTTATCCGCCTAATGTTGTGGAGATAGTAAAATGATGCATTGCAGACTTTATTGATGTGCGCCGGTTCATTGACAACTTGTCATCAATGTACGAGCCAAAGTTCTTAATAACTGACGATTCATTATAGCAGAGTTTCCCACGGTGATAGATAACTGTTGGCGAGTGCCAATGACGAGAAATTCCGTCTTTTCATCATTGAGAAGGAGTTTGTCGTGTTCCATCCATGAGCGATTGTCGTCAATGCAATTTTGCATGGCAGTTATAGCATCTTGTTGACTTGACGAGTCATCGGGCTTGAAGGACAAATATATTTGTGAATCATCCGCATAACAGTGAGAATTTGGAAGGTGACGTTCAATGATGTTAAATAGCTTTGAAGAGTAGATGATATACAACAAGGGACCAAGACAGGACCCTTATGGAACGCCCCAGTCAAGAGGAAGACTGCCAGAGAGGGCGCCGGGAATGGAAACTCGTAGAGTTCTTGCTGACAAGTACGACTTAAACCAATCTAATGGTACTTCAGAAATTCAAAATGAAGCTTGAAGTCTACGCAACAAAACACTATCAACAACAGTGTCAAAGGCAGCGCTCAAGTCAAGTAACACAAGTAGAACAGCATGCTGAGAATTCATTTCCATCAGAATGTCGTTAGTAACTTTCAAAAGTGCTGTTTCTGTACCATGGTTCTTTCTGTAGGCAGATTGTAGTGATGGGTAAAGATCATGTTTCTTCATGTGGTTGTCAATTTGAAGAAACACAGCTCTCTCGGTTACTTTTGAGATGAAGGAAAGATAGCTTACAGGCCGATAATTCTTAAAAACAGTGTCAAGAATCGGGCGAACCAAAGCCTCTTTCCATGCAGAGGGAAAATGGCCAGTTTCAAGTGAAATATTAACCATTTTAGTTAATATATATAAATAAGCACTTTCCATGATTTTACGCACAAAAATTACTTTTATTATTGAAAGAAGTTGAAAATACATATATTTTCTCTCAAAAATGGCCTGACCAACTACTACTTATGACTTCATATCTCGTTACCATAGAAACTGATCATTACTGAACTTGCCTCAAAATGTGCGCGAGGGATGAACGAACAGCTACTGAAAACGTCAGGTGCTGATGTTTTATCCTCTAGGAAAAAACTCAGAAAAACCTCAGAAGTGGGTGGCATCCGAGTTTGAGTTTGATAGTTAAAGCTTTTAGATGCTTCGAGGACTTTTTTCAGCCCTTACCGACTGTTCGCCTCACAACTGAGGCTCGTCAATTGTTCTAGACTTAGTAGCAAAGTTCAAAGTGTTGAATGTATCCGAGTAAAACCTTCCTTCAGGTGCAATGTTTGCAATAACCGTATGTACTCGAATAAGCGCGACAGTTCCGGTGCGGTGCTTATTCGAGTATTTTCATAAGGTGATAAAAATACACTGTAATCGCTGCAATGCGGTTCTAGCCAGCAATGGAAATTTATTTTTAGTAATAGTGATGCTTTTCATTTCAAAGTGTGTATATCTCGACGCTCTTTCATTCAGGTCTCTCTTCAAAATCTTCGCGTTCTTTAGTTCTTGCGTGAATGCTGTAAACTTCGCCAGTACGACAAGCCCAACCTCCCTCTTTCTCTTCCCTGCAACTGCTGCAGTAAGGAGATTGTCAGCGTTTGCTTGTAAGGAGACGGTCAACATTAACGCGATAGCTCGATCGGTACATGGCCAGCAAGAGTATTTTCAGCATCTGGTCGTTCATGTGTCACGTACACGTCGATTGCGTTGGTGTCGTATTCTTTGGCTTTGGCCCTTTTATCTTCCGTCGCAGTGTGCAGCCTGCGTAGCAGGCGCTGGGAAAAAGTGGGCGTAAGAAAGAACGGGCGCGCGAGAGGGAGACACGTGAGGGGAAAGGGAGCTTACTTCTTCGGGGTGTTTCCTGTCTTTTCACAAGAATAAATTATTTAATAAGAATCGGTTCATGCTTAGCAAGCGTATATCGAATTATGAATGTACGCGGGAAGTTTGGAGAGTACGAAAGAAGCGTAAGAGTTACGCCTTGACCAGCTGTAGCTTCCTGAGTGCTCTCCAAATTTCCCAAGTGCACCACATAGCCAGAAAAATGCTTGCTTGCTGATCGTTAATTTTAAAATTAAAATCCTCGTAACGCGCGGCACAGAAAAACAAACGCTTCTATTGGCTATAGTTACAAACATGCCACAATAGTCTAGTTTAAAACTGACAGTGAAAATTTGCTTATTTATATCGTTAACGATCAATGGAAGCTAAGTAGAAACAAAGGTAATAGAGTCTTACATACTCAAATGTTCGTAAAGGCATGTATGGTTTGGATTCGTTAAAAAGATGTTTATGTTTCCTGGCGGGCGAAATCCAGAAAACTTGTTTTTTAAGCGAAGACAACTGTCATCCTTCGTTGTATTCATTTACGAACAATGGAAGAAGAGTGTTACATGTACTACCTGGTCACTAACGCTTCATGAGGGGACCTGGCAGCAGTTGTTTTTGCGACTTATAGTTTATGTCTTCTTGTGTAATTTGTCTTGTTAATGCAAGAAAACGTTTCCTGCCTCAGCCGCGATTGTTGGGTTATAAAAAAAGTGCATAATTTTCCGCTGCTACATGAATTTGTAAATTATTAACTTGTTTTCAAAAGGATAAACAAACGTTAAAAACGGAGGACACTTTATACAAATTGGGTTTTTCCCGAAGCAGACCAATTTGTGTTCTTTTTACAGGTGAATGTCAGAAGTCTTTACGGCAGACTTCTCAGACTTTTTAATGACTCAGGCTCTATTATTTGCGAAGCATCTTCATCGCTTTTGCTGTTGGTTTGAGTGGCTAGAAGCTCAATTCCAAAAATTCTAGAACGTTCTTCATCATTGACGTCGATTTGTGGCCACTTAGTTGAGAAAATGAGACGAAAAATCCGAGTTTGATAGTTACAGCTTTTAGATGTTTCGAGGACTATTTTCAGTCCCGCTTCCAGTCACGTTCAGGAAAGCCCCTGTTTCTTTACAGCTTTTGCGATGTCCGCATAAACGTCTACGTTTCCGTGACTTTCGTCTCTTTTATCGTGAATTCGACGGGTCCAAGCAGCGATAAGAGCTCTTGTCTCCACCGTTCTCCTTTTTTGCAGACACTTTTTTGCAACTTACAAAACCACTCTCAATGAGGGAAGACTACTAAGCCAGATCGCTTTCAGGACGTGTTTGCGTTCTCACTCAGCCGGCAACACTGTAGATCGATCTTGAACCGATCTCAGACCACCTTCTGAAGCGATCCAGGTTGGATAGATCCCAGATCTATCTCAAAAAAGTGCGAACGTTAACATTCAGCTCGTATAAAGGCCAGATCGATCTGAGATTGATCTAGCCCCTAAGTGTGAACGGGGCCTTTGTTAAGAGCAAAAACGTAGCATTTAAAGTACAACGAAAGTGTTTGAATCAATGCACAGCGTGGTTTCTTCGGTGAAAAATACTAGTTCTAATAAAAAGTGACTATGATGGAAATGAACCTGCTGCCTATGTAAGATGACTTGCCATAACATCTTTGAATTAGCGATCCTTTAAAGAAGTAGCTCCTATTACGTTTAACTGCACATAGTGGAGTACGCTAAGACGTTTTATATCCTGATTTTCGCTATTAAAAAAAGGGAAAATGGAAGAAGCCTTTGTCCCAGGGTCGAAAAAATAAGCACTGAATGGTTGACAGTTAAAGTCCACCTTTAACGAAGGTTGATGCAGGGCCTGCTCATAAACCTAAGAAGTGCTAAGCAATTAACTCTTCATTTCTCATGGTCTCTGGCAGAACTCTAAATTCCCTCTCCCTGAAAATTTCCTGTTTTTTACCCCGTTAAACTGATCCCTTTTGTAGCCTACGGCGAGAATTTTTGGAAAAAAATGACGTTTTCAAATCTACAGTCCTCCAAAAAGGCGTGTTGCCAGCTTTTCAAATAATAAACATAAGAGGTTGTTGTAACGTTACCATTGGGCAATGGGTATGAACACGACCGATATTAAAATCAGATCTTGCTTCAAACACTTTAAAACTTACCTATCCGTTCTCGGTGGACTAGCTTTATCTAAACGAGCTTCAGCAGAGACTGATTACGTATGGGAAGCAACTTTCTGCAAGTTACTCTTCTGGTTTATGGCCTTTTGCATAGCCGTATGTATACAAAACTGAAAACTCTCATTATTACCATTAAAGGTGAGCTCCTCCCCTCCAAGCATGAAATGGATTGATTGATTTATTTGTTTATGGATGGTTCTAGCACTTTCAGCTCTCTCGATTCTCTTAGCTGTATTGTGTTGCTATGATAAGACAAGTATTTAGCGCAAAATTCAAATTTAAAAAAAAAAACAAAAGAAATAATGAAACATCTTTGATTCTCATCTTTTCATAGTAAAGTGTAGTCTTTTGAACTGACTTCTGTAACTTGTCAACTTTACTTTGGATGAATTATGGCCAGCTTTGCTAATATTTGTGTCTCTTCTTGGTATCTTAGTTACATGCTAGTTATCCTAAGCGAGGGAAACTGATTGATTGATTTAATTATGGATGGTTCTATCACTGTTCATCTCTCTAAATTCAAGTAACTGTATTATGTTGCTATCATAATACAAGTATTTAGCCCAAAATTCATTTAAGAAAAAGAGATACAATTAGTTAATAAATATTCTTCATTGCATAGATTGTATCTTCTGAGCGACAATTCAGTAACTTTTCATTTTACTCTGATTGAATTAAGATCAGCGCAACTAGTATTTTCGTTTTCTTTCTAGCTTGGTATCTTAGTTACGCTATCATATCGAGAATAATTATTGACTCATATCATCATTTATTTCTACTAACGAGGCCCTGCCAGGCGGGGCTCCCATGTCGCTCGTCTGAATTTTAAAACGTCTCGTGTCGGTGTTTATTAATGCTTCACGTCGCTGTCGGAAATTGAACGAAAATTCTTTGTCTTTGTCGGAATTTTAGGAAAGGAGGATAGCGATGGGTTTTAAAGAAACCATTACAGTTGAGCAATTTCTCAGTTAACCTTTCTCGTATAGAACACCTATACATCGCCATTCACAATTAAGGGTGTGTTCCTTTCGGTGAATCCAGAAACGGATTTGGATTTTAAAACGGATTTCACGTTCCTTTCGGCAAATCCAAATTTGGATTTTTGATCTGGTGAATCCTTTTTGAAAAAGGATTCACATTGGATTTGAAATCCGAAGAATCCTAATCCAGATTAACGGATTAGTCATCTACGCTGTTCCATTCACAGTGGATTCGAAATTAGTCAGATGATCCAGCTGTACTTCCAGTTGAAGTATTCCCGTAGAGTTTCCTAATTGCTGCCATTTGCCGTAAAACATCTGAAAACACTAGAAGATTGTTCATGGTGGTACAGTAAAATGTCCATGTGCTGACCATTTGTCGCTAAAGATTGCTTAAAAACATAAATAAGTAAAAGGGACAAATAACTGCTATCTTTCTACAAACTCGCTCTTGGACGCGATAGGCACTCGATCGTGTTACATAGAAAACCGAGCTACGAAACTGGATCAAACTGAGCCGAAAACTTTAGATAATTTTCAACTTTAACACGCTACTTTCTTGAACTGTTTATGTTCCATCGTCGTTATTCGAACTGCCGACCACAAAATTCTGCGCGGTATAATCGCATAATTTGTCAAACAGTAGAAAACATGTCATTTCTTGAGAGGCTCAGGCTGTCATGCATATTGCACGCGTTTGCGAAAGGTTACCAAGATCACAAATCCAATTTCGGATTTCACGTTCCTTTCGACCGCGAAATCCGGCAAATCTCGGATCAGAAATCCGTTTTTGGATTCGCTGAAACGAACACTGTCAGCACACCCTAAGTGATCCACGTTCAACATTTTAAGACTAACTGACCTGATAAATCGTACGTGAAGGCCGATTAACGGTGGTCTACGCTGTGCGGTGCTTAAGTTACCTGGTCCCTGGTCTCTCCACCGTCGTCACCGTCCGACAGAGGTCGACAAGGATATGAGAAGTTCAGAAACAAGCAAAGTATTCACCATTTTCACATAGACCATAATTCACCTTGTTTACCCCCCGCTTTGCATAACCATTGTTTTCGATTTCTCTTGGGACGACTGTAATACCCTGGAGAATTTGGAAACATTGGTTATGCAAAATTCTGAGGGGGAAAACAAGGTGCGTCATGGTCTATATGAAAGTAGTGATTACAAGAGATGTAAAGCGTGCGTAAATTAAGCTATTTGACGGACAACCTAGTCCCAAGGTCTCCCAGGAGTTGTGCGGGATTGCGTAAATGAAGACTACGCGACGGGTCAACGCGACGCGCTCATTAGGGTCTACTGAAACTCCCTGACGAGAGACAACCTTTGAAGCGCAAGGAAAATTGACGAAAATTACTTCTTCTTGGCACTCAGACTGGTGATAAATTAGCCAAACCACCGTTCTTTGTCGCATATTCTCGGCTTTGCCGTCACTGTCGCAATTTGGCCGAGGGAGGTTGTCGCTTGTCGCCATTTCGTTCTAGGTTCTGTCGCTACTTTTTGGGTCATGTCTCTTGTCGGAATTTACCCTGACAGGGCCTCACTAACCGAAGGTAGCTGACCAGGCTCTAAGACCATTACGGCTTGCACGCCGGGCTGGCGTGGGCATGAAATCCGCACACTCGTCCGCCCGCAGTGATAACTCTATTCAGCGGCATTTCGCAAAAAAATATTGTTTTCTTCTAAGGTGGCGGAACCAGCGGGGGGGGGGGGGGGGGGGGTGGTGAACTTGGTAGTTTGTTTGTCCGGACGATCTTGGCCATCGTGACGTCACGAAGAGAGAAGCGCGCAACTTCGAGGAGTTTTCGAAAATGGCGCCGTTGTCATTTCCAAATGCTACTTTTAAAGTTGGTTTTCCTGGATATTGACGCTCCAAAATGGTTTTTTTCACGGTAGGATAGTGCAGTTCCAACATCTCTTTCCGAAAAGGTGAGTGAAATGTGTATTAATCCGAAAAATAACGCGTATGAGAGCTGTAAACAGTTTCGGTCAATTTCCTCGAGTGGAATAATGTGCCGCAAAAGTTTGCATGTTCGCACAGTAATATCGCATTTTCTCGAAATCGGTGAGGTGTTGAACATCGAAACTTGGCATAAGGGTGGGTTACTTCTATTGGAAAACATTGTCTCTGAAGTTAATTGAGATAAACTTGCAGAAAAAATGATCAGTCCATTCGAGTGTGCCAGCGTAGCCTCTAAGCTGATGCAATGGTATTCATTACTTTGCTGTTATCTCCAATAATGTCAATAGTATCACCTATTCAAGCTGTCTTTTCGGGATAAGTAAATTTTAAAGTAGTTTCTGATAGAGGGAAAGTATAGTTGCAACAGCTCTTTCCGAGAAGGAGAGTTAATTGTATTATATTCTGATGATAATTACCTCATAAACAGTCTAAACAGTTTAAGCCAATTTTTTCAAGTGGAATATTTGTCGCAGAAATTTGCAAGATCGCATATTAACATCGCATGTCTTAGAAAATCGGTTTGGTGTGGAAATTCGAAACTTGGCAGAAGGGTAGATCAGCAATAGTGGAAAACATTGTCCTTGATGTTTAATGGGAGAAATTAGCAGTAAAAATGATCAGTCCATTCGAGTGCGCTTAATATTGATATAAAGAGATGACCTCGACTCGGTTACCCCGGCACAATGTAAGTCAATTATTTTTCGGTTTTAAGAAAAAGTAAACCAAAGACTTCCCTCAACACTATGTATCTATAATAATTACACCAGGAATATATATATTTTTAACACTTGAAGGTTGTACCATATTGTTGAAGCAAAGGATATTTCTCTGTAATACCTATAAGCTTACATTAAGTTTTCATAAATAGCAAAAAAAAATAATAAGATTTACATACAACTCCAAACATGTACATCTGTTATGCATGAAGCAATTTCATATCGTCTCATATCAATAGTTAGTGCGAATGGAGTCAAACATGTACAGTGAAACTTGTATAATGTAAGCGGACACCGCAGAGAATGCTGTAGTGCCCACTTAATACAAAGTTTCTTCCTACTACATACAGGTTTTGATAGAAAATGTCATATGAGGCAGACCTGCCAACTCTCACAATTCTGCCGTGAGTCTCACGATTTTTTAACTTTTCTCACAGTCTCACGACAAGACTCCCAATCTCATGGTTTTCTGGGAAATATTCTAAATTGAAATATTACCTTGTTGAGTAAAAACATAAATTTTGTGGGGAAATTCTTGTGCCTGGATAAGCTTTGACTATTTTAGCTATGAAGTTGTCTTAGCCCAAAGAAATGACTCTGCTGTATGTTTCGTCACAGTGATAACCTATTTTCTGGCCTCTTCAAGTCATCAAAGAAAAAGCGGCATCTAATTTGTTACATAAGGGACCACACTAAAGCAAGGTTATATTAAAATAAACAGTTGATTCCACTAATGGAAAAGGGGTAGTTTAATTTTGATCGGGAAAAAATAGAATCTCACTACTTTTTGTAGAATCTCCCGATTTTTTTTCATGAGTCTACAGATTTTCCTTATTAGGGGTTGGCAGGTCTGTATGAGGAGCTAAGTACCATTTAAATAAAAGGTGGAAACATTTGGAATACTTCCAGAGATATGATGATATACGTCTGCATTAATATCTTTATTTGTGCGGAGCAATTAATTAAACCTAGATTGTACCTCAAATTTTAAGATATCAAATGAGTGAAACAAGCTTTATACAAACAAAAATGAAATGAGAAAGTACTGTATCTCATTTATATAATTTACAGAAGTCCCCTGGTGACACCAGCCAAGTGCTGATAGGGCAAGACTCCCAATCTCATGGTTTTCTGGGAAAGCAAAAGGCATCTTAAAATAACAACAGGCACATAGGGCTCAGCCGAATGGTACCATAATGACGTCAACACGTATGGAAACAGGCCTTTTCTCCGAAACCTGCCCCATTCCCCTATGGCTATTTTTATTTGCGTTTACCCTACCTCACCTCCCCTCCCCATACCTGATGAAACAAGGCTTTCAACAGTTTGTTGAGATAGGATGCTTTTTGTTTTAAAGGATGAGCTCATCATATTTTATTATCGTAGAGATGGGGGTAAGATAAGTTAACAATAATAGACAGATTATTATAGGTGGGTTACTCATTTTTACAGCTATCCCTGGAAGAAGAAATGGAAGTAAGGAGCTGACTGGCAGCCACTGAAATTGAGCTGAGAAGAAAGGAAATTGAAAGAGAAGAGAAAGAGTTGAAAGGAAAAGAAGAAAGGTTAAAACAAAAAGCAAAAGAAATTAAAAACACAGTAATAGAGGCGAAGCGGGTAGCTGCCCCACTGCAACGAATGGCAGGGCAGCTAGACTGCTTGGCTAACCAAATTCTAGAAGAGACCAAAAATTAAAGAAGAAGTAAAAGAAAAACACCAGTGTAAGAAAATTTTATTGATAACAAACCAATTCTTTTAATCAAAGTCAATGTGCAAAGTTTTTAAATGTAAACAAGTCTAAGTCAGACCTGTTATGCAAGAAAGAAAACACATTTGTTCAGTATATAAAAAATAAAAGGAAACTGGTTCTTCTAATTTCTTGTATCCTGTATGGTCTCTTCTTGCTCCATGGAATCCACTCCATCTAACATCCTCCACTTCCCACACCGCACGACTCTCTTCATGGAATCTATTATACTAGATCTTTACAGACATCCAGTAAGCAGCACCTCCTCCATCATACACTGCTTGTTTTTTCTCTTCATCTACAGAGTATTCCCAACTAAGGAAGCACCTAATTATAAAATCAGTCAGATAAAAAGAGATTATTTATATATACAAAAGTCAAAACAAAATAAATAAAGGCAATATTATCACTTAAAATCCCTAATTATTTGTTAAGCATCTCTTAAATCAGATGTTATAATGGTTTTCCTCACCTACTCCCTAAACTTCACATTAATATGGGTGAGTTAAACCACAAACACCGCCCCCGCCCCCCCAAGCAATGGTAAAAAAATATGTCTCCCTTGAATTATAAATTTTTGTAACTTCAAGCAACCTATCAGGATAATCCAAAGACTGATTTCTAATCTTAAACCAATAGCTAAAAGGCAAGGCTATGTGAAATATATCAGTAGGGGCAGTACAACAGCAAATTTTAAAGAGGGGCTTTAGAGCTATTATAATGGACCACCTATAGTCATAGAACGATTGGGTCTTTACTAAGTTACGCCTACTGAGAAATTACCACAAAGCTACATCAGCTGGGTGATAAAACTGTACAAGCTGGGTGATAAAACTGTACGAGCAGGCCCCGAAGATTGTTGGAACTGGACAGTGTCACTTGATGTAACTGACAATAGCATGGAGTCCAAGTAAGTTAAAAAGCATCAATGATTGAAAATTAAACTGATGCCCCTGCACTCCCACTCCCAGTAGATCCCCTGCCTTGACATTACCTAATAAACATACATTGATACTCGTGTCATTTTCTGAACTCGTGTAGTTATTGAACTATATTGTCGTTCTTGAACTTTGGTGTCTTTATTAAACTACACAAAAAGGAAAACCGAAAAAAATGTATCTTTAAAAAAGTCTCTTTTTATATTGTAAAAGTGTGAGAAGGATGATGATATTCATCGCATGAAAATGCTGCAATTTTTTAGATCTTTAGAAGTTTTTCCCCACCTCATTTTTAAGATGCGGACGCCCGAGGAAACACATTTTCAATATTACACCATTGAAACGCTTACTAGTGTCCGTTTTCTTGGATTTTTCTAGTTTTTTTTTTTCTATTAACTCTGTAAAGCGATTAAGGCAAAGCTACATACCCATCCTTTCTGCGGATTCTCCTCCTGGACTCTCTGCATAAAGCCCTAAAAATGTTGATGTTGATCAAAAAGTTTAGCTCACGGCACTTTACCCCAGTGATAGATTCTGTTTGACTATGTACAGGATAAAAACCATGTTTTCCTTTGTTTGTGGGGCGAAGAAGCAAAGAGAAAGGCAATGTGAACTTATCTCCATCATGAGCAATGAATGTTTCGACAAAATGATCGTAATTTATAGTGAAATGTTGCAATACAATAAGCTATAATAATATCCTTGGTTATCGCCCGACGATTTGATTCAATACGCTTTATTAACATTTGGATACGTTTGACTCAAACAGGAAATCCTTTCAAAACCCTTGAAGATTATAGCCCATATTCTATTAGAAAAAAAACACTTGCTTCTTACATTTGTTTAGTTTTAATGAATTGTTTACACAATTTGATAGTTTAGTATTAACATCATGACGCTATGTTTCGTGACCTGTCCACGCCACTTTCGCAATTTTTGTAAACATCCCTGAGGTTTGCGACTTTTATCCCACTGATCATTTTTGCTAACTTATTAGATGACTCACTTCTATCACTAATTGAGAGACCCATACCATATTAACGTCATTTGTTTTTCTCGAGACTAAATTCTGCTGGGCTCTTTAGTTATGCGTCTCTAAAGACGCGCCGGTATGAGTTGTACCATCTGGTCGATCTCGGGAAGTTCTTGATTTTTTACGATGGAAATGCTCTTTCCTAGAATATATTGCAATTTTACTATAAAGCATTAATAGATAAACACATACCTTCGGTCGTTTCATCGCAACGTCTCGACTTTTACCTCTTGAAACCACGAAACAATTTCGCTCGCTGAATCCATTTAAAGTTCCCGGGATAAATTTCTCGTGACGTCACGATGGCCAAGATCATCCGCCGCGCGATCCCTATAGGAGCGATTGACGAGTTCATCACCCCCCCGCCTGGGCGGAACTTATCGTGAGAGTTCACGAAACTGTTGCTTCTTACATTGCAAATGCGGAGGATAAAAGTCTAGCGACCGACATTGGCAATGAAGTTTTACAACTTTCAAGAGCCGTCGTCAAACATCACACGTTTCCCGAACAACAACGCTACAAATCATGGCTATTTGGCCCAGCCATCGAGAATGTTAGCTAGAGACGTTTACAGGTGGAATAAAAGTATTTGCAGATTGATGAAACGTTCTCCGTCACTTCAGCATCCCTGGGAAATAAGACTTAAAAGAAACCTTCCACTGGAGCTGTTTGATACATTGAAGTCGGCTGTTATTGCCTTTGGTTGGGGACAAGTGTCAAAAAGTACTAGTCACGTGGAGGAATTAGTTATAACAGAGGAGGATCATTTTAAGAATCTCATATTGTCTTGGAGCAACAAGTTTCAACGTCAGTTGGAGGACACAGAAGTGCTTATTAAAGAAGAAAAAGACGGTGGATACAGTCGAGTAGTGGTCGATACATCCAGGCCAGTAAAGATGAAGTACTCTAAGAAACTAGAAATGTTTACTTTGTATCTTAGTTATGGCCACTGGAACAGAGTAGGTGTTCCTCAACACTCATTTTACCGCGATCGAGAATCATGACTTGTTACTCCCTAATCATGACTTATCGCTCCATAAGGATTCAGTCTTGGGACTTTTCAGCATGCAGAGGGCAATTTTTGCCTCTTTATAAGGTCTGTAAGGAAAATATGATTCTCTCTATTTTTAACCTGTTGATTTCTAACCTCCTTGATAATGTTCCTTAAATAGAGCCAAGTTACTTGTGTATACTGTTGTTCAGAATTTAACACAGTTCAGACTGCCTACCTCTTTAAGTAATGGAAAGAGGAGGGGAGGGGCTGCTACAGTTATTGGGTTCTTGTTCTTTCATATTCTGAATTATTTAACTTTGTGAATCAAAATAATGGGGAGGAGAAAGGCATAACTATTTTGGTGCAGAAAAAGTTTTCAGTTTGATTTCCCCATTTACCAGCCCTCCCTACAAACAAAATAAGGAACACTCTGTAATTGTAAATAAACAAACTAGGTCATGATAACAAACTTTATTGTAACAATCCCCATAAATACTTTTAAGTTAACTCAACGGATTGGTTTCAAAAGTTACAGTTGTAATAGGAATGTTTATAACAGTTGTTAAAAAAGCTACAAAACAATGAAATACACTAGGTTCCAGCACTCTAATAACATTGTATGTTGCGTTCAGTAATTAAAAAATCCAACAACATTTCGATCTGAGTCAATTAGTATTTGTAGCATTGTTGTTTGGGAAACATATGATGTTTGACAGCTGCCCATGAAAGTTGTAACAATTGCCAATTTCAGTGGCTATATTTTTATCTTCTGCATAAAGGCTTGAGGAACAGTAAAAACATTTGGCTTCATTTTCATCTAGTTTAAAACCACAATAACAAGACTCAGGGAGATGAGCTTCTTTTGGTATGTACTTATCCTTACACTTGGCATACCGAAAATGAAACGGGTCAATTTTCCTAAGCCAGATAGAGCTGATGTACTCATGGCGCATGACTAAGCTCCACCGAGTTGAGAGTGTTGCATGACGTGCAAATGATGACAGAGTTACATGCTTGGCCTCGCGGCCTTGCATAGTGTTAATGCCAAGGCCAAATCCAAATTCTCGAAACAGTGCTGCATTGTGGAATGGAATTGCATATCCCACAGTCCACACTGTAGGGTTAACTGACTTCATAAGTAGGGAACAAGTGTTAAAGAATAATTGGCAGTGAACCTTAAGTTCTTGACAAATTCCTGCATTAGTTTCAACTCTACTGAATTTTGATACTGCATCACATAATTGCAGGGCAGCAAAAGCAACTGACATAAGTTTAAGTGATTCAGGCCCCATGTCATTTTCTCTCCTTAGGGAATCAATAAGAAACATAAATTTGTGGCAAAAGCACTTGGTTTCTTTACCTGTAAATCCATATTCAAATTTCTTTTTTCTCCCTTCCTTCAGCCATTTTTTTATTTTCTTATATAGTCTAGATGCACCAACATCATTCTTTATTGAAAGGACAAATTTTTTGAGAGGAGTTTCATCAGGCAGGGCTGATAAGTCAACACCCGTAACAGGGATGTTGCTTCGTGAAACTGCTTCCTCCAATTGTATAGAATGGATATACTGCCAAGCATTGTTTGAATTATGTAGTGGTTCTGCAAAAGCAAAGTCTACCAAATGGGCAATGATAGGGTCACATTCTTGCCTAGATTTCTGATCTTTAATAAACTGCGTAAGTTTGCTTCGCTTGGTTGAGGGGGCTAGACGTGTGGCATTAAGTTCATTTTCTTTGGCTTTCACCCTGGCTGCCACAGTGAGCCTGTCATTGTAATTCCATGGTTGCCATGTAAACTCTTCACTCTCACCAATTGCCCCATTTACAGTGTATTTGTTTCCATCATGAACATTTGCAAAAGAAGAGAAGTAATGTGCAGCATTACTCAACTCACCAGCAAATGTGGCCAACCACTTCATATCAGAGGGAACTAATTTGAACTTAAATTGCACAGGGTACCCTACCACAGTATACCTCTTACTTTCAACATAAGCAATGTCAGAAACTAATTTTTTCGCATAGAGCTTCATGACAACATGAGACTCGGAGCAATTTGCTCCAGCAAGGAGGAAGTTTTCATTGTGGCTCGCAATTCGTTCTCCCACATTGATAAAAGAAAGAAGCCATGCAGTCGCTTCATCATCCTTTCCGAATGGTGCGCCGTCAGCACCAATGGCTACTTTGAATTGGTATGGAGCCTCATTAAAATGATGAAAAATGGTGATCCTTCCTTGCTTAAGACTTTATCAACATGAATGTACAAATCTGCAAGTTCAAGTAGAAAGTCCTCAAGTTGCCTGAAAGCTCCTTCCACTTGTTCATCCTCCCCTAAGTTTCCACAAAATTCTGATTTCATATCAATTACTTCACCAACTTGAATAGATTTGAGAAAAGAAATAACCTTTTCGTAAGTAAGAATTTTAGGTACTTTCACTCCTGATACCTTAATACAGCTTCTACGAGCACTATTTCCATCAGATTTCATGTACAGGCTTTGCCTCACAGATTTGTATTTTTCTTTACTAATTAATCCTTTACAATACAAAACCTTTATACTTCTGACTGCATTGTCAGCGCTTTCCTCAAATTTAGCTACTTCTTTGTTTACAACTGATGGAAGTACTTTCTTTGCTTTCTTAGAGCATGTGACATAGTTCTTGAGTTTCTCGGAACTTGCAGTACCAACTAATGAGACCCACATACCATCAAGGCAAGGTCTTTTGTCACTTTCTGTGGCACCATGAATTTCAGCACATGCCTCAATGGTTTCATGTT
>OZ037785.1:29226303-29353803 GCA_964035525.1 Porites cylindrica
CTGAAACTTTCCTTCGCATCGATTGACTTCCATGCAGAAATAATGGTCCAGTTTCGCTATTTAAGACAGTCACTATATTTAGGCAATTTCTTTTTTATAAAAAAATGGTTTACGACATAGAAGAGTAACGTGTTATTAAGTCTTAGAGGGTTGGGCGCGTTGGGCAATTTTGTGATCGTCGAGGCTAGTTAAGAGTACATTAGCCTGGAATGCAGGTGTATTTTGTATTGGGGACGAGTGAAAGCTCTTTTTATGCTCGTAACGATGTATGTAGCCGTCAGAGGAAAATATTGGGCAGAGTAGAAATAACCACTGAAGATTTGTTGCTAGAATAACATCCATCGGAATCACTGAATTCCTACTACGTCCACAAATGCCGTGGAAAAAGAAACGACGAGGAGGTAAAAATGGCAGATCTTTGCCACAGCAATGTATATGTTAAGCATCCCAGTTAAAACAACGGCGTATTACTAGCTATTACTACAAAGTGGAGCAAACCTTATCCACGGTATTATACCATGTACATTGTAACTATAGCAAGATACCAAGTAATATTGGACACCGAAATAGCTGAGTTGATCAAGTTAGAAAGAGAGATGCAGACTTTTCTTTTTATTTTGTTTTGCACTTGGACCGTTTAAGCTCCAAGCTAAAGCACCTTTCTCACAAATCAGAAGAGTCAACCAAGCATCTACTTATTCACTGTGGTATCGGTAAGAACAACGGGTTAATTTTTCCCACATTACCTAGAAAGACACACATACAACAGTATTACACGGAGGGGCCTATAGGTCATCGTTGCGGTGCCGAAACCTCGTGGGAAGAGGGTAGGGGTACGAAGAAACTAACGACTGACAAATGTGTCCATACAAATACAACAAAATTAACAAATCAAACATAACTTAGAGGCTCGAACGAATGCTGAACTAATTAGACTAATGGGAATTTGAAACGAATAACCCTACACAGTATCTACCCTATAATTCTTCCTAGCCGAACCAGTCCTCTGATTCGTGCAAGCAAAATATAAAATAGCTATTGGTGCCAAATTATGAAATGAGATACCGACCAAGTTGCGCACACTTTCAAAAAACAAATTCAAATTTAATATTCGTGCATCATTACTTGATATATTGGAGACTGGCGATACTTATTATGAAATAGATGAAATTATTCTTAAAATGAAGAAAGCAGAACCAATTTTTTTGTAATCCTGCTTATAAAAACAGCCAGCTAATGTTTTGTTTTCCTTTCCTCCTTAGAGTTTTAATTGCACCCTTTTCATATGTTTTTCTTCGTCAGATTATAATTTTTGCAATTAGTTAATCGCTCCATATTTATTTGACAGATGCATAAAACTTTGTCTTGTCTTGTCTTGAATTAATATAATATTTGCTCTTTCTAAGCGCTGGGGTTTTCATCATTTCATTTGGCCTACTGCGAGACTGAGAGTCATCGCCGCTCTTCTTCGTCGGCTTCATCGTATTCGTTGAGGAAATTTATACCTCTGTGGCCTGTGCGATATATTCTGAACTTACAAACTCTTTGCTTTCTTCAGCTTGCTGACTGTTGTTTTCTTGCACTATGATTCGTATTCGTAAACTTTTTTCTCACTTTCTTTAATGCTAGTACCAACTACGGATACTTTCATTATGTTAGTTATGGTATTTTCCCCCATTGGTTTAGTTTGAACTAGTTGTTAAAATTTTCGGTTTCGTTTGCTACTGAGGTAGAAAAAAAAAACAGACCATCGCATGGATGTTTTTAATAGAGGTCTTCAATCTACAAAAGACTTAAAGAGAGCAACCGTACACCTTTCTCCTCCAAGAAAAAACGTACGTGACTTGAAATCCCAGTTGTTATCATGGAAAACTTGACTGTATCCTTGTTCATTTAAATGCCTGAAAAGTGTAGCTGTCATGGCGTAGTCTGTTTTATGTAGCTTGTTTAGTTTCTCCGGCTCATTTTCCTTGATTTTGTTGACATTATTTTTCTCTTAGCACCGCATTTTCAATACATTTAGCCAGAAAGACGTACTTTTTACTGTGTTCGGGTTTGTGGAATATTTTCTTAACTTTTCTATTGTTGTTTTGCGTACAAAATCAAATCGTTGTTTGCTAAAAACCATGGCCAGTTCCTTAAATTTTGTTGTTAAAACAGCTCTAATCTGATTGGTTCTTAGTGGTTTCTTTTGTGTTTTCAGCCAATCAGAAACTATTTGTGATTTGCACTCGTGTTACAAGAACTGCACTCCTTTCTCAGCCAATCAGAATTGAGTAATTTTTTCGTTTATATTATTAATCTCGAAATCTTGCCTTTCTCCTCACATTTAGATAATGATTAATGAAACTAAGAATACTTCTGCGTGCTTTCCGTGACTAATTGAAAGCACGTGCTGTCAGTGTTTATACGCCGGAAATGTGAAAACAAAGATAATTGTGCAAAATTAAAATATTCTTAAAAGACGGCATTTGTCTTATGAGCGAGTTAAACTTCGAAACATCACGAAAATATCGCATTTGCTTTACACCAGTCATCTGTATGCTGGGTGAGGCTCACGAAAGTGATCTTGTAAGTTATATTGAAACGCGTCTATTAACGTCGGCAAGGGAAACAACATCGGAATGTTTTGTGTGTGCGGATACGACCAATCACAACTTAGTCCTAAAACGTTCTCACGGTTTCATTAATCCCTTTGATTGCATTGTGAACATACCTTTCAAGACGGTACCTTATCAAGTAATGTTTTGTCCAATCAGAGAAAAGCGGAAAGGTTTCGTGTCTTGTTCAACGTTGCGTGCTGTTCATATAAGGGAATTTAAGATGGAGACGTTTTCGGGGCGACGGCAACTTCATCCGGACGTGACGTCATGATTTCTGCACTATTGCCCATGCTCTTGCTCACCAAATTGCCGTCGTGCTTAACCGTCGTGCTCCCGCCGGCGACGTGAAACTGGTCTGTTTGGCGTTGTGGCGAGAACGTGAGTATTTAACTCTCATTTCAATCAGGTTTCTTGCATTTAGCAACCAGAGTTTTGCTGATTATCGTCCTTAAATTGTCCTTGTTTTCTTTGAGTCACATTTCAAGTTCGATTTCCAAGCTCTGTTATCTAAACTTACATCTTTATAATGTTTCTATGTTTCATGTTACAGAGTCAAGATCCAATCTGATCCAATATGGCAAACAGCAAACCGTAAGTGAGCTTTACATGGACAAAATTGACCTACGAGCTAAATGAAAGTATCCGGACAAAAAATATGAACTCCGATATTTTAATTGTGTGTTTTTAGCTCACTTTTTTCGTTAGAGTATCGTATAAATGAAACGTATGTATTGAAAATTGTTTAGAATAGTTGGCAATACCACGTACTAACGTGGGAATACTGAAATAAAGTTGTTGTTGTTGTTGTTGCTGCATGCAAGCAAATAAGCATTAATTCTCTTAGTTCTTTATGTAAAGCCATATTTTCCTCTTCGGTAGTTCTCCAAGGCGCCGTCCTCCTGAGTTCACTGCGATCTTAATGTTCAAATTAGGGACCTTAAGATCCTTCATTGAAAGGGATATCAATGCGGAGCTCTCTCGCGCGCGAAGCAAGCGGCCGCGTAGCACCATGCGTTAGTAAATCTACCCATCCCATAAAATTTGTTAATCACGTCACTGTACACCGACCGCCCGCCGACCGTCCGTCCGCACCACAGGCATACCAATGTAAAATAACTCAATCAACAGGTATGGTAACCCAAATGCAACTCGAGGTTATTTTGGGGGAAAATCGCATAGCCGCCCGCGTTACAACTCAAGAAAGACGAAAACGGAAAGCGGAAATTGTTTCTGTATCCCTGTTGTCTAAAGTATTAAGCTTAGATTAATTGTCATGCCCACAAATTTGGAGTATAGAGCAAGAGAAAAAGAGAAAGTAGGCGGCAGGCCAGCGAAGCTCAACGAGAAAAAGGGCGACAGAGATCTAGAGGGAGAGATGAAAAAAACAAAGGAGACATTTTTTTGTTGGAAGAACAACATGAAAATTTTATTGCTGGTTTTCAGTGTCACGCCATTCAAAATAGATCAAAATAAAAATCAAAACCGTTCAATAGATAAAGTCCAGAATCTGGGAAATGAAAGGAGGTACATATACAAAGACCCTCGCCAAGATTCAGGTCAGAGGATTATTTCGTATACGAGATATCCGAAGAAATGTTTTACCCAAACTTATAGAGATTTGTATGGAGACGCCTTGCTGGTGTTCACCTGGATGAGCTCCAACATGGCGGACGAAAACCAACAGAAACATCTGTTACCGAGTTTTGCTACAAAAGCGTGAATTTATTCTTCGAGAAACTCATAAACATTAAACTAGTTCCTTTTCTAATACATGAACTGTTTAAATAGCAAAATTTCCTGAAATAAGTAAATTTTTTTAACCTACATGACAGCTCTCTTGGCCGTCATGAAAATGCAGCGTCACGCAAAAGCTTAGAAATTCAAGCGTACTCTATCACAAGACCAAGAACCCTTTTGAAGCGAAAATTTGTATGAAAATTGGTTTTCAGCTCCTCTAATGCATCGTGAAAGTAAAATCCCGGTAGGATCGACATTTTTTTAGTTTGAATTTTAGTGACGTCATGTGAAAACCAACCATAGCGGCGGTGACAACATGAGAAATGCTAGCGGCCACCAATGCAAGGTGAAAATAAGCTGCAGTGAAAAAAAATCAACGAGAACACGTATGACATTTCCTCCAAAAAAAGTGTAACTAAGAAGTTGTAGTCGTGCAAAACAAAGGCCGCGGAAATGTACAAAAAAGTGTGCTGCACGTGAAAAAATGCGTTTTTGCTAATTAACCTATTGTTGTTTAATCAGCGTTCTCGTTGACTTCGCTTCTCAGCATTACACAATTTTATATTTTGTTTGAACAAACTTCGAATATTATCGAGAGCTTCGCTTTTAGCCCTAGCTAATTCTATATATTAGAATTGTTTGAGTTAAATGTGTTGAGGCCTACTTTAATTACAGTCAAACCGGGAAAACCGTGAACACCAAAAGTATTTCTGGAAAGTTATTGTCTTGCAAGAGAAAAGCCAATCAGGCGAGAGAAAACTAAACCGCAAGCAAGAACGAATTTGTTTGTGGTTTTCTCGAGCTAGATAAACTAACATTAAAGCCAGGATTCGAGCCAGGACTCGAGCTACGACTCGAGCCACGACTCGAGCAACGACCTCGAGCCTGGATTCGAGCCAGGATTCCGGGTTTGGACTTTTCTAACTTTACTGCATGAAGCAAAAAAAAAAAAAATAATGAAAATGATTAATAAACAAAACTAAAATAAAAGCAACACAAATGACTCCTAACCTAACTAGTAACCTCCTCGCCCTAGCCCTAACCCCAACCCTAACTTTACCCTAACCTAACCCTAACCCTAATCCTAACTTAACCCCAACCCTAACTCTAACCTAACCCTATAACTCGAGCTGTTCTTCCATGATTGCCACAAAACCCTCCTCTTAATGGTCATGGGACCTGCAGGACGTGAAAATGGCGGGAAAGCGAAAAATTGTCGAGTAATTGTGGAGTTATTTTTTGTGGAGTTATTTTAACTCCAAAAAAGAGTTTAAAGAACTCTTTTTCAGGAGTAAAAGTGACCCCAGATATTGAGGAGTTAAATAACCCCCAAAAAGGAGCTATCCTGTACCTGAAATTTTTACTGCACTTTCAGAGTTAAATTAACTCCAAAAAGAATAAAAACAACCCATGTAAGGAGTAAAAATAACGGAGTTATTTTAACTCCAGACTGGGAGTAAAATGAACTCTTTTTCAGGAGTAAAAGTGAGTTAAAGTAACCCCCAAAAAGGGGTTATCCTGTACCTAAAATTTTTACTCCATTTTTGGAGTTATACATGTAACCCCCCAAAAATTACGGTGTGGGAAAAGCAGTGCGATCAAAAGGGTAGACAAGACGCGGAGACAACATAGAGAGGGAGGGTGAGAGGGATTCTCGTACCATTGCCCCCCCCCGCCCCCCTCCCCCCCCGCTCCCTTGAGTCTTGCTAAGGCCAGGAGCCTATAATAATGGGCTCCAGCTTACGCTCAATTACTAGCCGCTGTTTGGGAAACGAGCCTGCGCTCCTCCTCCAATCAGGCGGCCGTCTCTTCTCGGGAATTAACCGAGAGAGTGGCGGAAATCGAGCCAAACTCTTGCACCCAGTCCACCCAGCGAATTTCAGGGCTGCGCACCCCCAGTAGACAAGGCTTGCACTGAAGGCTAGCATGTGTTCGTCGCCGCTCAAACATCAGAAAAAGAAGAAAGGAAACCACAAATCGGTTAATTTTCTTAACTTAGTGGCAATATTTAATACTACAATCATGACATTGTCACTACACAACTAACCACGTCACTTCTAATAAAAATGCGCTGCCACACACACAGCGCAACGATTGTTTTTAGCATTTCAGTGCTTCCTTAAGACCTGTGACATCTGTCTGAAAAGAGGTACTAATATAAGAAGGTCTAAATGGGGGTACCTCGGTAACAGTAAACACTTCATTTTTTGGCTTTGTAACATGAAACAGTTAATAAATTTTAGGCATGTACCACCAACAGTAAAAACTTTTTTGAAACAGTACATTTTTTCCAGAAAGAAGCAAAAACGGCTCCAAAAAGGCCAACATTATTTTGTTCAGTATAACAAGGAGTTTTCGACCATTTTAGGACAATTTATTTCGACAGAAGATTTCTGAAGACTAACGAAGAGGTCCGACCATCGCCGAAGATGTCCGAAGAACCCTCCAAACACTTAACAGTACTTTCTTCGGAAACAGCAAACATTAAAAATTCTGGGCAAAAACACTAAACACTGAACCCCATTCAGACTCTCATATAAGTACACTGTCTACTCTCCCCTCTTCACTGAGTAGTGTTTAATTGCATTGACGTAAACAAGCTAGTTCGTAGAAAAATGTTATGTAGCTGCATAATTTTCACTTTCAAGTGTTAACTAACTTCGAAGAAATCTTAGACTTGGTCCAAATGAAAGATGATATTCGTTGCAGAAATGCTGTGTTACAATTAAAAAAAGCTTATTTAATTTCTACTCAAATTCACATTCATTTTTGTAAACAAACGACGGAACGATTTTGCAGTAAAATGACAGGACATGCAGAACAGTCGGCTTGACTTGACATTAACACTGTTTGTTTCTTTCAGTCCACACTTAAGTCACGCGTACAGTTTCTTTACTCACCGAAAGGTTTCTTAAACTACGCACTTCTGAAATTCACGTTGCACCCACTTAACGTATTCTTCAGCTTTCACCTCAATCTTCTTACGTGCCTCATGACCATAGTTATGTCGTCTTGATCGGCGCATCAGGCGTGAAAGCCTGAAGGTTTGTTCTGGAAGACTGTGTTCCACGTGTGCTCGTTCTTCATTTGTCAGCAGATGGGTTGTTTCCCTTGGGGCAGGAGCAGAGAGAGCCACGGATGACTTTAATCTTAGCCCCCTTTTCTCGAGCTTTAAGAATTCTTTTTCCATCGCCGCCCTATCTTCCATTAGGTTAACTACTTGGTAAAACATCTTGCACAGTTTTCGGCATTCTTTCGACGATGGGCCAAAGACAGCTGCGTACTCCACGTAAGTAGCGTCAATCCTCTGGGCTAAATCATCGTCGAAGTTCACGAAGTATTGTTGCATTTCCTGCCGGGCTCTTTCATTCCTTTTCTGGGGACTGATTTGACGCGACCACAGCACAAAAGAGGTAATGTGTGACATCGCCTTGCGCATTCCAGACAACTTTTTCAGCGGATATGCGCAAGGTTTTTCCACCGCTCTAGGAATAATATTTTTATTCCAGCTGATAAAGAACTTGTCACCACCCAGAGTTCCCCCAGCACATTCAAAGGCTTGAGGTCGTGGACCTTTTACAGGCATCACAAGACAATCACGAAGATTTTCGTAACTTTGCTTGTCATCGGTCAGTCGCAACACACGCACGTCTCCTGGATGGTAGCATGGGCTGCGTGCTACCACAAACTTTTTGTCAACACCAGGAAAACTTTTTGCTTCGTCATCTGACATAGTGGGGTTGAAATAGCATTCACCGTACTTCAACTTGTTGTAAGGATCGCAAACAGCAAACACTACACGGGACTGAGGGACGAGAATTCTTGTTTGTCCGGGAGCCTTTTTGATCTCGTCTAGCTCTTTACTTCTCAGGGACTTTAAACGCCTCTTCATTTGCGCATCGATTCCGCGGGTTTTTATTTCTTCCAACAGTCCCAATTCCCCTTTGAAGCGCAAGAAATACTCTGCCGTTTCTTTGCAGATACCCTCCAACAGCTCAAAATAGCCAGACTGCAATTTCTCAAGATTTTGAAGAGGAACACCCCTTTCTGCCAAAAGCATGATCATCTGATTGTCTAGCCTGCGTGCAGACGATAACTAAACTCTGATTAGTACCGTCTGCGAAGCAGCACAGAGATCCTTGTTCTGGACCCCCAACGGACTCAACGAATTACCGGAAGTGCGTTTCGAATTCCCCTTCAACCTGATTGGCGATCACGACAAACAAAACAAAGGCCTTTTTTAACTGGCCAATCGTGGCGCGTACTCAAATCTGGGTACACAGCTGGAAGTCCAGAACAAGGATTTCGGCGCTGTTTCGCAGACGGAGTTAACCAGAGTTTAATTTCGTCTGCGCGCAGGCTACTGATTGTCCAGATATCCATTCTCGTAAGGGTGAGAATAATCCAGTAGATCTAGAAAGTGGAGTGACTCAGGCATATTCTGTTCTAGTGTCGCAAATTTTCGCATTGATTCGTGGAACTGCACTTTGATTTCCGTCAAGTCTTCTTTGAGGACCAGCAGACCTTCAGCTCCTCGGTAACGGACCTGCACGGTGCTAGGATGATAATCAAGCTTCAGGGTCTTTTGTACCTCCAAAGAGAACTCACGGGACATAAAACCGCATCCATCAGTGAAAGTGTATGATCTAAAAAATCCACGTTTTATGTCTTGCTCGAACCTGCATTGGGCTGGATCCAATGAATGAGTTTGTTTCAAAGGCGAAAGGAGCATGCCAATTTTTCTGGCTCGCTTTCCTATATTTTTTTTCTTCTAGAAAGTCGCCAAACTGCGCCAGCAGTCCATGGATTTCTTCGTGGGATGCATTCATGAAGAAGCAGGACTTTCTCCTCAACTGAGCTTCCGAGTCAGGGGCACCCAACGAGGATATAGTTCAAAACCAGTTAACATAGCATTGTTGAACGTATTGTAGTCTTTAAACGGTAGATATAGGCATATTTTTATCCCCTAAAAACTTTTCATCTGTTCGGATTTCCTAGCTGAAAGTCTAGTGATCCGAAAATTATAGGGATCAAAACTTACCTTTTCGAAAATTTCAGCCAGGAAAAGGCTCCCGAAAATTTTAGGTGGCCTTTTTTAGGGTAAAAATCCGTTCAAAATGGGTAATTATACCATTTTGTAGTTGTTCGAAAATCCCAGGAGAAGCAGGCAAGCAAGTAATTTTACAACAAATATTTCGAAAATTCTAGATCTCAAATCGTCTTCCTAACAGATATTGCCGTTGGGTGCCCCTGCCAAGTGACCAAGAAAAACGTACAGACGTTGATTCCAGTATATCCCTCTCTCTAGCACTCTTTCACATAATTCCTTCACATCTTGGGCTCTTTTGATATTGAATGACAACTTCATCAACATTTCGTGGAAATCCTTTTCTGAGCGTTTTTCGAGGAACTTTGTTAATAAGGTGCAATCTACCTTTTCATAATTGACTGTGTAGTTATTCTTACCCGTGCCATGAAATTGCACGTGTAATATGTCGGTGTGCTCGCATCTAGGTGGAAGGTTGTTGGTTTGATCTGTTATGCACAAATGAAATTCCCCGGCCATGGGCATGTAGTTCTGGACTTCTGCAAGGCAAATCACTAAAAATTAGTTTGCAACTTTATATTTTGAAAAAAAGTATAGATCGCCCGCTAACGTTCTGGCGAAAAGGAACGTCCGAATTATGAATACTGAAACTTTTATAAGTACGTTTCTTACAAATTTAAGGTTCCAACGTTCAAGCTTTGTACAGTTTTCAAGTTGCGTTGCAAGTGCAAGTGCTTTAAACGTTTCTATTTTGACGGCTATTAAGCCGGGGCAGTCGGTAAGATCGTTGGTTTATACAGCTTTAGGCCAACCACGCAAATGCTTGCGTGACAAACGAAATCACACCGAGAAATGCAGTGACTTACAATCATATTTTAAAACACTGTGGCTATATGCCTGGCAGCCGGGAAGGGTCTTAAAAAGTCCGGCATATTATGCTATGGAAAATAGCAGCAAGTCGTAGTTTCTCTGTTTCATATTTTTTCATAGATCAATCGAGGCCTTATTACTTATGTCCCGGATTGAAAGCAAATATTGTTTTATAAGTCTTGCATATTTGGAAGAGTTTTAAGAAATTTCGAAAGCTTTTCTTCCTGAAGATACTTCAGTTGTGATGGTGATGATGAAAGTCAGGCACGCAGCGTGGCATCATGCTCATTGCCCTTCATTTTGTCACGAAACTATCCCGACAGATGGTCACGCCTCAGCCAAATAAAAGCCACTCAATCCAGAAGGACGTCGTTTTCGTTGCTTGTTTTCCTTCAAATCGTCGGTTTTTAACGAAATCCTCGCATATCACAGTGGCGGATCCAGACCTTCGGATAAGGGGGCTTCGGGCCTCATTTTGGTCTAGAAATAAGGGAGGGGGACCGGGCCCCCTAGCCCCCCCCCCCCCCCCAGATCCGCCACTGTATCAAGATACCAGATACCGTGTTATTTTTCAGTAACCTGATCAAAACTGAACCTGGTTAAAAGGGTTAACAGAGTATTTTATTTTATTTTTTTAGTGAGCGGACGTACGTAAGTCAGGCATTTAGAACTAAAAAATCTAGATAGACTGGATGCGACACGAACAAAGTATGTTCACAAAAGTAGTGACAGTAGTGCTGGCGTGTGTGGTGGAGCTTATGTTTACAAGGTGGAGATGATCATGCAGCTGACGCGAGTAGAAATAAGTTCAACTGAGATTTCGAGTAAAAAAGCTTCGGAATCCCTTTTTGTTTGACCGAAAAGCAGTTATAAACTGACAAGAATAACGGTTTGGATCCTAAAGTGTTATTGTCTTTCACTTAGCAACTTCTATAACCTGATTTGGACGATACATCTCGTCCTATACACGTTCGATGATCACAACATCGAACAGCGGTCAAAATATCATTTTGTGAAAAAAGGACTTAAAAAGATAAATAAATAATTTCTACATTCACCTTAAACCACAATAAGTGAGTCAAGAGTTTTAGTTCTCCCAGCAGAGTTGCTTGTAAACGTTTCTGCTTCCAATGCAAACACTGTGCCCGGAGATTAAACACTGACGAAAGAACGATTCTTGGAATATGCCCGGAAGAAAACCACTCTACAAAGTTGTTCCCAGACTTTTCTCGGTTTTAAGTGACCGTCACTGATCAACTTGGTAAATTTCATTTCGCTTTCGGTTTTTCTTGGGTATTTTCATTTGGAATGTGAAAACAACGGCAATAAGAATGAACTGAAACCAGCCAATAGGTGGTGGAAACAAACAAACAAACAAACAAACAAACAAAATCAAAACGGCCAAGAAAGGGAAATAAAATTTCCTCGGCTATAAGTGGCAACCCCGGCCAGACCACCTACTTGCAAGGTTATCTCCTAGTCTACTACCCCACGTCACCAAATGTTACGCAGACGTGTTAATATTATTCTGTTTAAGGCTTTTCCCCGTGAAATTCTGCCGGTAGACGCGGTTTGAAGTTGGTGGAGCTATATTATAAAGAATTCAAATAAGATACTGATTCAAGGAAAATTAAAGCAAGGCCTTTGGCCCAGACTCTTCGTTACGTTACAAAAAATGTGATGAAAAAACCGTAATGCAAGTACTTTTACAAGATCTTGTTTCGTGAATCTTTGAAAATCACGCCACGCGATCGGTGGTTACAGGCATTTTTTGCAAAATGTAGAATTTTTTTCCCCATTTAATATTTTATGAATCAACGAGAATTGTGCTATTCCCTTTATAAAACTTCGTGATTAAATTGAACGCTGTGGCACTTATTTCCTGCAAAAACTTGCCTATGTTTGAATCAGGCACTTGAGTTGAGTACACTAAGACACAATGCTAAACAAATGTTACAGCAAAACATATTCTTTATTTTCTTTGGGCAATTTGAAATTGTAGATGGTAAATCTTTTAAATAAGCTTGATCAGAAAAAAAGAACTCCGAAAATAGATTTATAGTCCAAAGGTATTCTTTGCATATTATTTACAATAAGCGTTTTTTTTATAAATTCTTTCCTCCTCGTTTTCATGGACAACTCTTTGTCCTAATTTCCTAAATTCACTGCTTCACCAAGGAGTAGCGGATCACACTATGTCCTCTTGCGACACATCCAGCATGTCTGCTGTAAAGAGACAAATATAACAAAAAGCCACATAAGTATTAAATTTAGGCATCTCAGAGGCATATAAAAAATGTCAAAAAAATAAACGTGTGAACAAGACTGCGAACAACTGCGAACAAGTCTAGGTGCGCGCACGAGTGGCTCTGGGAACTAACAACAATCACCTTTTGACACAAATTTGCTCCTCCGCCATTTGTCGTTTAGACGGAGATTCAAATGGAAGAGTAGCTTTACACTGACCAAACAACCTACTGAATCATTTTTCCTTTATCGTCACTTAACACCAAGGAGGCTAGAACGTTCGGCCGCCATATGGCAGCTAATGTTTCTTATGCGTAAGCGTCATATAAGAATTTGTTTGGGTAACGCTGCAATTTTGCTTGACACTTCGTACAAAGACAGACTGCAACAACACCGGGTCACATTATTTGCACTTTCTTAAAGAATGTTACACGTTTAGGTCCATTCGTTCATTCTAAGGGACTTGTCAGAAATTAGCAGGGGGGAGGGGGTTGGGAATTTTAAATTTGGGTTCGGAAATGAGGTGACCCATCCCTGCAATGGGAGTGAAATTTGCTAACCCTCCCCTTGACCTTGGCCTAATATATCATGACCCCCCCCTCTTGTATAAATGATAAAATCTAGTTCTTGCAATGCACTAGGGTGAGTCAGTATTATGAAAGCTCAAAAATATATTTCTAATCTGTTCTTTGTAATGCCATATACATACATTTTCGATGACAGCAATAAGAGTCCGACTCTGATTCTGACAGCTGATCACTCGACTCTCCTATTTCTCTCAGTTTTTTTTTTCACAAACTAAAGAACTTCTTTTTTCTTCTGTGGGTGAACCTCTACATGATCACGGACACATATTTGCATGACCCTCCCCCTTTTCTGCAGTCTCAAAAGTTGTGACCCTCCCTCGGTCTCCACCCCCCTCCCCCCTGCTAATTTCTGACAAGTCCCTAAATTTCATTTTCCATAAAAATCCTTATACTAAGCTTGGGTAACTTGTAATAGCTAGCTGTTGGCACCCATCCTCTTCGATCCTCTTCCGAAAATGGCACTCGACTCGCGCTGAGCCTCCAGTGCTTCACCAACTCGCGCCTGGCCCCGATCAATTAGAAATCATTGGCCCCATGTCATACCAGCCAACGAAGCGAATGGCTGCCCGGGGTAAACGAAGCACAAATGATCCCAAAAGGAAGCTTTGGGGACGGGTGCCGTTATACAACGTTTGTAGTCACACAAAATGGAAATCTTACCAGTAATTGGAGCCACTACAACAACTTGATGAGTGTAACTCTTCGCCTCTTCGTATGGTGACATATAACCTTGCACACTAACACATGTACTCTTGATGGAACTTGTTGATGCATAATTTTCACAATTCGTTCTCAGTTCTTTTAAACTAACACTATCACTTTCTACATGCCCTTCTGAGCAAGACAAGTCCACAACAGAGGAATGAGCGTGGCTTTCATTGCTATTAGCGTCCGTTGTAACGTTTTCTATAGAGTTATATGTTTGTGTAGGAGCTTCCACCATGTACTGTGGTATGCTACTTATGGATGAGCGAAAGCTGTCTGCACGAGACAAACATCTCCCACAACGTCGTATAAACCAGTGCCTTGCTCTTCTTGGTTTATTTGTTGTTCCTTCTTTCTCTAAAAAAGAAAACAGAACACAAATCAAATAAAAATCGTTACCTTGTCAAAGTTCTCAAAAAGAAAAAAAAAAAAACCCTGCAAAATCGCAGCTATGAACCAGTGAGTTCAGTGGCCAGAATCAGGATCGGTAAAAAGGTAAAAGTTGAAGAAATATCACAAACTGATCGTCACGGCGAAGAGAGAAAAAAACAAAACAAGTAAATTCTATATTAACATAATATGGCTCTTGATATAAACTATTCTTGCCCGATGATTCGGTTTTCGAATATTTCGTCTAAATATGATGAAAAAATATATTTATTTCAGTCTGTTTTATCTTGTCTCTGTCTTATCAAGTTCCTTTTTGCGATTTTTAGCTAATTTCTATAGGAGCCTTGTGACCGTGAGGGGAACGGGCTCGAAGAAAATCAGCCAATAGAAAGTCTCGATAGATCGTGTCCAGTTCAACTATGGCGAGCAACTTTGAAGAACATAAACTTCGCCTTCAGAAAAATAAGATAAAAAGTAAGTGAGAACAAAGTGCAAAACAGATATAAGGCCATTCTTCCTTACCTACTATATTGAGCATGCACAAGGGGCATGTATAATTTGATAAAAGCCATGGGTCCACACACTCCTTGTGGAATTCGTGTCGGCATGGAACTATTCTGACGTCCTGCAAGAAGAGGTTAGTGCTAAGTAGACAATTGAAAATGGAACAGATACTTTTAACCTTTTTATCCCCCTAATCTTTTGTGTTAGAATTGTTTTCAATTTCCCTTGGGATGAATGACAATTCAAGAACAAACGGTACGGTAAATACTGAGGAGCAAGCAAGGAGTACATGTATTCGGAAATGCACGTGTGGAAAATGAGTACAGCACAAGTTTAGTTTAAAAGTTTATTTAGGTTCGCAAATTCTTGACAGGGTCACCGCAACAGCGCGTGGCACCACTATGCGGGCCCTGAACAGTCCCTCCCCCTGTAAGTGGGAATTACTGCTCAAAAGTCCATCACTCTGCCAACTGAGCTAACTTTGCTTGATTCAATATTATTTCATACAATAGACCATTTTACAGTTATGAGCCTAGTATCATAGTACCCTAGCCTCTGAGTGAATGTGAGGCTGAGGTTGACCTTGTTTTTGATACAGACCTCTTTCCTTTTCTTATGAAAATCATGCTAAGAAATATTAGTTAGCATAAGAAAAACACCCCCCCCCCCCCCCCCCAGGCTACTGCAGGGCTGGGCACAGCTGGAATTGACTGATGCATAAAGCAAGAAGGGTTATATGGAAACAAGGTCAACTCTAGCCTCGTTTGCACCTGTAACTGTAAAATGTACTATAGGTGGTTTTCATGCAATCTCAGGAGACACAAATAACAATGGTGAAATGAACAAATGCTGGTGGACAAACAAAGCGAGCTAATGAGCGATCTTTTGTTTACCGTCCACCAGCATGGCGGCGATGACGTAGCGTGGAAACCACCTATTGGGCATGTATCTAAACAACAAGTTTTGGGACTATACGTTTTTAATAAGCCAGCAGCTTCAGTATGAGCAGGACATGCTTTTTAACATGGCAAGGATATTTTGCAGAACGCTGAATGTCGAATGCAGAACACCAAATTACTCTTGAAGTTAGTGATAAGAGTTAGGAAACTGAGTGAATCAAGCTCCATTTAGGTTCATTATCCTGGGAAAATTAACCTGCAACTTGATTCACTCAGTTTCCTAACCCTAAAGACTAAGCTTCAGAGTCATTTGGCATTTGGCAATCAACCCCTGCCATTTTTAACGTTAAGTCAAAAGTCTTATAAGCTTAATTAAATATCTTGTTTTTAAAAAAGTTGAATTTACACACCTGACCATCTTCAAATTTCTCTAAGCATATAACACACTTTGAACTTATAGTGTCAGACTGTGTTGACATTGTACTCTCTGCATCACTGAAGTTGCCATTGTCTTCTTTAGTGCGTGATGACTCTGAAGAATCTCTGTGGTATTTTCTTGTCTCCATTCTTGATAACGCATGCAAAGCCATTCTTGTAAGAGAAGACTGCAGGATTGACAAGGTAAGTTTTGTATTTGTCAATAAAAATATTAATCACAGCTTGCTCAATTTCTGCTGTGGTTTTCTGAAGGTATAATAGATATTAATTTTTTCTGCACCTGCTAAATGAGCTGTCTCTTTTTCTCAATAAATTAAGTTTTGTTACTGATATTGATCATTGTTGGGTGAGGGATATTTAGTTAAGACGCCAAAAATTATTTTGTGATTGTATATATTGATTCTACAACTTACTACCATGCTTTACGAGGAGCAATAAAACTTAAATACATCCAAGCAAAATAGATTAAAACAAACTGTACCTTTTAAAAATTATTTTCCCATGCACACTAAATAAGCTGTGGTTTGAGTTTGGGTTGATTAGTGTGTTCATTAACCTGTACCAGTCTGCTATAAGTAATTTCCTCTATGCCCAAGACTTTGAATTCAAGATATTTTACATATTATAAAAGTTTCAGTTGCACTATTTAGTTCTTACCTCCTTCTGTTTTTGTCTCCATTTAATCTGGAAAAGAGAATAGATTCTAATTCCAAATGGGACCTAGAGTACATGACTGTTACAATTTATATATTCTAAGTTATAGCTTTATTTTGAGAAAAAGTAGTGTTAAAGTTAGATGGTAGTTTTCAAAGATACCTAAAACAATTGAACTGGTGGCCAAGACTTTTATGTAACTAACATTAAGAAAAAGGTGCTCACTTGGTTATAATCACTCTTTCATGTGTTTAGTCTCAAAACATTCAAAAGACTCATGTGTTAAAGTTGAGGTAAATTAAAGTACCACATAGCCAGATCAGTCAAACCACTAACCATAAGGCTGTGATTTGCATGTCAATTATTGATGAGTCTGGGAAATAATTAAATTTATAGACATATGCAATAAAAATTGTTCTCAGCTATATAAAGTTCTGAATAATTGTTTGATACAATGAGTAAGCTAGTGAAGCAAAAATATTTTTAACTTTGTCTCAGTATCTTGTGAACACCATATGTTACCATATGTAACTAACAATGCTTTGTATATTACAAACTAAGATTTTGGACACTGTCATTAGTAAAAAAAACATACCTTAAGTAATAAAATAAAGCAGATGATGGAAACCAGAATAAAAAAAGTCATGAAGATGACCATATCAAAATATTCATTGGAGGCTCTCTGAAAAAGAAAGATAATGTATTATGGTTTTATAGTTGAATTATGAATAGAGAAAAAGAAATATTATTATAAAACATTAAGCTGGTGCAAAGACTTATTTCTCAATTAGCAGTTAGAAACTGCTTAAAAAATATTGAAAATATTTACCTGAGGGGTGTAACCAGCAACACTATACTGAATTCTGGCTCTAGACACTTTTTGACTATTAAGAAGCAGAGAAGGAATAAAAATTATCACATAAATTATTACACAACATTAAGGTAATAATATACAAATGGCAATCACAAGGGTAACAGGGAACCCGAATGCTGTATTAGCGCATAAAATAATCAGTTACTATTTACCTGTGGTTCCTGAGTCTTTATTTATGAGTTGTTTTGGAAGGAATTTGAATCCCATCAAAGATGGTTATTGCCAGTATCCAATGTTTGCTTGACTGGCACCTCATGACACACACGACTCACCAGTATCAATGAAATTACCATGAACAGGAGATTGATTTTTGTCATGCGTCACTGAGATTGCAGTCAAAGGCTGCTGGTCCCTGGACTGAGTTTTCCCGCATTTCCATGTGTGAGACTGGTCAAGTCAACTGAAGTCACAGATCGTACGAATACCGCTACAAAGTTTCATCCCTTGTCTCTTTTCTCTTCTCGTGGCCATCAAATTGAAACCCAAGATTGTCTCCCAAGGAGAGTTAATAGTTAACTTGAGACGTAACTGTCGCATCCTATTTATGACGCGCCAGACAAGCAAACATTTGATACTGGCATTGTTAAACATCTTACAATACAGCGTTCGGGTTCCTGTGCAAGGGCTGTAACCTGTAACACCTGTTACAGCTGATGAACTCACGAGATGCTATGGGTGATCAAAGTGGAAAATTTGAGATGGCACAGACTATTAATGTTTTGTGAGATGTTACAGGTGAATCTACAGCTGGCCTTTAAACTAAATAACAGCCCTAAATAATAACAGTTATTGAATAAATTTGGGCTTTCATATGATATGAAGCTAGAAAAGGCCAGGCCCCGGTTGTTCCAATGTTGGATAGCGCTATCCGCCGGATAAATCACTATCCAGTGGAAGCTTAATTGATTTCCGTAATACTTATCCACATTGGATAGCGATTTATCCGGTGGATAGCACTATCCAACGTTTGAACAACCGGGGCCTGGTTGATTCTGGTTGATGCCATTGACGTGCAAATGGCATTTTATGTTAATCTGGGAGGCCATTAAAAATTCACAATCCTTTTTGATCAGCATAATTCTTCACATAACCCAGGTCAGGCAGAGCCTCATTCAATATTATAATTATTATTGTTTTAATAAACGACTGCACCAAAATTAAAGTCTATAAATTTCTGGAAGGTGGGTCTGCGAGGAATGTCATTCATGGACATGCAGCCAACTGTTGCTTATTGGAGTGTGTTTTTATTTATTGGGTATGTGGCTGTATATGTTACAACATATATCTCTATTAGGTGAAATAGCTGCTACATTTTCAAGCGCTGTAGCTTTGACAAGTGTACTGCAGTGACGCTAAATACTGTAAACTTATTGCTGTACTAATCTAATATCTGTCATGGCACAATAATTAAGTCAATGGCATGAACTACTTACTTCTTCATAATATTCATTAATTTCTTGGCATCTTTTCCATCTATTAACACAACAGGTCGGGCAATCTTGGTAGTTGCAGCATTTAACTGAAATCAACAGCAAGAGGATGGTCACTAATAACCATACATTTCGATGTTTTCTTTTTTTCTTACTAATTAATATGTAAAGCTATTTCTAAAGCTATTAGCTGAAAAAGCCATAAAACTTGTAATAATTATATTGGCTGACACCCTTACTCACTCTTTAGAAACACTCCTTTGTGGAAGTAAATAACCAGCAACTGCATGTAGTCACGTTTGTGGTTCTAATTTTAGTATTGCAATTAAAAGGTGGAAAAAGTCAAGAAAGTTGTACAGTGTAAGTACTAAATGATAGCCTTGGTTTATCATTGTTCAGAACTACATGTTCCAAGGTTTCTGTAGTAAAATTATTTCTTCTTATATTAATAATGATGTGTAAAGGAGCTTTGGCACAAATTTGACCTTTTTTTCCCACTTAATTTCATCATTTGAAATATTCACCCACATCAAGAAGCCAACAGGAACTGCATTAGCATATTGTTCAAAAAATTAAACGTGTTTGTCAGTGGTAATAAAAACATCTCAGAGGTACATGTACATATAATCAGAAATCTTATTCTTTTCAGTTCAGAAAAATTGACTCCTAGGTATAGTCGCTCTTCACACACTACCAGGGCTATGTGTGTGAAAATCGTGTGAAAAGGGTGTGAAAAGTGTGTGAAAAAAAGGAACCATGTGAAATCAATGTTGGAAAAAATACAAGTTCACCACATCAGCATTTCACATGCATGTGAACTTTTTGATATGTGTGTGAAATTTTGTAATACATGTGAAAAATTTTTGTCATATGTGTGAACTTTTTTTCCATGCATTTTATTACATGTGAAATCTTTTCATACATGTGAAACAATTTTGTCATGCATGTGAACTTCAAATTTCACATGCATGGTAGATGCTATGCATGTGAAATTTTTCACATGCATGTGAACACTTTTAGGCATGTCAGAGTGAGCATGTGAATTTTTTTCAGGGCTTGTAAAATGCAACCACTATGAACCATATTTTTATGAAAATGCCATGAATTTCTAGTGAATACCCCATGAAAGGCATTTCATGGCTCATAAAAACTGCAAAATTAAATTTCATGCCATGCCACATCTAGCATTCTATGGCTCATAGCTGATAAATATCAAAGTAAGTTGACTATGAGGGTCATGAATTTTTGAAGAATAAGATTTGATAAGTTACTAATCTAGAAAATTCACTATACTTTAATGCATCAGAGCTTTAAGGCAAGTGATCACAACAAACTTGCTGTTACAAATCATCATCATCAAAACCATTAAAGGCAAACCCCAATATACCAAAGTGCCAAGCCCCGGAGGGGCCCTCTTGTAAAGCAGCGGACTGGAATTAACATTCAAAGCTCTTTTCATGATCTAGCTTGTAACCAGATCTCTCAGTCAATAACTGTATTAATTATTATTAAATACACACGGGTTTCAAAACAAGCCGGAGACTAGGGTTCTCCCGGCTACTCGACTGTATATCGCTGGCTGCGCTGGTCATAAGAATTAGCTTGTGGCAAACAATCTCGATTGTCACAGCCGCCTGCTTTTCCAGAGTTGGCGCCTACTTCAAAACATTTTGAAACCCCTGAATACACTGTACATTCTTCATTATATTTGGCTGGATTAAAAACTTTAGAGCATCCGATCCACATGTGCATCTTTACAAATATCATTGTCTTCATTGTTTGCTAGAACATGCTATATAAATTTATGTATTTTGTCAACTGTCTCATCTAAATTTGTGGGTTGTGTATCTTACCACTTAAGTTTCCACCCAGAAAGATGTGCACCATGATTTTTGTTAAGTGGGGAGGGCTAAATCCTGAGAATTAAACCATTCTTTCAACAGATCTTCATTGAGGACAAAACGGACTTAATTTTATTACTCCATCAGAAAACTTACTTTGCTAACATATACGACATATGTAACTACACTTTATGAATGTTTTGTGTCTTACTGTAACGTTCCTCGTTGTAACTTGAACATGCAACAGTTCCTTGCTTTGCATGCTTTTTGAGTTTTCTTTTGATACCGTTCGTTCAACTAATGATTCCTTGAAGCAAACAACTGGCATGCTCTTGGTTTGCTCAAGTTGTCTTTGGTTCAATGAGCTTTCCGTACCTGAGCTTATCCAACATGAACAACGTACACAACACGTATTTAGTCGCCTGACTTAGATTCATGTAGTGAAGGCCAGCATTTCCTTAAATTCTGAAAGGTTTCCCAACTTGAAGGAACAATGTTAAGTTTTTCTCTTGCTTCTAACACTTCAAATGCGCTGGAATATTCTAATCAATGCTGAAAATAACCGCTTTTTCGACTCAAACGAGTGCACTTTCTCCATCGCAAGATTAGCCGCCATGTTTGTTGTTTCCCAGGCTTCCCCGTGGTTTCAGCGCATGCGCGATTTGATTTACAATGTCACGTGTGGCTTTTCAACCAATAGAAAATTGTAAAATGAAGTTCCGTTGAATAGTTCAAATTCACGCGGACTTCACAAGCAACACAACGATGCAAACAGAATATTTTTGTTACTTTCGGATAGATAGAAAGACTGTCTTTCAATAATACCCCTGTTATTTTCGAGAGACAGTGATCAACTGCAAAATTCTTCACAAAAAGCATGTTTCCAAGTCAGCAACTCGGCTGGATTATCGCAGAAAGGTATGTTCTTCTTGATATACACCGATTCAGCCTAAGACCGGAAGTTGCATGAAAGCGAGGCCTAAGGGCTATCGTTCGCGCGAATCTCAAAAACATGGCGTCTTCAAGTAAACAAAAGAATTTGAGTCACAAGTGTTGCGCGGCTGCTCTTTGCAATAATCGTTCAGATAACCGACCAGATTTAATTTTTCATAATTTCCCTCTGGACGAAAACCTTAAGAAAATCTGGGATCAAAAAATGAAGCGTGGCGACAAAAAATTTGCCTCGAACAGCTCACTCTTCTGCTGTTCTGAGCATTTTAGTGACAAGGACTACAGGAAAAGCCTTACCGGCAAAAGACGTGATCTTGTAAAGAGTGCTGTTCCTTCCATTTTCCCATGGTCAGTTGGCAATGACGAAGCCTCTGAAAGGTCCGAAAGAGCCAAAAGTCGGGAATGCCAAAGGATTAAACTTTCTGCGATCCCATCCAAGAGTATGGAAAATAAACATCACCCATACGATGCACCTGACATCTCTGCAATGGACACTCAAGACGAAGATTCAGGTGAAAAACCATTAGATGAAGAGAGAGACTTGGTTGCCGAGAATTATGAACTTAAACAAAAGCTGTTTCTTTCAAAATTTGGTTTGGAGAGGTTTGGATCAAATGATGATGACATATTTTTCTACACAGGATTTCAGAGTTACCGAGCTTTGATGGCATTTTGGAACTTTATTAAACCTTGCTCTGAGTCGCTGATGTCGTGGAACACAGCACGCGAAAAAGTGAAAGAAAGCTCCGCAAACAATGCTAATCCATTTCCTTTTTTGCAAGGACAGGAGAAACAAAGAAATAGAAAGAGAGAAATAGAGCCCATCGATCAGCTGTGGTTGTTTCTAACAAGGGTGCGTCTTGGCTTATTCGAGCGTGACTTGGCACACAGATTTAGTGTCTCTGTAAGTACAGTGTCTGATATTTTTATTACTTGGGCAAACTACCTTTACATAATGTTGGGAAGTTTGCCTGTATGGCCTTCAAGAGACAAAATAAAACAACACTTGCCAGATTCTTTTAAAGGAAGGTATGAAAACGTACGTGGAATCCTTGATTGCACAGAGCTGAAATGTGAGTTGCCCAAGGATTATCAGAAGCACTCAGAAATGTACTCAGACTATAAATCTCACGACACATTTAAAGGGCTCATCTGCATTTCACCGAGTGGATGGATAACATTTGTTAGTCAGTTGTATCCAGGGAGAATAAGTGATAAGGAAATTGTGGAGAAGAGTAACTTCTGTCAGTTAATTGAAATGGGGGACCAGTACCTTGCAGACAAGGGCTTTGAGATCCATGACCTAATGGCCCTCAGAGGAGCAAGTTTATATATTCCTCCAAAGAGATTTTCTGCCAATGACCAGTTCACACAAAGCCAGTGTTTTGAGACCATGAGTATAGCAAATGTGCGTATTCATGTTGAAAGAGCAATTAAGCGAATCAAGGCTTGGCATATTTTTAGTCAAGTTCTGCCTCTTTCCAGCTTTGGGTCCATAAATCAGATCTGGACTGTATGTGCTTTGTTAGTAAATTTTCAATATCCAATTATTTCAGTTTAAAGAAAGGAAGCTTTCAGTATTTTGGAAGGGATGGGTTCTTATATCAGGGAACTAACAAGTGTGTTTTTTAGGAATTGAATGTTAAACTAAAGATTCTGAAGCTGTTCAGGTCTTGTTACTTTATTTAAGTCTCTGGTTTGGGTTTTTTCAATAATTGGAGGACTTGATATGTGAAAAAGTGAATGCAAAAATAATATTATTCTATCAAATGCACATGGGTAGATTGGGTACTCAGATTTAAAACTGATGGAGACTGGCTGTGCTTGAAGAAAATATATTTGTTATAGTAATGATGATGGTGATAATAATATAGAAAATAAAACCAAAATTTGTCTTTTCTTCAAACCTAAAAGTCTATCTGTAAGACAAATCCTAAAAAATAACGGTCAAAATTTTCAAAAACAATACACAAAAATATCTAGTTTCACCTTCCCTACCACCACCATCCCATCACTTGTAAACTATAACTTGAATACCATTCCTTGTGCTTTAGAACATACTAAAGCTCTTATGCAGACATTTGGTTAGAGTCAACTTGTATTTTCCAAGAAACTAATAGTGTTGCTTTGCAGTTCTAAAAACACTCACTGTTTTTATTTTGAGATATATTTCTTGTGAAAAGCAATTAAACTAGGCTTAATTTCATCCTCCCACCTTGAGGATGATGTGACCTTGAGAACCAAAACTGGAAATGTGTTGTTAGTAAATATGACAAAGTCAGTTAATGGAATTCCACTGACCCCCATTTGCATCTGAGTCTGAAACCAATATTTGTGCTTTTCTTTTACTACAAAGACAGAGTTCAGTTCCATAAATGGGAAACTGCTTTCCTTTTGATGATTATTTATTGCAGTCTCTGGTGACATATCCTGCTTGGACTCTAAACATTTTATTTCCACATTTCTGTATTCAATGTCACCATTGGCATACACTATTGTTGCAATTCTGTCAGGACTTACTGCAAGAACATCATTTTCTTTGTCTAAAATTAATCCAATCTCTTGAACTGTCACTTCCTTGATGTCTGGCAATGACAAGAGATATTCTTTGTACAAATCAGCTGCCACAGGTTCATTTTCAATACCAAAGATCAATCCTTTACTTTTATAATTAAGATGTTTAGCTTGTGAATAGCTGACCATTTTTTGGGGTGCTCCTTTTGCTGTAATTTTTTTTACTAGATTTTCTGGTAATTTTGACCCCTGTTTTTGCATATGAGAAAAGACATCTTTACAGATACTGGCAGTTATTCTGTTTTGCTTTTGTTCAAACCAAGCAGGATTCGTTGATTGTCCTCTTGTTGCCATTTCAATTTGCTTTTGCTTGTCTGTAAGAGTTTCAATAAATAATGTTTCTGTTTGGACTGTTGGCTGTTGTGCTTCGGATGGATCAGTTGTACTTTCAATAAAACTTGAAATATTCTGTTCTTGCTGTTGGTTATTAACATTACAATCTGATATCTGCTGAAGCTGTAGCTCATCATAATCATTAGAAGGAGTGCTAAGGGGTCCCATTTCTGATTCACACTGCACAGTGGAAGGTGGAGCAGAGATTTCATGATTCAAACTTGAATTTGAATTCAGTGCTTGCCCATTTGAGACAGGATTCACATTTTCTTTACCAGCAAGGGAGGAACTACTAAAATACGGTACTACCAAATTTTGAGGCTGCCGGGAATAATCTTGAAGTTGCTTATGAATTGTTGAACCTTTAGCAACAGTGCCAACTATAGTCATTACTGTTTGAATTGTCTTTTCCTCTGGTAACATAGCAGCAAAGGGTATACGAGCATTTATTTTCTGAAGATCGTGCCTCAGCTTTACAATTCCATCAGCATCAAGCTTCTGTGATTTCAATGGTCTGGGATCGTAAAACTGAGAGTCAATACTCCTTTTCTTCCTACCAGGTAAGTCAGACGCATGTCTTGGTTTTGTTATTTTTAAAGCCATCACTGGAGAGAACTCTACTTCTCGTCTACCCCCTTTTCCCCATTCCCTCGGTTTTGATGTGCAGCATCTGTTGTCAGGAGTGATATTTTTTAGCTCTGACTTTCTCGTCATGTCCTCAAGTTTCCATATGAGCGCCATTACATGACAACAACACCCACTGTTGGAAGCCGGACACTGCCTATCACACTTTGCTGCTAGAATCTTTGGGGTCCCACTTTGTTTACAAACCATTTTCACCTTGTATTTAACATTCCTCTTATAGGAAGCCCAACAGCAGGCACGGACGTATATGATGTTATTTTCTGTGTTATTATACACCTGTAAATCGTGCACAAAATTGACCATACGGAGGCCTTTGTCATTTGAGTTTATAACAACTGCTGCATTGGTAAATTTTTTCATGGATTTACCAGAATTTTTTACCTGCTCAAAGGCATCCATAGGCACAAATGGGGGCAAAACAGAAAAGTCCTCTGAAAATTGAGTGTTTTCATCCGGTGGGAAAGTGTCTAAAATCGAACTACACGAGCTTGCTTGTTGGTCGATCAGCTCAGTCTGGACTGTTTCGATATTAAAGGTCTTTAGCTTTTCAACCTTTGCTTTCGTGTAGCTCTTCTCAGGATCAGGGTCAAAAACTTTCTCTCTGTAGTAAGGAATCGCGTTGAATGCCTTAACCCTGCCCCAGAAAGAAAGAAATCTCAAATTAAAAGCAGAAAGAAAAGATTTTAGCGAAAACGAAATTTTGTTGACTAGCGTGGAAGGTTAGATAACATTGTTTATATAATGCAGGTGCTACGAAACTTACTTTTCGACAAGATCTTTCTTCAGTCCCTGTTGGTTCAGTCTTCTGCATTTCAACCAAAATTTTAATTGTGGAATTGTCCATTTACTTATGTCTTCTCCGTTTTTCACGGATGAACATGGAATGTCTTCTGGTGTAAGGTTTACATCAGAAGACATTCCATGTCTTCCATGCAAAGTCTCGGTGTTTTCCGCCATGATTTTTGAGATTCGCGCGAAAGATAGCCCTTAGGCCTCGCTTTCATGCAACTTCCGGTCTTAGGCTGAATCGGTGTATCGTGGTTCGTAACAAGAGCTTACTTTGGTTTTCTAATAACTTTGCGTAAGCTTAAACTTTCAAAGATACATCTTAATTTAAGAAGCATGCACAGATATGCCATTGATTGATTCCTTTTTGTTTACTGCAGAAAAAACTGTACTCTTTGTTGCAAATCGTCAATGGAATACTCTGAAAATTTTATGTTCTGACGCTAGTAGGCTGTGGCAGACTTGTCAAGACCAATGTTAAATAAAATAGGAGAAGAAATAGCATAAGTTTCCGATATGCATGCAATGTATACTACAAGTTGGAAGCAATTAAGTTTCCAGTTAATTTATAATGACTTGAGAGTAGAACTAAACCTATAAAATTTGAGTAGGTTTGTTTATTTGAGCTTCGATTCATAATATTCATACATCTGCAATAAGGTCAAAAATAAAAGGCAGCTCTATGTAGTCTGATGTGTGGACCTTCAGTTCAGAAAGCTGTTCAGCCACTTTGAAAGAAGCAGTCAGTTAGCATTATTTTTTTTCCATAAACATGCTTGTATTTTTCAAAGTTGTTTATTTACTTTGTCTTTTCACTGACATTGAGTGCTAGATTGCTTTTCTGTAACTTGGTATTCCTTAATAGGTGGAAATTCTAGATTGGCCACAATGTCATTCACTATCATAATTATTACAATTTATAAGAAATATTTCTAACCAAAAATTAGTATATTATTAGTTATTTTATTGATGTAGGAATTAAAGGTATAAAAACTGAGCATGATAGAAAGTTTTGTTTTTATTATTATCCTCCAGGCAATAAATATTGACAAATAAACAGGATTAGACATTGGTGTTTCCATTAGCCTTATGTGCCTTTTTTGAGTAACTTAAATTTACATTTAAGTTCATTTTGGGACATGTGAGTCAGTTGAACTGAGTTTCACTGTGTTTATAATATGTTTGCCAATCAATTCTATCCAGTTTGCTTTTCACTTTTTGCCAGTTTTATATAAATCAAGTTCTTCTGAAAATACCCGTAAAATTATAAATAAACCAACAGATCAGGCTATAAACCTGAAGTTGTTTGTGACTATATGCATGCAGTTGACAGTACTTCAGACAAATTTATTGCAAGCGGAAAGTGCAAATGTAAATTTGTGTGTAAATTGATGTAAGCTAGTTGATTTACTGAATATTTGCTTGTGAAACAGCATACCCAATTTGTGTGAAGTGATATGGGAAATTCTACCCTGCAAGCGGAGTTTTCTCTCTTGCATGGCTTTTAGCATTTACGAAGTTGTTTGGGTGGCTTGTCTGTCGCGTAGTTGGTTTGTTTACGTGTAAACAAACCTCTGCTCACAGGGTAGTGAAATTCTATTGCCATTCATGATCTCTGATCTCTGAGGATTTACATGTGAAAGCTCATGTGAAACCTCATGTGAGGTGTATGTGAAAATAATGTGTGAATTAGTAGCATGTGAAATTCTAGATGTTTTGCCATTCATTGAGGATTAAGTACATGTGAAAGCCCATGTGAAACCCCATGTGAAGTGTATGAAAATATGTGTGAATTTAAATGAGGATTTACATGTGAAAGCCTGTGTGAAACCCCATGTGAAGTGTATGTGAAAATATGTGTGAAAGGGATGACGTCGCTTCACACCCTTTTCACATATATTTCACTATGCAAAATTTCACATGCACGTGAAATATGTGTGTGAAATGCATGTGAAAAGTGTGTGAAAAACGTGTGAAAAATGTGTGAAAATAGGACATTTTTCACACGTTTTTCACATGGTGTTTCACATACATACTCCTAGTAGTGACAAGAAAGCTGGCTTTTGAATTAATAAAGCTCATTTGTTCTTGCAGCCTGTTTACTCTCTTTTCAATAGCACCACAAGGTCAACAACCTAAACATCTGTTGTTTTATTACCACTATAAATAAGTGGGGTTATGTTGTTTTATTTTTATAAATTGTTTTTTTTTTTGCTGAAGCAGTGGGTAATACATTTTTGTAAATAATTAATTCATGTTCACTTGGTTCCCCTGTAGCTCTCAATGACAAGATTGTTGTAAGGATGCACATGTGAGCCAATGACTCTGCTGCTCAAAAGTTACCTTAGTGTTGGGTTGTTTAATTTCACTAAACTTTCAATATGCTAATATGCAACTATCTTTTATCCAAATGAACATAAATGAGTTAAACTTTACTCATATATAAATTAATATAACTTACCTCTGTTGCGGCTTCAGGATGATCTGTGGTATCAAAAATAATTGCAGTTGCTCCTCTCTGCATTGCTCTTTTGACCTGAAACAAACCATAAATAAGATACTTTGTTGATCAGCTAAACAAATTTCCCGTGGTATTCTAACTTTCAAAATAAAATCTTTTTCATGGTTCCATTTGATAAATGTATGTTTTAGAGCTTTTATTCATTGGGTTTGAATTCCATTATTTTTTTCCAAAAACTTGAAATGAAAATACATTTTCTCTTAATGATGTTTTGGAAAACTCTTTTTAAAAGCATAGTGCAAATAATAATACTTCAAAAGTGAAGTATCTCTCCTTGAATAACATATTAATTCCTTCAATCGATACATTTAGAGCAAAAAGGAAAATGAAGAAAAACATGTTAAATGGGTCATCAAGTGTGGGAGGGACATGCAATGATGGCTTTAAACTTAGACACATTTACACTTTTTATTGTTTTAACACTAACATATGGTTTACATAATTCTGCAAAATGTTTTTCTCATTATCAACATAACATTATTTTTTTTCAGGGAAATTGATATGCATGAAATATGATGACCCTAAGATCAACGAAACATACATTTTTGGAGATGGTTGGAAATCAGTACTGTATTAGCAAGGGCAGGGACATTTTTGTAAAAAAAAAAAAGACAAAAAAAATCATAGCTCATCATGGGCGTCAGTCACATGTCTAAGGACTTTCAACCCTACACACTGTGGGCAGAATTAGTCTAGTTCAGAGTGAGAATGTGTTAATTAATCCTTAGTGGTCACACCCTAAATGAACTTTTTATCTTCCAGGTGCAATGGTTAACTTTGGATTGATTGCCATCTTTGCTCAGCTTGGGAAAACAAGAATGTTTATTAAAAGTGTTTTCAAAAGGCACCCAACTATGTTAGTAATCTGCAATTAAAAGTAAGTCAGATTGTCATTTAGGTAATTTTCTGTCTCTGTAATTTCATAATTTTAATGGGATATTTTTTAAAAGTAGAGCAGACATCATTTATTTCTTATTTCATTTATTGATGATGCACTGTATCAATAATATCAAGAGGGCCTAAATTGTCATATTAGATGAACTGCAACTATGTTGAAATTGATCATGAGAACCTCCTAGGGGAAGTGATGACCGGAAATATGTCTGCTGTTCGCAGTCTAAGAACCTCCTGAAGACCCACAAAATTTACAATTTTTTGTCATACTTGATTTCTGCACAAGCACAGGGGTTGTGACAAACATTATAAGACTCAATGTATGTTTAAGGATTTCAAACTTAAAAGATTTCACTAGTTAATACTACCAGATTTTCTCGGCCTTTGGCCAAATTCCAGTATGTCACAGAAATTAGGTTATACTCTAGTTCCATAGCCCCCTGTCTAAAACTCTCCCAAATGAACTTAGCTAAAGTTAAAACTTCACAGAAATTTTTTTACTCTCCGGCCCCAATTTATTGTTTTCATCTTTCATCAGTTAGTTTTTAAGTGGGCTTTATTCTACTGTATACTCTGCTGACTCAAACAATCAAGAGATTGCAATAACATCTTTGTTTATAGACACCTCACTTTTTTCTCCATATCATTACATTTTAAGAAACCTCATTCATTCCTTTGGATACATTATTTTCGCTTTAATAATGAACTGAATAAAGGAAACATTCAAGTCCTCCACTGAACTCATCTATTAAGTACAAATACAATGTATATAGCAGAACAAATTTGTGGCCTTTTTCCTGTAAATGAGCATGTCACATCCTACAAAAGTTACAACAAGACAGTTACCTTTTCAAGTAGTGTGAAACATGGCTCATTGAGTTCATCTGGGGGCATAAGCTTGACAACGCCCACCCAACCATATTCATACAAGTCATTGTCATCTGATGTATTACACAGCCCAAGTGGATGAATCTGACAAAAAGACAATAATTAATTAATGAATTCACCAAATGCATAAATTAGCTTCTACTGGACTTGCTCTCTAACACAAAATTCCACCAAAGGTTTTTGGTGCTTTTTTGCATGCTGTACAAAATAATTCTAATTTTTGGCAGGGTGGATGGCATGAATGGCACTGGGCCTCTAAGTCAGAGGGAAATTTTGCTCAGGAAATAAATGTTTCTTTAATGTATAGAGCTGTCTTTAGATTAAATTTTAAATTTTTGGACCTTGAGAGTAGGTGCTTATTCAAGGTCGGGGCTTATTAAATTTTCACCATTTTCAGAAAGTGAAGTATGTTTATTTTGCAACAAAACAATAAATGCTAATAACAAAACGTGAAGAAGTAACAAAGCAAGGTTTCTGTAATATACTCTGAAGAAAACTCCGTCCTCGGGGAAGTCTCTTATTAGAATTTATTCACTCAAGTGGGTGGGGTGGGGGTGAGCGCTTATTTGAGTTTGATTGGGAGGAGGAGGGAGTGGGCGCTTATTCGAGGCTGGGCACTTATAAACTTTTTCAGCCTTTAGGATGGGCGCTTATTCAAGGTGGGTGCTAATTCGAGGTTGGGCGCTTGTTCAAATAAATACGGTATAATACAGGGTTAGCCTTGACCTACGGTAAATATAAATCACAAATTCCAGTCAGTAGAAGACCTGTGAACAACTGTGTCTGTTGCTTTAAACTCAAATTCCGGCACCTTCAGGCCGGTATTTGTAGCCTGTTTACAGACCCTCTATTTTCTCTTCAAAGTCTGTCGAGTGCTGGTGATAAAATATAAACGGCAGGAGATTTATTGACCACCAACACAAGATGTTTTCGGAAAGAACAAAAGGAAAAATAAAACAAGGTCTATGTACAGGCTACGGTATTTGTGAATATTTTCTTTAGGTTGAGGCTAACCCTGTACAAATAAATCTTTGTACCCTGGGTTCTTACACTTGCCCCCTCTTGTATATGTCTGGTCTGCATTGTTTTAATCACCAGCCATACTGCATTCAGGCTAATCCTTTACAAGCTTCGGTTTTAGAGATCTGTTTGCCTAGAAGCAAAACTGTCCTTACCAATGACCACTAATGCTGGCTAAAATGTCTATTTTTGTATTAATCTGTTAGTTACCATAGCAACAAGGAGTATGACAATGTATATGTATCAACATCTTGAAGCAAGATGGCCGATTTTAACCGATTGAAAGCTTAAAGGGATGAGTTTTTTAAACAAGTTTTAAGAAACTTTAAACCAAGTAGGCATCAGAAGAAATTAAGCAGAAAAACTTCCTTCTATAATAAACCTATAAAAGAAAAAATACTCAACAATGTGACTGAATGCTAGCATGATGTAGAAGAAGTACTCGTTTCCAAGCCAATGTTTTTTTTTTTAGTAGAATGTTCCTTCGGTCTCCACAATTTATATTAAAAATAAGCAGCTGGACATAACGAAAAAGAGCCAAGGAGAATTTTTGTATTTCTCTTGTAAATATTAATTTTTCTTCTTCCCGAATTATATTCAGTTTCAACAGAGATCGAAAAAGAATCAGAGTGGAAACGTTTTTGCTGAAAGTTGATTAAATTTTTACGATGAGACAATCAAGAAAGTATCGCGAGTAAAATAGTGAACTTATGATTGGATATCACTCGACAGGACACATGGCTTTGACCTTCCGTAAAACAGTCAGGGTTATAGTAACAAAAACGTCTGCTTGGTTCTTTATTTCATTCCTAAGACAAACAACGCTGCGAGATCACACGAGGGTGGCTTCATTTACAAAGACGGTAATCAAGGAAGAATCAAATGGAAAAGTGAAGTTTAGTTTTGTTGAGGGACAACATTGGCTATACTTTCGGCGGTGCGTGGAATCTTTAGATGTTTTGTGGAGTTGCTATAAACATTAAAGAAGAGTTTGTCCAAACGACTAAGAAGGGGCCGAAGTTAAAACGAGGTGCTCAGTGCAACGAGACATGTTAAAACAATATCGCGATAAGAAAAGAAGTAAATTGAATGACGTTCGTAATAACATACCTGAAACAATGTTTGCATAACAACATTGTAAGAACTTAATAAAGATTTAATTTTTTTTCTTGGAGCAACAAAACACGGCGAATTTTTTGAGACGTTTCAAATTACTTAACACTCAATATTACGGGCGAAAATCGCGAGTTTTTGTTCCCAGTTTTAAGACCTAAAAGTTATTGGTTCGCTGGTTAAAAACTTCACGTCAAAAAGGACAAAACCGAAAGCGACGAAAGAACATTTTAATTACAAAATCACTCGGGTGAATCAGTGGTTTCACACTTGACTTCAATTTCGGGTCATATTTAATTTGGCCAGGAGGGGCAGCAAATATTCCGGCACCGAATGCAGACAATTACTTTTCCACTGCGATTAATTGAAAAGTTATAGTGGCTATTAAAGAAGGAAAACAGCTTGTAAAATTACCCGGTTTCTTTAGATTTAATCTTCATCAGCCCGCATCTAAAGTTCAAGTGGTCAGTTATTACACGCACACTTAACAAAATCCTTTCTTGAAAGATTGTTTTCAAAATAAAGCCCCTCAAGGACCTGTTTCAATACTCGTGTAATTATTTGAAGAGGTTATTCTTTAAATAAAATTGGCATTTCAGGTTTTCTAAGAATTCCGAAAAAAGTGTCAATCCAGCTGTGAGCAAGTTCTACGCGAAATCTTAAATTCCAAAGTCGCCTCGCTCAACCCGAGAGAAATAGAAAAACAAGTTTTTAATAACTTCGCGCAAAACAAAAGATCATCCGTAGAAGTCGTTGTTATTCCGTCAAAGATAAGCAATGTTATTGTTTATGCTGCTATCATTACATCGATCAAGTTAATCTTCTTTGCACGAAAACGGAGGGGAAAAGATCGGTTCTTCTTTTCACGAGCTCTGGAAAAACCATTAGTGTAATTAACCGAGGCAATCAAGCCGGTTTCCCCCACAAAGTTTAGTCTAGAGATAAACCCTCAAATATCAAGATGTTCTCGACGGTCCAAATAGTGGACGTTTGTACGCGGAAACGCACAAACTAGTGAAATAGGTGGTGGTTCCGATGGGTGTAAAAGAGCATACTGAGATTAGGAAATGTAAGCTTGTTATATATTAAAACTTGAATTGATCTCGCCGCGAGCGACGAGGCCTTGGACGCTGACAGATTATTTGAAGGGTTTCACACGTGTTATTTCACTTAATATTATTAGCTTGGCGAATTGTCTGCTATAAAAAGAAGCGAAAATTAAGAAAAAGCTTTAAAACAAAGCCTCCAAATTGTACAGTAGTGTTCTAGAATTTGAAGTAACGAAAAAGGGTTTTACTGAACGTTGATCTATTCAGGAATTAAGAATACCCGCGAAATTAAACGGTGTTCACGTAAGTTTGTTTCACAAAGGACAGTGCATTAACCGAAAAAGTGATGCGTCGTGTAGAGTTCGAAAGGTTCTTTGGAAAGCACGAAACTTTTAATACGACTCGTGTATTCACATGCGGAAAACGCTGAGATGGAACACGACATGTATAGTTTTAATAGCTCAACGCTAATCATTTTAGCGACTGATAGACTTTTTAACTGAACGATCAAAAGCACAAATTGGATATATCACCTTTTTTTTTCTGTCGATGTTTGCTTCAGGTGGAATTTCATATTTTTTGAACGCATTTTATGGAACTTGATAGTGAGAAGAAAAAGGTGATCAGTTTGTGATGGCGCTTCTATGAAAAACGCCACCTTAACAATGGCCAACTAAGCGCTTAAACGATTGTATTGTCCTTGTTTTAATTCAAAAATGTCTTGCTCCTTTAATTATCCCGATCTCGCGGCAATAACAGCTTTGTGTAGGGCTTTCAAGAATTGTAATTGCAAGTATTGTAGTACTAGCCTTATGAGGATGATAAACACCTATTCGGACCCGCGGCTTAGGGCCCGTCAAACTTAATTATATTTTAGTATGTTTTCCGTAGAACGAAGGAAAGTTATCGGTCTTCGTATGCTGCTTGAGATTAATTTAAAGACGCATAGGTAAATTGTCTGTCACGTCTTGCCTTCTTCTGTGGTTTTAACGTAAAGCCCTCTTTTGTTCCTAAAAGCGAAGAACAAATTTTCGTGATACCTTTAGCACAATGTCAGTTTTGAAAGAACTTTGCATTTGAGTTTTCAAGCCGCAGCAACTAGATCATTTCATTTACCTTTGAATATGAAAAGGAAGTAATTAAAAAAAAAAAAATGGGAAGACCGCTTTATTGTTTTCTATTTCCAAAGATTGGTTCACTTAACAAATGTTAACCAGAGATTAGTAATCCAGGCCATAACCGGCAGTTGAGTAAGCAATAGCATTTTATCTTAAGCAAGCACACAACCGAGTAGCCAATCGAAGATCCAATCTGTCATCCCAGAACAGCCATAAAACATGGGTAATGTTGGGACCTACCTGGGTTCATAGGCACGTGGGTCAAGGACTTTGAGAAGATTTGATCACATAATACAGACGGAATTTCGATTTGCGATTAAAACGGAACTCGCTCGAATGAAAAGAATCTACTCATTGTCACGGGAATTAAATGATGATGGGGTTTACAGGGCGGCTGCGTTATCCACAATAAAGGAAACATTTTGAAGGTGAAAATTAGCTCTATTCAAGTCATGTCGCGTGAAGCAAGCGCCCTCTTCAACTCAAAAGGCTTCGCATTTCCGGCATGCAAATAAACGCAGTTTTCTGACAAATCTACAGAGAGTACACATCCCTGACCTATCGACCCCTTCTTATAAAAACACTGGCGAGTTGAAGAGCAATACTTAAAGCTGTTAAATTCGAGCAAACGAAAAAAGAAATGCCACGAGAAATGTCGAAGCACTGGGAACGCAACAGCGCGCTTCAGAAAATACCCAAAACATTCCACCGCTAAAGCGACGGAAACCAACACATTGTGATTAAAAACTACATGGGTAATTGATTACAGGCTGAGAAACGTTCAGTCACGTCCTCGACAAATCGAACGAATGATCAGATCGAACAGCTAAACGCGATTGTGTTCTCTTAGAAACAAAACCGTTTATAACGAAAGAAGGGATTCAGCGAATGCGGTTAAAAAGATGCAGGATATGAATAACTGGCGCTCGCGACGAATGAAACTGCGAGTAATAGTCTATCGCGCAAACTGAAATGAACACTTTTACAGAGAAAACTCGTAACAGGGTAAAATTTCAACAAAGGCAAGGGTCGCTCAAGCGAACACCAAAAAACGGTTTTCTTTCGTGACATCGAGTAGAAAAATGAGTGTAATTATAATTACGTTGAAACCAATGCCGATGCTTTGTATGAAAGCGATCAGTTGGACTCATTAAATCGAGCCAACAAACTAGCGAAGCGTCTCGGTACTTCAATATGTCATGCATGCGGGACTTTTGACCGGCACTGGGTAAACAAATCGAAAATAGTCGCTTGAAAAGCCTTGAAGGATCGCACGCAAAATGTTACAAAACTACAATGAGTTGGCCTGTGTGGAGCTTACTGAGATAAACGAAACCGCAGAATTCTCAGCGACAATTCTTGGTTGTACCAGCATGTACTGGCGAGAACTTGTGTTAGCCAGCAGTGAATTAGAAAATTCTTACCTCGAGTATGTCCCCTTCAGCGCTTGTAGCGGCTCCAGCATTGGAAAAGGTCCCTTCTAGCTCGTAAGTGTAGGTTTTGTAGTCTCCACCCGACGAAGGCTCGTAGATCACTACTTCAACCAGAGCTCTCTCGAGCGCGAGTGTTACACTTGGCCACGCGTGAAAGAGCACCACAAGATACCATGAAGCGAACGCTGCGTAAATTTTCATCGTGAGCGTCAATCCTAGATGTAGCGAGCAGTTGTTCCAGGTCCAATTCGTCAAAACAACGCTATAGCAGACCCAGCATTGCTGTGAATAAGCAAAAGTTATTAAAGTGTAGCCCGACCGCAGGACCGCTAAAGGAGTTTATTCCGCTGGGGGTTACTGTTGTTTATGAGCGCACTTGAACATCACTCGTGTTCTTTTTGTTATTGTTCTATACGCGCCGCTGCAAGCTGACCGTCACAGGGACCGCCTCTGTCTATCAATCATTTAATCTGTCAAAAAATAATTTAAAAATCATTAATGGTCTGGCCTGGTGGATTAACTTAACTTTTACCTCAAAACAAAGTGCCTCAAACGCCCTTATTCGGCAGTGTGCGTTAAATTGGCTGAGCAAATGTAGCCATTAAATGCGGCTCTCAAGACCCCGCATCTTCTGACTCACTTAACCAGTTGAAAGGCAAGCCGCAGTACCCAACAAAGAACCGCGCGAAATATTAAAAGATGTGAAGGCGGGGCCTGGAAAGCTCTCATTTATCTTGCCTCTTTGTGCGTTTTTTATTGCAATGCTAATTGAATAATCCGGAGAAAACGGCTCGATCGCCTCTTGAAAACGCACCGACCCGACTTATGACTTTTTTTGCGTTTATCCTTGATCATTGTTCTGCAGTTTCCGCGGTCTGTTTTTCCGCGCGTGGTTTGTTATTAAGGCAATGGAGGTTATTAAAATATCAGTATTTCTATAAGCGGATTCATGCGTTTTAAAAAATCTTCGTAGCAACAAGAACCTACACCGAATATCTTCTCAAAGTTGCGGCTTATTTATGTATTATTATTTTTTGTATAGAAAATAAAACTTTCAACTTTCGTAAAAAAAAAACAAATTTTTTTCTAATACTTAAACAGTCCTACGGCGATGAAGTTCTTTGTTAAAGCTGTTGTTTTTCCTGTGATCTATGCCGTGGTTCGTATGTATTTCTCCCTTGACAATTTATCCACATAAGAGGCATTTTAATTTTTCATAGATAGCTTTCCTTTGCCTCGGACCGCACCAATAAAGCTTTACAGAATATAATTGAGCAGAACCGCACGCTGTTGAATAGACATCGCTAATTGAAACTTTGTTTCACCGCAATAGGCCTAATAACGCTACGAAAATAACGTTATTGCCGACAAAATTAACCTGTACAAATGGCGATCCGATATGAAATTATAAGCCATCAAAATCCCGTGAGTGCGGCTTCAAAAACGAAACCTTTCTCGCTACGTGATTTGCTGGCGCTTGCCCCCGAATAAAACCCTCAGGCCTCGAGATGAAATACTACCGAAAATCTTCAATAAAATACTGACATCGGCGACGGATCATTCACTAAATATTCATTGGGCCAATTTATTGCCTAGCGACTCGACCCAACAGTCTTTAATTGCCCATTTGTAACGCGACATGTGGCACATTAGTCTTCGGGCAAATTTTTAGGGGGAAACAGACGTTCTCAGACTTCTCAAACCCAGGTTTTGTGGGGTTGAAAAGTTTCCACTCGCTGGGATCACAGGCGAAATGAATACACTTTACGGTATCGTCACTTTCCGTCTTCGAAAAGAGCCGAACGCCAAAAAGAACGAGCAGTCAAAACCCGCGCTTAAATTTCCGATCCAAGCCACAAAATAATTTCAAGTAAGATTTTGATCAGGGTATAACTTGGTCACACTAAATTTCTGAAATGAGTTTGGTCTCATTTCGTGTGAACACACTCGCCTCTCCCGAAACCAAACCTTGAAACGCGTGACTTTGTGTACTCGTTTTCGTAGAATTAGTCTGACCCCAGTAAGTAAAAATAATTTATTAGTCGACCGGTATACTGGGCAGCTCTTTCCTGAGTTATAATATTAAATTTTTTCCCAAGCGAAAACTTTTCTGGCCGTTTGAAAAAGGAAATAACAGATTCCTCCTTGGCTTGTATTTAATCCTCTTAGCTTGCCCTTTCGCGCAAAACGAGAGAGCACACTGAGGCAACCTATATGTAAATGTATGGCGTTTTAAGCTTCATTGTTAAACTAAATAGCGCCGCGGTGTCTCGGGCCTTTTGACGCTGGACGTTTTATCCAATAGCTTTATGTCCATTCGTGTTAGTCTTCGAAATTGAGCGATTTTGTTTTAACAAATTAGTTTGGCTGCCCTGGAGAACAACTGCGGCAAAATGATATTATTATTATTAATTTCTCTCCTTTAGTTAAAGTGGGCTAAACCATTAACTGTAGTTTCATTAAACTTTTAGAGTAGGTGGATTGAAACTTGAGTAAAAAAGTATGATGACAGTTCGACGAATTGCAGTCGAACTGTGTTTTTCTTTTTCCGGCTACCGTTAACCTTCCATCATTTTGCAGAAGAAAATTTAGAAATGTAAAAAATTAGTTAGAATGATTTGCTTAAAGTAAAACGCTTCGTAGCTCATTTTTCATACTAACCGGTGCTATATTACCATGAAAGAACTTTCTTGTTGCTTCTTCTCAGTCGAAATCACTCGGGTGGGCAGACTGAACTAACAGCTGAAAAGAAATCTTGTAGTGCCAAAAGTGAGTCATTATCCGAGGAGACTATGCGTGTTATCGAATTGATGCGCTACAAAGGGTTCCGATATTTACCATGTTTTGAATTTCTTCCGATAGGCGATTAAACTAGCCGAAGAATTATTAAATTATTACTAAAGCCGCTAAAATCGCGCTTGAAACTGAAGTGTCTTCCTCGGAAAGTTTCCATTATAAGAAACCCTTTTGCCTTGCAATAAATCCACCATGAAAGGCTACTCGATGAAAAGGGAAGACGGAAGATGTTTAGTGAGGTTGAAAATAACGAGAGGAATTTTTCATCAAAGAGGACGAATCATTAAGTTTAGCATTTGTAAATTCTTTTAAGTGGCGACTGTTTCCTAAGCGCTTCCTCTCTGCGCGGCCAAAATCGCCTAAGAGGCGTTATAGCTAAACAAACATTAAAAGTTTGTGAAACGTCGTCTGTTTTGAGTTGGACTTGTGGTTTATAATTTGCACGCAATGATTTCTTTAACGGCATTGCCTAGGTTCCGAAGTTCTAAGTATGTTATTTTCAAAGTACTCGGTCGAAATAGTTCTTTTGAATACGTAGTTACAACATATCAGATTTTATCCCAGTACACGCATTAAATATTCAGTGCCATCACCTCAATTTTTCGGCAAGTCATGGGGTTATTTTCTACTGAGTGTTATTTCAAACTAGTTGGTAAAAGTCATCAAAAGCAAGTAAGCTATTTAATCGCGGCGTTGATGCAATTTTAATTACTTCTCTTATCAGTCTAGAATTAGATTGTGCGAAAATATGCCATTCTATTTCATACTGAAGCGGGCTGTTCTCAGATGAGTAATAACTTTTTCTTTCACTGATTCGAGCAATTTTGGCCCGACGTGTTGTCAGTTAAACTTATCAGGCTCATAGACCTGGGACTCCGTTATGCCTTTAAACTTATTGCAGGAACTTCCAGTAGCTTGACTGAAGCCGTTTTAAAAACATGGTTGTTAAACGCCGTTTAGTAACCTTCTCAAGAGGTAGCGCCCCGGGGTCTTTTTATCTCACAAGTCTTCCTCTTAGATCTTGATCATCATGCTTTTATTTACGGCGGAAAACGATAAAACCGCCACTACTATCAATGGTTCCCGGTATTGCAAGTAGATCACGTGGTCTGTCTTTGTACAACCGCCCTTAAAAAACTGAAATTCTAATCAGCGATGACTGGAGCTAGACCATGGATGTATATCTTGAACAAAGTGAAATACAGTAGCTAGTCCTCATTTTAGAAACTACTTAAACAACAGAAAGGACTTATAGAGGGTCACCAGAGAAACAAAAACCTAAAATACAGCCGAACTTTAATAAATGAATCGTAAGGCACCGAGTCATGCGACAATAGTTTTATAGTACATGTATTTGTTCCTCGCGATTGTTCATGATCAAGAGGCCATTAAGGGTCTCTTGACATGTTTTTTCTTTTCTTTTTTTTTATTGTATATTGGTGAGCTAGAAACGGGAAATCAGGTTCCAAGGGTGTCTACATTAAAAAGTAAAAATAAACGTAGGGAGTAAGTTCAAGCTTTGTACTGTGGCCATAAAAGGACCTGGTTGTCTTTTGAAATAAGACGCCGAAACTAAAATAGACCCGACCCTCGGAGGCCGACAGGTGGTAATTTCTAGGTAGTCCGGAGTGGCTGAACCAGGTCTCCAAATATGCTAACTTGTTTCCATATGTATGTAAAGCTACATTTTTGAATGACTATATTGACCGCGTTTTTTGCTATTAAATTTGACCGTGATCGATTCACAGTCTGTTGACATGAAAAAGACTCCTGCATGGTACCAACTTCACGCTAAAACTTTCGTTTGAACCGCCAGAGAGGCGACTGCAGCTAGGGTTGGAACTGCACATGCAACTTTAAAAGAGTAAAAATTCCAAAAAATTGTGCTTGTCGTAACGAATATATAATAAGCATTAAAGTTTTCGCCAAAAAACTGTAAAACTTGGCAAAAAGTTGTAATTGATCATGCTAATAATCACAGTTCGAACGAAGATATTTGAGTAATGAATACTAAAGTTAAAATCAATTCAGGCTAAGAAGGAATGAGGAGGAAGCTGTAATGAAAATAGCTACTATTGGTATCGGCGCTATATAGGCTTTATAATAATAATAATAGTAATAATGATAATAATAATAATAATAATAATAATAATAAATAATTAATAATTATGATAATAATAGAAAAATTTTTTATTAAAATCTTATAAAAATCTTATAAAAACTACACACAAAACTTCTGCAAAATATTCATAAAAATGAAACGTCCATATCAATATTATATATCAATACAAATTTCCGGCAAAACTTCACTTTTTCGAAACAAACTATAACAGCAAGTTACGAACGTAAGGCGGCTATTTATGCAGTGCTGTTTTCCTTTCGGAAACACCGAAACAGTTCGTGTCATTTGGAAAGAGTAGTACCGGGACAGCCCGACCCTCTTACATTAGAGCACGGTTACGAGAATTGCATGCATGCTAACGAGTACGAGTTTTCAACTGAAACCAAACGTTCATAGGCTTTACTACCGACGGGAAGAATAACGTATCGCTGAGCAATCCTTTATCCTTTAAGTTTCTCTATTGTAGTGAGTCCTGTATTAGGCAGACACTCAAGTATTAGTGAGTACCAAATTATTCTTAACCAAGTCTAGTGAAGTCTCCATGGGGGGTATCGGCCTGAAAAAAATCTCCCTCGCTGTACAACGGGAGTACAATTTCCCGGTGGGTCATACTGAACTGGCGCGAAATGCAGTAGTTCCAGTCCTATCTGAGGTTGATGCTACAGTATTAAATGATACGAATGCTGATAATAACCGCACCTGGTAACACTGAGGGCTTACCTTTCACCTCTGTGGCTGACACGAGTTTCTGCTTTTTGCTGTGAAAGTTCAGTCGGTCTCGAAAAGCCAAAGCTGGACAGGTGGCGGTCTCCGCACAAGTTAACTTAGTTCATAAAAAGGATCAATGGCTCAGTAATTAACAGTTTACTTGGAATGAAACAAACCGCTACCTCCTGAAGCAGTAGACTGGCGACGTTAAGAAACAAGCGTCTCTCCTGCGGAATCTCGATTCTAGCTTACTTAAAACTAGCGAACAAGCCCTCATCAACCGCCGTCTGTATTTGCGTACGTGATCACGTATTATGATATTTCAACCGGATATTTGAATATCCTGGCTACCATCTTATGAAGCTTTCTCTAGAAACAGACGCACTATTTTCCGCGTTGTGGTTTGCCCACGCAACACATGGAACGGGGAATGTTCAAAAAACACGCTGAAGGCACGAAACATACGTGACTAAAGTCGAATGTTTTAATGAATAATTCACATGTTTTAATCAGATTGTAAGTACGTATTTCTATATGTAGAATGCTGTTTCTATTAACCAAACGAAATTGAAAAGAACGCTCGCCGCCTGGCCTACCATGGCCATGATGAATTTCACTTTTTACGATAGATGAAATGAGGGGGTGGGGAGGGTAGGGGGGATGACTGTGCACGGAGGCGGGGGGATGACTGTGCACGGAAGCAGTGCTACCAACCCACCGGCCATAGTACTCCTTGTATTATAGTATGGCCAATATGCGGCTTTATTTCGGTTTTCTACCGATAGTAATGAGCGGCAAGGGCGGAGTTGGCACTCCAACACTTACTACATTATTTGGAGATGCCAAAAAAAGAAAAAAAAAACATACAGCGCACAAGAACATCACTTCATAAGCAACAGAAAGTTTGGGTGAGTTTTAGAAACACTCAGCGAACGCAAAGCAAGCGGAGCAGACGGTCTGTGATTACACAGTAACTTATTTGATTACAGTGATAGCTGTCCAAGCAAGCCATATCATTAATTTGGCCCACAGTCCATTTAGTAAATGCTTTATTTACTCAATGTATTGTAACTGGTTCCAACGAACGAGGTTGTCGCTGGTTCTGTAAACATGGCCGGATATTGGCCCTATTTCCCCCCCCCCCCCCCCGCCCCTTTATGGACCTCGATTTCCTCTCTTCCTCCTCTACTTCAAAAAAAGGAACTTGAGCAATATGCAGCCATTTTGAATTTATGCACTAACGATTGTAAAATGTATTAAAAGCCAACAATGGGATTTCTGCACAGAGCCTCACCCTCAGGAAGAACTAATGCCAAAACATGTCGCGTTCGGAAAGTGTTAAACTGCTCTTGTAACCTGTCGTCTAAGCCGTAGATTTCAAATATTTCTCCGCTAATCCTCCGGCTAATTCTTCATAACCTGCTAACGTTAACCATATTTGGAAGACGTTCGCACGCGATATCCGATAAAATGACGTCAATGGTTCATAACAACAACTGCAGAAAAAAGCGTGGAAATCGAAAAGCGGAGACGAAGTGGCGTTAGCTCATCTAGCTAGAGAAAATGGCGGGAAATTTCACACGATTTGTAATGAAGAAATAGACAAACTACTGCCTAAAAACAACTGTAAGAACAGCAAAAATTCAACTCGACGGATGAGAAAACAGGGGCACCCAACGAGGATATAGTTCAAAACCACTTAACATAGCATTGTTGAACGTATTTTAGTATTCAAACGGTAGATATAGGCATATTTTTATCCCCTAAAAACTTTTCATCTGTTCGGATTTCCTAGCTGAAAATCTAGTGATCCGAAAATTATAGGGATAAAAACTTACCCTCTCGAAAATTTCAGCCAGGAAAAGGCTCCCGAAAATTCTAGGTGGCCTTTTTTAGGGTCAAAATCCGTTAAAAATGAGTAATTATACCATTTTGTAGATGTTCGAAAATCCTAGGGGAGGCAGGCAAGCACGAAATGGTACAACAAATGCTCCGAAAATTCTAGATCTCAAATCGCCTTCCGAACAGATATTTTCCCGAAAATTGCCGTTGGGTACCCCTGACAAAAGCTACCTCGATTTGCATCAATCTTCACATCACATTCGGCCTCATTTAATACAGTCGAACCTCTCGGTACGGACACCCTTCTCTATTACGGACAGTTTCCAATGTTCCGACAAAATTCTCATATATATTTTCTTTAAAAAATCCTCTCTTATACGGACAACCGACACTGACTCTTGGCCCCAGGTGAATCTGCACAGGGTGAATCCCGTCTAGTCTGGCTGGTGAGCTCAGTATGCAAGGTGATATAAAGCCGAGTCGCTGTATACCAAACAACGATTTGCGAAGGTTTACAGAGGAACATAAGCGACTGTTTGAAGGCTTCAATAACTACAGATAGCATATATATCTTTTCAATTACATTTTGTAATCTAGTTATTGTTTACTGCACTTGCAAAATAGCAAAAGATGCTTTCAGAATTGTGCTTTACCTGACAAATTCTTACATGCAGCATTGCGCTGTAGCTCGTTTCGTTTTAAAACAGTAACAGTAATTTGTCTGTATAGCTGAGATGTACAATGTTGGGTGCTACTGAAAGACGATGTCTTTGTACTGTGAATTAATAACTTTAAATGTGTGAGCCTGGTTTTATACTGAACACTTGAAACTGTAAGTAGAGTCATAAAAGCGACGTCACCATAGGTAACCTCTTTTATACGGACACCTCTCTAAGTCGATTCAGTCGACCGGTGTCCGTATTTGAGAGGTTCGACTGTAATTTCTTGTGTATACATGCTTGAGATACAGTAAAAATCCGCAACTAAGAACCTACATTTTTAGGAGTTAGCCTAAACAGGTTCTTTTATAAATGGTAGTTAACAGAATTTTAGGCTATTTAGGTTCTTAAAATGGGTTCTTAATCCTGGAGAAAAAGCAGTTAGTATGCTTTGTAAGTCTACATATCTTGCACTCATTTTTCTTTAAAAAACATTTTTACAGCAATGGCAATCTGCTTTGTTTGCTTCAAATATGATTCTTGCAATGCAGCTCTAATGTACTACTGTTTTAAATTTCTTAGGCTAAATAGGTTCTTGTTTATAGGGGGTATAAATGACCAATTTTAGGCTAACAGGTTCTTAATTTTTAGGTTCTTAGTTGCGGGTTTTTGCTGTATTAAAAAACACGCGAGATGGATACAACGTTAAAATAAGCGTGACCGATCATAAATGCAATATCGTTATTTCGTCGATTTTCGACACGGTGTTTCGGTATTTGCCAATTTTTCTTACGGCTTTGCGGTATTGGGTACCCCCCAATGTCCCCCTCAATAATCTCTACAAAGTTCAACAAGACGCTGTGGGAGCGTATATTTGGGCGTCGATGTACTAGGCGTGTGTGGTTTTTTATGTGTATTGGGGGATGTGTGAGTAGTAAAGTAGCGTTGTAAATTTGAGGGGTTAATTGAGATGGTATTGGACGTGAATTGCTAAGATAATGGCTGTAGTTTGTCAATTAATGGAACTTATTTCTCGTAGAATTTAATATGAAGTAACGAAAAATTATTATTTTCGGAGGTAAAAGTGATTTTAGGTGTTGCAGTGAGGTAGTTGTGGAAGTGCTAATTTGGTTATGAAGGAAACGTGTAGTTACAGTGTGTTGCAATGAAGTAGTGATTGTGAAAAGTCTTCTCAATGGTCGTAAACATACTTGTAGTTATTTTAAACGTGGTTGGGCTTTTGTTTTGTTTTTCGCTTACTGTGAGAATATTTTTATGGAGAGAACATGGATAAGGCCCAAAGTTTATTTAATCAGTAGAGAGATGGGAGATGTGCAAGTGGCGAATTGAAGAAAATCAACCACAGACACAATCGCTGCCTGTCCCAAATTAAAATCACTAATTCGCCATTTGCACATCTATAATGCACCTTGTTTGCCACCCAACTTTTGCATAAGCAATCTTTCCAATTTGTATTGAGATGACTACAATACCCGGGAGAAATGAAAAACAAAGGTTATGCAAAACTTTGGTGGGCAAACAAGATTTATAATGGGGGATGTAGAAATGGCAGCCAGTTCGCATAAGCATGGTCTAAATGACGATAGGACTACTGCTCCAAACTGAATTCATTTTTCTTTCCCTCCTTTTCATATGGATATTTTTTCAACTTGTATTTTTAAAGTCTGACCCTTGAAAACCACATAGAGATCCCAAAAAAACAAGTGCCGTACGTTGAACGCCAACTTGTTTGCTCAATACTATGCTCCCGAGAATTCCTTCCAGTCAGTAATCAGTCGAGTTTTATTGATGACATTCAGTGGTCAAAGATTTTATGAGCCTGTCCGTGAGCACTGTTTCTTCCAACCGCTGATATGAGTCACTAGGTTATCACTAGCTGAAGTTAATGCCTCAAATGGTCTTTGCCGTCTTTGGACTGTTTCATTTCCAAATGACGACTCGCCCATATTAAATCTCTCCCATGGATTGATTGGTCCTGTTTTTTCACTAGCAAGACTTGCTGAAAGAAGGCAAAGAAAATACGAGAGTAAATAAAAAGACGAAAACATGCAAATGAGAAGCGTATTCGTTGAACCGCCTTTATTCGTTGTTCTAACCGTGAAATCGATCTTAGGGACTGTAAGGTGACTCGACCCAGTTTTTTTGGGGGGGTACCATCCTACTTTGATGCTCTCTGGTATCCCCATCTTTACTTTTATCGTAAGTCTAACACATAGAATGGATAACATATAGATCAATCTACAATATAACATAAAATTTTTGGCGATCGGAGTAAATGTCACGTGGTTATAATGCCACGCCCCTTTGAGGTCTGAGTCGAAATTCTGCTGTTGCCGGCATTTTTTCGTGAAAATCTCTCGGCTACACATAGTGCGCATTAGTGCCTTGCGCTGAACAGAGTTTCACCAAAATCGCAAAGACCCAATTCGAGAAATTCAGCGGTTTCCAAATTTAGGTCATAATTTATGCGAAAATGATAAGCAAACTTTACACAGATTATATCTAATAAACTAAGAGACTCATCCCTTTATTTTGGGCATCGTTATAACAGATGGGTCCTTGCAAGTCAGCAAAACGCTTTAGGGCCTTGTAAATGCGCGCGATTTCGAGCAAAGCAAACATATAGAAATTATAGTTTTCGCTATTTGTTCACGTTTGTGAGCGTTTAAGAGTCCTTCTCACGAAAAAAGCATTTTCTGTTAAAAATTCGTAGTTTTTTTTCCTTCAAATTTTTTCAGGGCCACCATTGATTAACTAACTACCCGGACTCTGAATTTCATGTTCATTGAAAAACTGTGACATTATCTTCTATAAGCCCAAACTTGAGTAAACATTGAAGATTTTTAGCGTTTTGGCTGAGTTTGTGCTTTGGGAGTTGTCTATTGTTTCTAGTCTGTCATTATACAGCATTCTTGTTCAGCACGCGTGCAATGACCACGCTTGGCTGACTACCGAATGCTCACCGAGATATTCCCGTCACGAGTTGGTTTAATTATTGGCTTGCATTAAAGCTATGAAAAAATGATATTTTTCTAATAGTAAGTAGATTTAGTGTGTAGCACTTCTTGATTTTTTTGCAAAGGCGCAAGAAACCCTAGCATTGATTAAAAATTGTTAGTTAAACCTCTATGTATCACGCGATGGCCTGTCTCACTGTACTAAAATTATTATATCTCGGTGAGTATTCGGAAGTCATTGCACGCGTGCTGAACAAGAATGCTGTATAATGACAGACTAGAAACAATAGACAACTCCCAAAGCACAAACTCAGCCAAAACGCTAAAAATCTTCAATGTTTACTCAAGTTTGGGCTTATAGAAGATAATGTCACAGTTTTTCAATGACCATGAAATTCAGAGTCCGGGTAGTTAGCTAATCAATTGTGGCCCTGAAAAAATTTGAAGGAAAAAAAACTACGAATTTTTAAGAAAATGCTTTTTTCGTGAGAAGGACTCTTAAACGCTCACAAACGTGAACAAATAGCGAAAACTATAATTTCTATATGTTTGCTTTGCTCGAAATCGCGCGCATTTACAAGGCCCTAAAGCGTTTTGCTGACTTGCAAGGACCCATACGTTATAACGATGCTCAAAATAAATAGATGAATCTCATAGTTTATTAGATATAATCCGTGTAAAGTTTGCTTATCATTTTCGCATAAATTATGACCTAAATTTGGAAACCGCTGAATTTCTCGAATTGGGTCTTTGCGATTTTGGTGAAACTCTGTTCAGCGCAAGGCACTTATGCGCACTATGTGTAGCCGAGAGATTATCACGAAAAAATACCGGCAACAGCAGATTTTCCAACCTCGTTCCCAGGGCTTTTCCCATAGGTTGCAGATTTTCGACTCAGATCTCAAAGGGGCGTGGCATTGTAACCAAGTGACATTTACTCCGATCGCCAAAAATTTTATGTTATATTGTAGATTGATCTATATGTTACCCATTCTATGTGTTAGACTTACGATAAAAGTAAAGGTGGGGATACCAGAAAGCTTCAAAGTAGGATGGTACCTCCCCCCAAAAAACTGGGTCGAGTCACCTTAAGCAACGACGTTTTTAAGCGACGCCCGTCAAGCGAAAGTGGCCTCTTTGTATTTTTGGCCGTGACTTTGACCAAATTTTCGGGTTAAGTAGTCTATGTGATAGGTAAGACACTTATCAACACAAATTTGGAAGCATCAAGGCATGTTAGGCTGATTTAGCAACAGAACGGGAACGTCATGCCGAATGTCATTTGACGACGGGAAATCGCGCCGATGGGACTAAACTCGACTTCCGGTACCCAATTTGCCGTTCAGCCATTGGTCAAGCCAGTTGTTTGATTTGCTCACGCCGCCGTCAACTGACGTTCCCGTTCTGTGGCTAAATCAGCCTATTAAAAGAGAAAAGGACTCACTCCTGGTTGATCTTCTTCGCTCAAAAGCGCCTTTGCTTAAGTTCCCTTATATTAAGTTTTTCCCACGCAAGTTGAATCGTTATTTCAAAACATGGCTGCTAGCTGTGTTTAAAATAATAGTTATTCGAATCCTCTCTTCGTAAGGCACTCTTTTAGTTGATATTCGGTGTCTTTGTAATAATGTTAGTTGAGAAAGCCAACATTGTTCTAGCATCCTGGTTTCTTTGGGCTTTCTTGCCATTTTTTCGTTAACTTTTTATAATTTTTTAATATTGTGAAAGAAATCTTTTTAGCAACTTGCGTCATAAATTATAAGACTTAATGCATCTAAGGAATGCGGCTCAAGTCGATGCACATAGTATAGTCATTCCTTTATGAAGCGGACAGCCTGGCGAAATGGCCAACTGAAGGTCGCTTAACACAAGTTGATCGTGTCATGGAGATGAAGAGTGAAATTAATACAATAGTATACAAAAACTAGATGGGGCGTGATAGTGAACCCTTAACAGGGTTAACTGTAATGCTTGTTTACTGTAACTGACCTATAATGTTTCCTTTACACAATGGACAGGTCCTTTTCGCCAGAAGCCATCGATCAACACACTCACAATGGAACTCGTGTGCACAAGGCAAAGTCCGTACCAACTGCAGAGAGGTATATAAGGTAACCTTGTCAGTCTTACTGTTTGCTCTTTACATGTATTTAATCGATAGCCACGTAGGAATAAGGTTTGACAGCCGTGGCTTAAAATGAACACTTGACCACGTAAAACAGCATTTGGGGATTGAACATAGATAAAGGGAAGGATAAACTGTTTGATATGGTACTCATAGTAAACTAACATCCCTGTCTAGTCATTCAGTGTTGGTCATGCAAGAGAAAGGCATTTCGAGCGATTACTAGGACTGAGCCACATGGCATTGGGCAAGGGCAAATTTGATCCAATCAATCTAAAACCTTCCGGGCTAGGCATTCTATGTGTTTATGAAAGAAAAAGACTTTTCGAACGATTATCACTAGGACTGAACCATACGGCATTGGGCAAGGATCAATTTGACATGGTATTAAAATATTTCTGAACGAGAAAGACATTTCGAACGGATATCACTAAATTAAGCCACAAAATACTCAGTATTCAGGTTCAAGAAAATAGATACATGCACACATGGGTTTATTTTCACAGGACTTGTTGAGTTGCCAGAGCAACATAAAAAAAAAAACTTATTTAAATTAAAAATATATCTAATATATATTATTCTACGAAGGAGTCCGAGACTCTTTAAATAGAATATTCACTTAGGAAATGTTATAAACTACGTTAAACATAACGGAAATTTGAGATTTCAACGAGACGTAGCAAGATGCCTGTTTCATTACGATCGTCTGAGTTCTACAGAATTGTTAGATTGTTATACAGTTCAATATAATTCTGCATACCTGGTTATTATAGAATTCATCAAGACAAACTGCACAAACTTCAACGTCTCTCCTTTCCCGCCGTTTTGAGCCTGCAGTAGAGCAGGACGGCTGAGAGTCTTTCATAACTCGCCTGTATTTTCTCATCTTTAGTTTCGCTATTGCTTGTGCCGCCTCTTGCCTCAGCATTTGCTAAAAAGTAAAACATAGCCGAAGTCTCTGAGATGCGAGAGCTTTATCCAAAAGGTTTCCTCCAAGAATTTTCAAGACAGAGACCGTCTATTGAATGTGTCGCTTAACGAGGTCAAGCAAGTTTGTTTTTTAAGTCCTACATCATATCATTTTATCCTGTTGTCCAAAAAAAACTTTTTTAGCCCGCCTAACACCTCAAGAAACAAGCCCATTGCGAAGCAGTTTACTTCAGCCGTTCCCTTACATATTGTGCGGTGAATTTTTCTCGAGATCTAATTTTTACCGTGAGATAGCTATAAAGAGAAATATTAATTTTTCACGGTCTCGCGGAAATTTCGCGCTGTTCCCTCCGACGTGTGCGGCGAATCAACATTCAAGAAAAATGCTTAAGACTGGCTCTCGGATGTTTTCGTAGCGTTAGGATATGCCGTGATGGTTTAATGATGATCTGAACGAAAAAGGCAGATGGAAACTCGTACCTCTTTTTTCGAAATCCAATAGTTGTGAAAGAGTTGGCTGAGCTGGGTCTGTAAAGATATGAAAAAAAATGACGTAACGCAAAAATGCAGATAAAAGAAAAGCTAAGGAAACTGCTAGTGTGCCTTTTGCTTTAAACTTTCATCCACGGGGCTTTTACTAGTCAACAGTCCTACATTTCACTATCGTCTTTCACTTAAATGCAATTTAGCATCATGTCAAAACAAGCAAATCTGGGTTGTTGGCTTCCGGCCCGGGCAAGCAAATGTTTTGCTATAATCACTGTTTATAGGCTGATGTTGCAGCTAGTGCAAGGCATCACACAATTGGTTGGGAGAACAGAAAACAAAGTTAAAAGTGGAACCGAACCCTGGAACAAAAGAACTACGACAATATAGAAGCAAGTCTAATGAAATTGTGGGTTATAAATAGTGAGACCCGACTTAAACTGTTCTTACAGAAACATTAGAGAGTGAAGCTACTTCAACATTTCGATTATTTTGCTGTTGCGTGGCTGCAAACCAGAGTTGATTCATGAGCTACAATTTCACGTGTTTCTATATCTGTATATTAACTCTCTACGAGACGCATATTTCTATAAACTTACGAACTGATGGTCTGAAAAGGGTGTAGCCTCTTCAAGGCTCTCATGGAAGCTGGTCGAGGCGAGCGAAAGGAAAACCAAGCGCCCAGAAAAAGTAGGTCGACCTTAACTGAGAGCCGGTGACAGGCTGGAGAGGATGTGGCTTAAACAGGGTTCTCTTTGTAACGTACCTTGAGTACCAAAAGACAAAACAGCACTGACGCAAAGAACGCTGAAGATCCAAAGAACTGAGAGTTGACTTCCTACATGTGCCGCGTAAAAATTTAAAAGTCATATTACAATGCCGTCTGCACTACACCCGAGACAACTTATAAACAAGTCTTCTTACTTTGTGGCAATTTCTATTTTTGTCAAACAATCTACAAGGTAGCACGTCGCATAAAAGAAATACTGGTACTTGGTTTGATAATTACATTTGTTCAGTAGGATAGGATAATGTCCTCACTCCTCAGCCTTGTGTTCAAAAATTATAACTCAGTTATCACATATTAAAACGTATACAAAAAAATGAAATCCAGTTGACTATTCAGTGGCTGTGAAGGTGTAAAGGCGAAGTTTTCATTTTTTTTTTCAGCGTGAGTAGTGAATATGTCAATTTAGATAAAAAGTGAAAAAAACGTCAAAAAGATGTAAAAAATATTGCGCGCAAGGGCAAGCGCGTTTGGGTTTGAAGAGGGGTCTTCGTGTATGTGACAATAAATAGTAGGTCTGATGTGCGTGGAGTCACTGACCTACAGGGGAACAAAAGTCGCAGATATGCTGATAATGAACGACCCCTTGGTGAGTACTTAGGACATTAATTAATTACCTCGGTGCCTTTTTCAGGATTTCCAAGGCAGACCACTCCTTCCCATCCACTGGGCCGTCCACAGGTCGCCCAAAAAGTTAGTGTGGATAATAACTAGAAGAAATAACAATGTTGTATAAAAATCGACTCCACAGGATAATCCGCTATTTTTAACTTAGTTTCAAACATTGTAACAAGATTTATCCAGTTGGTAAAAGAGAGCTTAAAGAACTAAAGTCTTCTTGGCTCTGGCCACTAGCAAAGAGTGCATGGTTTAAAATACAGTAGAACCCAGGAACCCCGGTAACACGAACTCTGAACGGAAACGAAAAACAGTTCAAGTTAGCGAGGAAGTCGAGTTATCAGGGTAAATTTCAGTGAAATTTTGATCAAGGGAAAGCAGATGTAGTTCGTGTTTGCGGGGAAATCCGAGTTCGAGTTAGCGAGGTTCTACCGTACCGATCATCCCCATGCACAATTTAGTTATTGTTCTTGACCGTGATGCATGGTTCGTACAATCTTGAAAAGGCCTTGAATTTTACTAGTCGTCTAGAAAAATTCCTTGAATTCGGTCTAGGTCCTTTAAAAATATATTTGATTTCTGTATTAGGTCCTGAAAAGTCCTTGAAATTTACAACCTTGTCTACGCCAGACACCTTTTTCTGTAAAATTAGATTACTTTGCCGACGAAAATTTGGCTAATCCTCGGTGTAAGAACCTGTAAAACTCACGGGTAACGTAAAACATTTTTGTGCATGAACAATATTTTGTTTCTGCTTCTATATTTCGAAGCTATTTCTGTACCTCAGATGCAACTGCAAGTTATACCCAGTCATTTTGCAAAGTCTTGTTGCGGAAAGTAGTATAGTAATGTGATCAAAGATGGTCGAAGAAGTAAAAATCGTAAATGGTTCCATGGCGTGTTTTAGCCAGTAGGTTGATCAAAGGGGGCTTAACAATGCCGATTTATTAGATAAATCAAAGTCCTTGAAAACTGTATTTTGCTCCTGAAAAATCCTTCAAAAGTTCTTGAAATTTGTTTGCCTGAAGTTGTTCGAACCAGGGTGATGTTACAAGCAGTTCAAGAACAAGGATTCACAGGGATGGTAACGAGAGGTTCATCATTTGAATTTGATAATATTTTGTTCTAATTATCTAACTGAGGGAGCCCATTCCTTATAAGCCCGGTGGCTTCTCTTGGGCTTCCTCGCCGTGAGAGTTTAAATAATTAGATTTTTTTTTGGTTTGTATAACTTATGGCAAGCAAAACAATAAACAATAAACATTTTCTGCATGCTCTATTGAGAATTGGTGGTTACGTTTACTCTCAAACTGAAGAAGTGCATGTGTCTTATAGAAGACTAATATGACTGATGTATTAATAAGATCTATTTGAAATATTAACCTCTCTTTAACCGTGTATTTCAGAAGTCGCTTTTATTGTTGTTTGTGATTAGCATTTTAGAACCTGAGAAATGCAACCAAGGGATTGGAGTGACAAGAAGCTAAACAAACAAGGGCAGAATCATGGTCATTTCTGTGCATGGAAAAGATCTTCTGAAATATGGCAGTTGATTTACTACCAGACTTACCTTCAGTTCAACTAGAGAAGAGTTATAAGACACTATCCCTCTAAGCTTCTGCTTTCCTCTACAAATAGACAGATAGTTTACGTGTTAAAAATTAATATTGATATTTTTTATGGTAAATGTTATTTATAGTGAAATTGTGCCGAAAGCAATCTTTTTTGCATTACAATTACTGTTATGTAACAGTTCTGTAATTATTACATTTACAGTGTATGGTATTCGCATTACAGTTTGGTATAGCATAAAAATTCTTGTTGTATAGATTTGCAATCTCAAAGTCAAACTCCTTAGATTTGGCTGTAAGCCACATACAAGAACCTGTGTGATCTTGCTTGGCTTCACAGGTTCTAATATGTTTGGTTACATATTGTATTTAAGTGACAAATTTCGGCCAGCAGGTTTCTTTAAAACCACTGGGTTCTAACATGCAGGTTTTACTTTATTTATCTACTCACAATACAAAATAATATTATAACAAGACACAATTTATTTCTTTTTGCATTCCAAAGCAAGATGCACGATTTTGGACTTATTACTGGACTTAATTTAAATTGAATGAGGCTGAGTGCAATCTGAAGAATTGTGTAGATCGAGAAGGATGTTATTTTGCGGATTTGATGCAAAATTTCTTATTAGTAAATCATGACAGACTATTTGAATAAAAATCTGAAATTTGTACAGAGCACTTGCCTTTGAAGAGCAGCCATTAATTTAGAAACATTTCTTGTTCCATTAACAGTTACTATGGGCCTTGGAAACATTTGAGCAAGGTCCAGCTGGTGATAAACAAGAGATGCAAGATAACTGAGGAGTTTCAACAGGGTTAATCTCACAGATTATGTGGGAGGGATTGGCTACCATGTTGTTACCCGGTAACCCTAAAACCATTGAAACACAAATTTGTGATTTTCTTATCCTCAACGGCAATTTGTTACTTTGCTCAAGACAAGTTTGAAGTTATAAGAGTTGCACTAGTAGATAACAAAGTTTATGGAGGCAGCATGCAGGTCATGTGGTTAGAGCACTAGACTTATACTTCAGAGGCGCCAATGAGTTCAAGTCCTGCCCTGACCACTCTGTAGTCTTCGGCCATCCTTGTAAAATAGCCAACAGGGTCGCCTCCTACCAGTTGGGATTTTTAACCATGCTACATGTATGTTCCATTTAAAAATCATTTGTTTCATTATCCCTGAAAAGCACCATGATAATATAAATTAAGGCTTTGACTGAAGAGTGCTACAATTCCCCACTCCAGAAACTATAAGGGAAATTTACAAGCTTTCAGTGTAATGACTTCTGAGATCGTTTGGGTGGACAAGCATTACTCGTGATTGGTTAATGGCTGCCTTGAGCACCATTGACCAATCATAGCTATTGCTAATGTCCACCCAAACAATCCCAGAAATGGCTGCAATGAAAAGTTGTACCCACGTTTCTGGAGTAGGGATAGGAGCTTTGTAGAACTGAGATTATCATGGGTATTTCCATACCCTACCTTTCTTAACACCCTCTGATTCAATGTGATAATAATTATAGCTGAGGCACCAAGGAACATTGCCTTCTTCACCTTAAAAATAACGAAACAAAAATTTGTATTAATGGGAAGGTCAAAGGTGGTAAAGAAATTGATCTGCACTGATTTTATTTCAAGGATCAATAAAAATTACACCCTTGAAAGAGAGTGTGAATCTGTATGGTGTCACAAGTGAAAGCAGCTGTTATATTCATTTTTTTATTCTTCAATAGAGAAAAGTTGTCATCTAACTGGAAAATATGAAGTTAACATGTAATTTCCTGCAGGGCAACAATTATTCTAGTAACAGTCTGTAAATTCAACATCTAGAAAGCGCACAACATTAATTTGGAAATCTAAAACATTTTGATAGAATAGCATAGTACAAGGTCTCTAATTTGTTTGATTAGCCTGAGAAAACAGCTGACATTTAGTGACCCCAGCACTGGTTTCCCCTCCAAATGATGTCTAACAAATGAGTGCAGAAATTCCATACGGATGACGTGACACTACCCAGATCTCGGTAGTGCTTCTGAATGGTTGTGCCGCGTGGGAAATTTGATTCAACCAATCAGAAGCATTACCCAGGTCTGGGTAGTGAACTGTCATCAGTATGGAATTTCTGCCCTCGTTTCTCAGATGTCATTTGGCGGGGAAACTAGTGGTAGCATCGTCAAATGTCGGCTGTTTTCTCAGGCTGTTGGTTGGTAAATCATGCATCCCTCGTATGAAACAAAGCAGTTGAGCTCAAACCTTTTCCAAGACAGACCAGGACTTAGAGCTGCCTCTACGGACATTGTAGTACTCCAAGACAGGAATGTGTATGACACCAATCCAGCCATGACGTCGTGCCTCATCTGCAACAGGGGTTGCATCATCCTCATCTGGATCAGAATCTTCTGAATCATAACTATCCATCTGAATTTAAAATTAATGACATTACTCACTTGCAATTCCGCTAATGAATCACTGGTAATTTCAGTTATGGTGTTAAAAAAAAATTATCTTTATTGAATAAACTTCCAATATTTCTGCCAGGTGTTGTAAAGGCTATCAATTAACATATAATTACCTGATGGAACCTCGATATAATGGAGTGCCAAGGGACTGGCAAAATTTGTTCGCTATAGCGAGGTTCGTTTCCATATATTATGCTATTACTGGGGTCAACAAAATCGTTCTTTATGCCGGACTTCGTTATGGGAGAGGGTTCCAGTTTTATCAACATACAGAAAGTCTTCAAAATTATATCGCTTGCATTAAAATGCTGTCTTAGTGACGTCATAAAAGTGCTGCTGAAGGGTTTTTTTGCGAAATTATTTTCACCTCTTTTAGCTCTCCTTCTACTTGTTTTATAGCTCCAACTCTTGCAAATTTGCCGACGATGTTCGCAAATGAGCTGTTTTGCCCATCTTCGCTTTGGACAATAACATTGACGAAAGCTTTGTCAACTTCGCCCAATACCAGAACAGTGAAGCAAAGGACTCGCAAAAAGCAATGCACAAATCCAGATAGTGAAACACGAAGGGGAAACATCGTAAAAATCGACGAAAAAGATCGGCACCTCAATCCATTTCAAGCAATGTTTACATCACAAGGCTCAAGAAAAGGTATTCGACAGCGGTTTTCAGCTCACAGGATAAATACGTCATATATGGTACCGTGCGTGACCATTCAGTCACCTGGGGAAGAGCAAGGATAGAGGAAATAGCGCCAATTCAAAATGCTTAATATATAATATTTGGCGACCAAAAAAGAGCTGTAGCGAAGAAACCAAGAAAAATGGGGCTTGAGCCGGTAATTCAGGGTGTGGACCCCTCAGGACCAGTAAATGGGGGAGCTAATGATAACCATGTTGTCCCCTTCCCCTCCCCCCACTTCCAAAAAAAAAAAAGAAAAGAAAAGAAAAGAAAGAAAATGAAGAAGCAAAAGCAAACAAACAAAAAAACAAGAGAACGAAGAGCAATACCGTAAAATTCCGAAAATAAGCCTTCAAAGGCCCTTTTTGAGGGGCTTATCTACGGAGGGAAATTTACGTTTCAAAATTGATTGAGCTAGCCTTGTATTTGGAAGTAAATGTACCGTATTTGCTCTGTTTTACGTTGTATTTGAGGGCAATTTTATTATATTTGGAGGGGTGATTTAACGGAGGGTTTTTTGCATTATCGGTTTGGGGCGGGGGCTTATATTTGGAGGGGCTTATTTTCGGAATTTTACTTAGTAAGCTAACTTTGTTGCATTTCTTCTTTTTCAAGCAACCAGCAAACTACACAAATTTTAATTAATTTAGATTATTTTAAAATATTATGTTTGCAAGAGACACACTTATAAACAATATTGCAGGCCTTCTTCAGATATAATAACTCCCTCTCTTGATTGCATTCTGCATTTGTGAGCTAGAAAATCACATTAGTTGAACCTCCATTAAGAGGCCACCTAGAAAAGCGGCCATAATCAAAGTCCTGAAATAATTACATAGAACCCAATAAGAGTTTTCCCATTGCTGTCACCTTTATTACATGTGAGTGCATAGCCGTCAAGCACTTGACAGACTTGGCTTTATTTTCAGAATTTGATGAAGGAAAACGGTCCAAGAAAGAAGGTGACGACTGATTGTGGACCAGTAATGCTGTCCCTGTCATGTGTTTGTTTTAAAATAAAGTAATGTTTCTGAAAATATTATGCTAATTAACCTCTGTTGAATGGCCAACCCCCATTAAGCAGCCACTTGCCAATACCACGAGGGTGGCCGCTTAATGGTGGTTCAACTGTATTATGCCTCTTAATATGTAATTATTAAAATAATAATCTCATAAAATCTCAGACAGCAAAAGTGACTGTTTTATTGCATACATGTAGGTCAAGAACGTGAGCAATGGTGAAAACAAAGTGTGATTTTTGCAGTCCAATAAAACCCCTACATAGGACTTTTAATACCTCGTATTTAATTTGTAAGGATGCAACAAGAAATATGTAAATTGAGATCATAACCTAGCTGTATTTCCTTCATATTATGTAAATAAGTCTGTCAGTCTGGGGTCAATTTAACAAAACTTTTGGAAGTGTAATGTACAAGACTCAGGGTTGTCAAGTTAAGATTTCAAGTTGCCGGGTAAATACAACAAGTAGACGGGGAATATCAAATGGCTAGGAATTTGTTTTGGTTGCTATTTTCCAATAAAAGTAGCTGGGGGCTACTCTCTTAATAGCCGGGGGAAATCCCCGGCCTCTGGCTCTTAATGACAACCCTGAAGACTGAGTGCACAATGTACCCCTTACTAGTTTTTGTACCTAAGCTGCATTTAATTAATTAGTTTCCCTGGCCTGAAATAATGAGTGACGTTATTATTAATATGGTATAGATAATTGATATTTTAACATGATTTTAAGTCAATAACTAAGTATATTCATGTGTTAGGATGCAGCATTTCTAAAAAAAACTTATTATGGACTCTCAAAACCTGAATCATAAGTTAAAATTTGGCCAGATGGGCTTACACGGCCATCTGAAGGACTATAAGTGTTTCGAAATTTTTGTAGCAGCTCCATGTTGAACATAGAAAAGTTGTCTTCCTTTGGCTTTTCATTTTCCTTCCGTGATTTGTACCGCTGATAGGGAGAGTCATCAGGAGAACTGCATGGATGAAGAAAAAAAACTGAAAGATTATATTTCTAGGAAACGTTAAATATATGACTTAAATTGAATGAGAAAAAGGAAAATGGGAATCAGCCCTTGCTTTAATCATTAGTGTTGAAAGGTATTGGTCTGGTCACTAATTTGAACTTTAAACAGCTGAATAAGAAACAATAAAATCAATTTTTTTTTTATAATTCATAAAATCCATCTTCCAAAGAAGTTTCATTATTTTGAAGGGAATATCATCTGTAGGATTTTTCCCACAGACATAAAAGTTGCATCGAGATCTTGATTAAGCCACAACATGGTCAGCCATCTAAAAGGTCATCTTGGACGGAGGTTTTCCATTGACCCACCATTGTTTAGAGCCCTGAGAACACTGTGTACTGTCTGTGTGGGTACAATTTTTATTAAAGGGTGGCAGGAATTAGCACCTTACCCAGAAGAAGATCCAGTGAGTCTCAGACTGTTTCTGGCAGCTGCAAGGTCATCTATGGAGGGACACCTGGTGGAATTCTTTAAGTGAACACTGCTACAGCTGCTGTTGATCCTGCATGAATTCAGACAAAGAAATACCAGTATTTTAAGAGCATTCATTTGGATACTATATTCATAAGCCACTGACAACATGCTTACCTCTTTTGATTTACACCAGGCTTTGATTGAACTGCTTCTGTGTTTGAATTTTTGTCATGCAGCTTTCTTCTTGCTGGAATGCTTCTAATTGATTGGAGCAGTTCCTCTTCTCGGCAGAATGTTCCTGAAGGAGTCCTTGGAATTTGCTGGTATGTTAATCTGTTTCAAGTCATTCAAGGAGTTAAATATTGGTTAGCACATCCTCTACATCAGATCCCCCACCAATGATCACCTGGTGCAAGGGTGTTATTAAAATAATACCTGTATATCATTTTAATTTTATAGTTTAGTGGTACCCTATGTAGGACTCCGTGTACGTACGACACGTATAAGATTGGGCACAAGCTGTGAAAAAATAGAGACAATTTGAAAGAAAAATTGATTAAAAAAAATAAATCAGCTTCAGATGGTGTCACTTTAATTATAATGTGCAGCACTGTCTTGAAAGCTGCCATTCTCTGGTGGAGTAACTATAATAACAAACGTTTCGCAGCCAATTTTTGTCTATGGACAACTTCATTGATCTTGGGATAAGATGGTAAAGCCTTGGAAACAAGAAAAGAAAATCTCTTGTTTCCTTCATTGGTACTAAGCCAACCTATTTTTAAAACATCATTTATTTTTTGTCTCTAACATCACATCCAGTGACATAACTAGAAGTGGATAAAATAGTCCCCCAGACAGGCAAAAAAATTGTTTATGAGGGATATCAAGAAGACAAAAATGTTACACGCAGTGTGCAATAAATAATTTATCTATCAATCAATTTTTATTAAAACTTCACCTTGTATCAGCAGGTAGATGTACTGGAGAAATCAAGCCCTTGGAATCTGCAGACTAAATATAGTTTTGCTAAATTAACTGGAGGATTCTTTTTTTTAACTTGCACATCAATGACATCAGTGAAACCCTGCTTACAGACATCTGTATATAACAGACAGTTTTGTCTGTCCCAGCGATAAGCTCATAATAATCTTTTCTGTAAAATTACCCTGGATAATGGACACATTACTAAAATTTTGAGTCTCAAGTCACAAACTCTCATATATCGTATTAGCCCTGCTTTATGGACACTGGGTTTCTCTGCACATTTTCTATTTTCATTTTGTGCCAGTTGCAGGGTGCAAAGAAAGTTATTTTTACAGCTTGCCATTCAGGCAAGCTGAGGCTAGCATATACTAGCCCAAACGTCATTTCAACTAGCCCCAAAAACTTTTTGATGAGCTGAATTGCTTTCACAGTTCTTCTGTAATTTGAATTCCTCAAAAAACTTCACTTGCCTGTCAGTCACTAGCAAGATAGCAAAATCCACTAGCCCTGTAGCCTGCAAGCAAGCTCTCCTATTTGGGCAAGTGAAGCAAGTCTTGCGAGAACGCTCGTGCGTTCTCGCGAGGTTCACTTCGCTTGCCCAAATAGGAGAGCGTGCTCGCAGGCTACTAGCCCTGGGCTATCGCAGACACTACATGTACTTTCTTTGCACGCTGCCATTGCAACCGATTTTATCAATTATAGTGCACATGACATGTTCAATTTTGATAATTCTGTCTATCTTGCGATGGCCATTTGATAAAGTTTTCTATTGGTTATAATACACAAGTTTCACTTCCTTTAGCTTTTTGCTTTCAGTCATTGCACCTTTATATCTTTATGCCAATAAAAAACTTCTCTCACTGTGAATTTTTTTTGACAGCCCGCTCAATATGAACACCTGGCCTGGTTCCTCAAAAGACGGTCAAGTTTAACTCAGGCTTAAGCCAAATTTTCAAGCAAGATTTTCTTGTCTGAGAACATGCAACTACTGTTGAGCCTTTACTCCGAAATACAGTAATGATGACACAAAATGTTACTCTAAGCAATGGATCTCAAAAACAAATCATGGATTTAGCACTAATCTGCCTTTCAGGAACCAGGCCCTGGATAATACAGACTCCATGGTATGTCCCCTTAGCCTTTCTAAAAGTTTCTTTCGTCAAATGAGTCGTTAACTTACCATGATAGGTGGTGGGGGAGGGGGCGGTGGGGGTGCAGTTGGTTTCTTTGGTGTGCTTGTGTAAAGTCGCTCTACTTTACGCTTTTCTGCCAGTCTTCTGGAAAATCTGATCCCAGTCTGCTTACCATCTTAATTGAAAAGGAAAATGCTAAAATCATTAATTATGTTAGGGAAAATAAATATAATATTCCTTTGATAAGATTGCAAGCAAATTTAATACTAGCCTGTTCCAGGCATTCTGATAGTGGGGATGGGAGAAAGAGTAGTGAGAAGGGAAAACAGCAATTCTACTGTCCTGAATGCCGCTTGAAACACTGGTTCTTGACTACCAAATTACAAACAACACAGACTTATAAAAAGCCCTATAACTGCAGTCTACAAAAGACAATACCCTGCGTGGCCAAGGGGTCGGCCCAGTGTATGGACTAACAATCAAGCAATTTGAAAAGTCCAGCGGCCTGGGACGAAGTTGGCCTGCCTGAAATAATCTACCTTCTATTTTACATGTATGTGTTGAAGTTCAAATTTTTTTTTCTGGGTCAAAATATTCTTGAACCAGTTGATTTATACTTTATACCATTTTAACGTTTTCAAGTAAGTCACTTTTTTTACTCAAGTAGGGTCTTTTCTATGTGACATTTTCATATTTCATCGATCAACTGCTACGTCAAATAAGGATCATCTGTTTTGCAAAACGTTGACAAACCTTGTGCGTAATTGAATGCTGATTCCATGTCATGCATCAGATTTTCCAGCTCTTCTCTACATTGATTTTCAGGAAAGTATTTTTCTAAATAATCATCTTGTAACTTATTTAACACTTTCACTTTAAGATACTGGAAAAGTTTGAGGTTGTCGGCCTTTTTTCTTCGGACAATCTTGTAAAACTCCTCTGGTTTCGCTTCGATGTGATTGATCAAATCATGCAAGGCATCTCTTGTGTTTTGAGCAGATCTTTTATCAAACTCTTCGCTTGGTATCTGCTGACAAAAGCTCACAGGTAAAGGCGAAGGTTGGTCGAATTCCTCAAGTAATTCCGCCATCCCGTTTCATTGGTAAATCGCCAAGCTGAAAGAAGAAGAGCCAAAGGAAGTCGTTTTTCGTTTGAGATATTTTTGATTTTTTCAAAAAATGGCTCTTTGATGAGTAAGGACTTGGTACGAGTTTAGAAGGGCCAATCAAAACTCAGATATTTCCTGAGACCAATATTTATTGTGAAAGCGGTCGACTGTAAAACCAAAGCGTACGTCATGTACCTACTCCTGAAGATGATCTCATAAATTTTTACGAACATGGCGGACCACACAAGCAGGGAACTTCGATTCAAGGTAAATGGGTCGAAATTCATTATTATTTCCGTATGGACTTATGGGAATGTAATTTTTCCTGTTTGTGGTTCCTGGTTGTGTAAATGCGAACTTTGTCGATAATGTGTCACATGTAATGTCAACATGCATATTTATTAATTATTAGCCGGAAATCCAGCGTCAGAGTACGGTATTCCCGACTGCATGGAAATCTGACTGATCTTTGAACTGCTTATGGCCCTTTCGTCTTCTAAATAGTTGATACAAAGTGTTTCTTTTTCTCCACACTAAGAATTGAGGAAAGTGGCCGTTTTTTAGGAGCACGATGCTTTTGAAAGAGGAATTATATGTATGTTGCAGGACACGGGAAAAGGAAAGGAAGGGGAAGATATGAGCTTATATGTTACAGATCAAAATTATGTTCAGGTTAAAATTTTTTAACCTAGGTTGATTCTCAGTTTTCTTTGTCTCTTAGCCCTAATTCACGAATATTAAGGGTTAGGAGACAAAGGAAATAGAAAATAAACACAGGTTAAAAAATTTTAACCTGAAATTAATTTTGAGTTGTAACATATATACCATGTGCCAGAGCAAACACGTTCAGTCTTTCGTTGCCTTCTGAAAAAAAAATAACCTTCTGCATCAAGACATGGAAAGAAAATCAAACATCTTTATTCTTAATGGCTCGGTCAATTCCAAACATGCCCATTCCCCCCCCCCCTCCCGGCCTTTGTCGGACATTTGTCATTTTCTTTTGGAAGAGCTGCAAATGCCCCATGGTGGGGCTGAACGTTCATACAAAACCCCCACAGTGGGGCTTAAAAATAGACATGGAAAGAAAACCAAACATCTTTATTCTTAATGGCTCAGTCAATTCCAAACATGCCCATCCCCCACCCCCCCCCCCCCCCCTTCCCGGCATTTGTCGGACATTTGTCATTTTGTTTTGGAAAAGCTGCAAATGCCCCATGGTGGGGCTGAACGTTCATACAAAACCCCCACAGTAGGGCTTAAAAATAGGGTACAAATGCCTCACCCCGGGATAACACCAAAATTGAATTTCCAATTAATTAGCTGCAAATACCATATTTATGGGAATTCTCTAATAACTTGCTGATCAAAATGTGAGAAGCACCCTACCCAAATCACCCCTAGCCGCTAGTTATAATTAATGCAAAAAAGATCACATCCATCTCAGAGTTCTATCTAGGATTTATCATTTGGTGGAGAAGTCCCGAGTGGCCGAAGGCCACTAGCTTCCTAGGGTGGTCCAGGGGCATGTCCCCTCCCCAAAATTTTTGAAATGAATATGTGCTGAGATGCAATTTGGTGCATTTTGAGACACAATTTTGAGAAGTATTACAGTGTGTGCAGTGACCTGCAGTGACGATATAGTTACTTAATACTGACAACAATATTAATTTTTTGGGGGGAAGCTGGGCATTTTGGGGGGGAAGCTTCTACCCCTCAAATACCCTAGATAGAACCCTACATCTGACTTAAGTATCAATGACAGAACTGTAAACTAGAATAATTCTAGTTTACAGTTCTGTCATTTAATTAATACGTTGCATATGAGTATTTCCTACTCCATCTTAGTCACTGTTTGCATATGAAATTGCTCTTTTCCAGCTTAGTCATTTTTTGTCAGTGAACCCTTTTAAAACAGTGAGGCAGTCATGAAGATTAAACTGTGACCCTATTCTAGAAACTCTTGTTGGAAATCTAACCCCATTATAGTCAATCTAGACATGAAAATACTACCTCACCTTGTAGCAAGACCCTAGCAGCCTGTTGACTGAAACCTACAACAAATCTTATTCTTAATGTCAAATTTCACCCAACGATCAGCCCTTTGCATCAACCCTTCATTTCCATTTTGTCATGAAAATAATTTTACGAAATCTTCTCCAGTGAGAGCAGCAACCAAATATAATAAATTTTATTTTATTGTCATAGCATAATTTACTTGGATGTAGAGTAGTAGGCAGTTTATCGCTTTAAAAGTTACTACTCACATTGTATGTAGGACTGTCGATAAGGGCTGGTAGCTGGCTAAAACTGCCGGCTAGTTAGCCATCCTTAGCCGGCTACTTTCATCTCCTTCTACCATAACTGCTAACGAAAAATAAGCACCATCGAATAAAATTGTAAAGCATCAGTTTGAGCGCATATTTAAACAGGTTTAAATCTGTGAAATGTTTGAACTGTGGGATGTCTTGGAAAGCCTGGGACATTTCAACGGCATTTTTCCCAGTCTTATGTGTATTCTGACGAAACAGCATGGTGTCCGCAGTGGAAAATACCTCTTAAAAAACCTTGGAAACGCCATTTCTGAGACTTGAATTTTCAAAATGTTCCTAGCTTCCTCGGCCCTCAAGAACTTGTGCCTTTGGTGTGAGTTCCAAAGCCGCCGACTATTCATCATCAGCCTGCTACTTAAAAACTTTTTGACAGCCCTGTGTATCATCAGTGGTGGCCTGTTAGCCTAAAAGGAGGGTCAAGAAAGTGGCAAAGTCACAACAAGTCTACATGAAATCAGGAAAATTCGAGTCTCACAGGATAGTGGAAAAATGCCATATGCAAATGCCATTAATATGGACAATAATACAAATGTGACCTGCCTGTGTTTTAGTGGGATGTAATCATTAAGCAGACTTGTAACCATCTTGTCACTTTTGTACTTTACATTTGCTGTTTTTTTTTTATGGCAGAACAACCCAATAGAGGATGACTACATAGTTGATTGGAATAGGAGACTTGGATCAGGAATCAGTGGACCAGTCAGGTATGTATGTGTATATCAGTGTCAAATGCCATAATTATTTCTTGTTTTTAGATTAAAGTACCTATGACATTGTGCTGCTTGTGAGCCAAACAGTCATGGATTATAATTAAATAATTATTATACTTATAATATATGCAATCAATATTAAATTTAATTCATGCACTGAAATCACAAAAGCAAAAAATAAATAATTGTAACAGCTGTTGTAATATCTGCATGTCTTTTTAGGTTGTGCAAAAGTATAGGTACAGGAAAAGAGTTTGCCTTAAAATGTTTACTGGACTCTCCAAAGGCTCGCACAGAGGTGAGAATTAATGTTAGATTGAAGTATTAAAAAGAGTGTATAAATATTGGTTATAATGTAAAAATCTAGTTCTACGGTGTGAAATATGAGGTGGACATGTCACAAATTAACCCTATATAAAGCCCCATTTATCTGTTGCAGGTTGAAATTAAATTTGGGTTAATTCTTTTTTTAAACTGATGATGATTCTCAATTTTTTTCTTTTGTCTCCTAACCCTAATTTAGGGAAGGACACAAAGGAAATTGAGATTAAATATAGGTTAGAATTTTTAACCTGAATATGATACGATGTTGACCTATATCGTAAAAAAAATAATTTGAAAAAGTGAATGTTACAGGTCAAATTTTTTTTGTTAACTGAAGTGGATTCTCGATTTCTGTTGTCTCCTAGTAATTAGCCCTACCATGTAACTGGTCAGTTTGAAGCTGCATTAGTAGCCCTAAGTATTTTATTTTAGTAAAATCCAACATTCTAGTGGTCTATTATCAATGCTGCATTCTGATTGGTTGAGCTACTACTAGGCTATATGTTATAGCCCACTAGTAGCGAAAAGCACCGTTTTTAAAGCCAAAACAATGGCGGCTGAATCACATTTTGCTAGCTTAAGTTGTTTTGTTTTGATATTTTTGACCAACTAGTTGAATTCTACTAAACAATTATTCCTCTCACCCTCATGGCCTCTGACTCAATAGCCCATTTGGCCTTCGGCCTCATGGGCTATTGACTCAGAGCCCATGTAGGCTCGAGGAATAAATGTTACGTATTTTTGGATATTTGATGCTTTCACACAGCATACATTCTTTTTCAATGAAAATGATATTTGTACTGTTGTGATTTTTGTTTACCTGTAGGCCAAGGTTCACTATTTGTGCAGTGATAACCCTCATATTGTGTCGGTGATTGATGTCTATGCTGTTAACTTCAGGTTCCCTGGAGAAATGAAACCTGTGTAAGTCAGATAAGTGTCTTGATGATTTAATATGAAACAGTTTTAATCGGAATTGTTTAATAATTATTGGAATATGCACAAAGTTAACATTGACTGACACTGGACATTGAATTATTCGTCTCACAGTGATACAATCGAACAGCTCAGAGTTTGTTACTTATAACCTTCCCTTCTCACCTGGGGGCATTTCTTGAGGGTCAGGTCCTTCTCATTGCTTCTAACAAAAATACCTTGTTGAATTTATCAGCTTGTCTTCAGTTAACTACTGTGTGCGAGGTAGGCTGAGGTAGGGCAACAAGCGTCAAGTCCTCAAAGACAAATACCGGGTACATACTGAAGGGATAATGACGTGTCAAGTGTTTTAACTGAGATGGTATTTCCAAACCTGTTTTTACAGTCCCAGGATTTTGATGGTTATGGAATTGATGGAGGGGGGTGAACTTTTTGAGCTTGTGAGAACAAAACGACGATTCACAGAGAAAGAGGCTGTTCATTTCACTAAGCAAGTGAGTTCTTAATATCCTTGAAATTATCTTTAATTAGAATTTGCAACATTTTGCAGTTGTTGTTGTTGGTTTTTTTGCTGTTTTTGGCTTCTACCAATCATTGTTTCAATCATTGTATCAAGGAATTATAAACAACTTTTTGGGTGTGAAAGTGGGAACTTTTAAGGAACCTAAAACCTTCAAACTGTACATGTGTTTCAGATTGCCTTAGCCATTTACCACTGCCATTCATTCAATGTCGCTCACAGAGATCTCAAACCAGAAAACTTACTCCTTCTTGACAAAAGTGAGGTAAGCTAAATAAATTTACTTTTTAAATTTTTTGGTTTCAGTTTTGACTTTTCTGTTTACTATGTACAAAAAGTAAAACTAAAAACGGAGAACAGAACGGTATTATATATTTATTCGAAAATCAAGCCTACTCTTTGCTGGAAATTTCGCGTTCTAGGCGTAACAGAACCCCAAAAATGTATTCTTACATCGGGAAGGAAAGCACTTAGCGTAGTTTCCCGATTGCAAGCAAAGATGTGGATGAATTGTTTCTTTTTTTCTTCGTCCGAACGATGACAAGAAGATGGCTTCTTCTTTTTTTATACATGTTAATAGCTTCGAACGGACATTTCTCGACAATATAACCCGGGGCCCGGAAAGCTGTTGTTGTTTAATTTGATATGTTGATAATATGACGATATCAGTTAACAAAACAAAATTAACTGGACTCAATTATTAGTTTGGACCCGTTCTTTTATTCTTTAGATTTTAATCTGAATATTTATTTATGGGCCCGAAACGTTACCGGGACTCTCCAGAAACAGGCCTCAGAAGAAAATGATGGAGCTGTAAATGGCGTCTGGATGAGAATGAATCTGATTCCGGCTGCAATTTTACATACATTGTTTTTGTGTTTAAAATTATTACAGAACGTGATTATCAAGCTTGCAGATTTTGGATTTGCCAAGATTGACAGAGGAGATCTGGTTACACCACAATTCACTCCTTATTACGTGTCACCTCAGGTAAAAATAAAATAACTCAAAATGATTTAGTTCTCGTCCAGTTTTAGAAAGTACTGAACGATCAGCGTCTACTCAGTAAAGTGTCCCTCTGATTTAAATCAAATTCAGTCCGTTATGTATACGCTATGCCTAGCTCTTGCGCCGGCACCAAAACCATATCTTTTGAGCAGAGAGCGCGATTCTGACATTCAACTCCGTTGGCTTGAGTTCACAGGGGCGTCTTTCTCCGTTGTTCAACACCATACGATCGGAGAAACCGTTTCAAAATCCTCCGAGGCAAACTGAGGCCCATTGTCCGTCCTCAACCAATAGGGAACACCAAACAGAGCAACCATGGGGTACTGTTGTGGTCAATTTTTACGCGAATGCTAGTTTCAAACAGCGACTCTCTAGCTCTGTCTTTACTGCCCTTAATACTAAAATAAGAAGAACGTCTACAGCAACACTGTGGGTTGGTCTGCGATGGCATTCTCGTACGAAGTACATATACTCACAGTTTTGTCGCTTGAAATCGTTCGCCAGATATTAGGCCACAAGAGGCCTGGATTTTTTAGACATGTTCAGTGCATATTTTTGTCGTTTGCTCCACGAACGGAATCCTTTTTTTTTACCGTTTCGTTGTAATCATAGCTCCTCTGGTAGCCTACTGACCGGCGCCATGACTTGTTTGTAATGTTTGACTAACACTTATTTTATGCGGACTTTCTCGTGTAAATGGGCGCATGGAAAGTTAAGAGTACAAATAAAAACGACAGTGGTATCGCGAGAGAGGAGGAGGCACGTGAGGGAACAAAAGCGCGCCTTCCCCAAAGGTCTACAATAATCGCGTTTCCGACAGCAGGTAACGTACAGGTTAGCTTACTTGGCAGGCGCAAAAAGCGTAAAGGGGAAGAGAGAAAGAGAAAAATGGCGAAAGGGAAAAGGGAGAGCGGCGAGTTTTCCTCTCTTTATTAATCCCCTGTCCTTTTTTCCCTGGCCCCTCTCTTCTCTTGACGCCTGTCGGCTAGGACGAAGGCTACATACACACCAGTTTGTGGTTTCTCGGTCGGGTGACTGGATGTCCATTCGATTCTGATTTGTCGTGATTAATTAACATTTCCGAAATATTTCAGGGGTACATGGTTTTCATAGTTTGACAATAACTATGAAGATGCCGTCTTCATTCTTGCCAGTTGAGGTGTTTTCAGGTCAGATAATGGACTGATTAGGTGATGTGTTGTAACCCCAGGTTTGCCCAGAAAATATCACCTTTACAAAAGCTCTCTCCTTTCACTGTAAATATTATTTGTTGGTCATGCTTTTCTGAGCAGATTAGCAATTCCTAGAAATCCAGAATTAAATCCTTCTCAGAAGTCAGCAAAATGTCAAAACATTTCAGGGAGCTGTTTGTGATTGGTTAACTAACATGATGTGATGAGGTCACAAGACTTGATTTCGCTGCCCAACTTTACAGTCTGCGAGCAATTTTTCTGTTAATCTAGCCCAACACTGACAATTCATCATGGATATAAAGACCTTGTTGCACAATCTTCACGAAGAAGTATCCTGTTCTGTGTGCATGTGCATGTTTACTACACCAAAGCAGTTGCCTTGTTTGCATAGTTTCTGCCTACACTGTCTGAATGGGATTCAAAGAACAAGCGGCATTCATGGTAAAATTACATGTCCTGAGTGCAGGAAACAGTTTGACATCCTTAGAAGTGGAAATCCCAGCGAATTTCCCACAAACTTTCGCATTAACAGGTTGCTGGATGTTTTAGCGATCAAAGAGTGCAACACCGCAGGCGTGAAATGTGGAAACTGCGACAAACGAAGCGCCGAGACCTTGTATTGCTTTCAGTGTTGTTCTTTCTGGTGTGGAGAATGTATTTCAGCTCACAACATCATCCGAGCAAACAAACAGCACAAGACACTTGCCTTGAAAGACTTCCAAGATCAAGATATCGAGGCGGTGTTAAAGCGACCTGCCTTTTGCCAAACGAAGAACCATGAAAACAAAGAGTTGGAGTTCTTTTGCAAGGTGTGTCAAGTCGCCATTTGTAACGCTTGTGCTGTTACAGAACATGAAGGACATGCGAAGGTGATTCTGGAAACTGCAGCAAATGAGAAGAAACTACAAATCGTGTCTCGCATTAAATCACTGAAAGATATAGAACAAGAAAAGAGAAATCAAGTTGAGAAGATCGAGCAAGACAGTATGGAAGTTCAAGTGCAAGTGGCTGACGTGAAAGGCCAGGTACAAACGAGCGCCGAACAATTAATTGCGATCATCGAAGCGAAGAAACAGGATATTTTTAATGCAGTTGACAAACAAGCACACGACTCCCTCAAAGGACTCACATCAAAGAAAGACCAAATTGAAGATGAGCTGAAAAAGATTCAGTCTGCAATCAAACGAACCGAGAGTTTGTTGGAACAAAGCTCAAGTGCTGAAATTTTAGGATTGAGTAAAACATTTGATACATTCCTTCAAGAACATGGCGTGAAAGTTAACTTTGACTCTCAGAGCATCCCTCGTTTTAGCTATATTGACAATGTAGAGCTTATCAACCTAATGAAGGGTAAAGGTATAGGTAATGTTAAAACTATTTTCTATGAAACTAGAGCGCAGCCGGCTCGAGCAAAGTGTTTCAGGCCTTTGCTGTCTTTTGGAGGGTTTGGTAAGTCTGTTGGGAAGCTTGGCACTCCCTGGGGGGTGGCAGTGAATGATCGTGACGAAATAGCAGTCACTGAGCTTAATAAACACAGAGTGTCAGTATTCAGTAGTGATGGTACCCACTTAAGATCATTTGGTAAATATGGTAAAAATAATGGTGAATTAACCTATCCTCGAGGAATCGCTTTTGATAAACATGGCAATATTATCGTGGCCGACGCTGGTAACCACAGGATTCAAGTATTCAGTGTGAATGGTAAATTTCTTAGAAGGTTTGGTGAAGAGGGAAGTCTTGATCACCAGTTTAACTGTTATGGTTTGTCAATAAGTAGAAACGGTAATATTATTGTTGTTGATCGTTCTAATAAACTTATCAAGATATTTTCTTCTAGTGGAGAATTCTTACATAAATTTGGCGGTAAAGGTTCACTGGGTGATCCCCTTCACTGTATCCAGCAAGGAGAATATTTTATAGTTTCAGACTTTAAAGATCACTGCATCAAAATGTTTGACCGTGAGGGTAAATTTGCAAATAAATTCGGAATGGTGGGGAACAGGGATGGAGAGTTCAATGAGCCTACCTTCTTGTCAGTTAACAAAGAAGGGTTGTTAATGGTTTGTGAGTACCGTAACGCTAGAGTTCAGGTATTTGACCTGACCGGGAAGTTTGTGACAAAGTTTGGAAGTGAAGGTAGCAGGGAAGGAGAGTTTCGGGCTCCAGTCGCTACGGCAAGTCTTGGTGATGGAAGGGTGGTTGTGTCTGACAGTCAAAACCACCGAATCCAAGTGTTTGATCAGATGTGATCTTACCAGTCTCAAACTATTGCATTTTGTCTCGATGTTTTTCGTAGCCTTATGGAGATAGCTTGATAATAAACTGTGAAGGATGAACATTTGATGTCTGTGGTTTTGCTTATAGTCTGTTCGATCAGAACATAGTGTTTTTTATCAGAATGTAAATTTGAGTTAGAGTGTTTTGAACAAAGATTGACAATTCGACAGTTTATTACTGTCCTTTTTTATTGTTATAAGGGTAGATCTTACTCTTAGTTCGCTAATCGTACGATTGTTGAGGCTGTTATACTTATTTTTGAGTATTACTAGGAGTAACAGCAGTTATAATTTTCCTTTCGTTATTTTATTTGCAAACGTACTTTTGCCCTTGTCTCGGAGGTGCAGCTGGGAAGTTAGAATGTTAAATGATCTGTTCAATATATACCCGTATGCTGAGACTAAATAAGAAAATAAAAAATGAGATATTTCCTGTGACGTTTGATGATTTTGAAGAGGGGGAGGGGGGTAGGGGGGGCGCAGAGAGGAAGGGTCACTTGATCAAAGGCAATTTCTGGTTTTTGAACATACAAAAATCAGTGAATCCGCTCAGCGGAACCGTATCTTTTCAAAACCACTCTCCAGAGTGATGTGAGAGCCCCGTAAACACAGATCTGGGGAAAAAAGTATGCGGTTTAAAAAATTTCCGGATTCGTGTGGAGAGAGCGTAAAACTTCAGGAGGAGGGGGTTGAGATCTTAGTGTTTTCTTTCTCATTCTGCGCCATTTGTTGTAAGTTTCACGGAGGGAGAGAAGCGAAGACCGGGAATACGTCTGCGGTTCGCAGGCTACAGTCGTTGACGTTTGGAAGTGGCGTGGTGGATAAGGGCTGGCGTTTAAATTGTAAGTCAGCTGAAATGGGCAAATGCCTCCTCCTAAATCCTCTGCTCGTTTTCGCTTGCGAAAGTCTTTTAGTTTGTTTTGCTCCATACTTAACGCTATTTAGTGTGTGTAAAAGATTTAATGGTCATCATGGCCTTCCATTTAAACTCTAAGAAATCATTCACCATTCATTCTGAGTGAATGCGTTTTCTGAAGGGGAGGCGGGTCTGGCCCGCGTTGCACCGGCCCACGCCTTATCTAGACCATTATCTGGACCATTAGTATAGAAGGTTTAGATTGTCTGCGCGCGATGCAGGCTAATGCGGGTCACGCGAGCACTAGAATTCGCTCGGGTTATCGCGTAAGTCACAAGAGACCGGGAACAGTGCGGGGTGAGACATGCGAAAAAAATCTGAACACCTGCTCGAAAAGGATGTTTCATTTCTTTCCCCTCCTCTCGCCCTATTAAGGTAGTCTGAACCTGTTTATATGTGTGTTGGTTCTGTTTTTGATTTGCGTTTTTCAGAATGAAAGATTCAACCGCTTTTTATGATTTTTGGCATCCTTAATAAACAATAATGGAACTTTAAGAAAATGTGATATATTTTCTTGTAGGCATAATAACCTTTGAGATATCGGCATATATTTAAAACCGCATTTTTACGAAAAATGTATAGATAACTTCGAAATCCCACGACAGATTTTTCCCTAACTTTAGCAAATAAGCCTCAGAGCTCTCTAGTTTTACATCTGCAAGTCTGAAGGCAATCGTGACCGTAGAACTCGCTGCACAAAATACTGGTCAAATTTAACCTTACAATGCTACGCTAATACATTTGTGAAAGATGACGCACAAATAGAGGACGACTGCCGACAGACTACCTCCTATCTGAAATGATATTCCTAGCTAAAGCTTTATTGCAAGAAACAGAGTAATCAGAAACTTACGGCGAATACAGTTGGCACTTTAAGAAGAACAATTTTAAGCTGAGTGCGCGGTGATATTAAAGAACTTCTATTCATCAAACTTACTTTGTATTTGTCCCTCTCTTTTGGAAACAAATCTTAATAAAGCAAAATATAGCTTCTACGAAAAACTGTCAAGAGTTTTTAGCGTCGCAGGTTCCTGTTTTGAAGAGAAATATGGCCACCAACTCCAGTACTTCTAACCATCCATTTTTCAGCTGCAATGAAAACCCTTGTACTTGGTAATCTATTCACGCTTTGAAGACTTGCCATTGGCAGTGGTGCCGCGAGAGAGGACGACGCGCGCGAGGGAAAAGCGCGCCTGGCCCAAAGGCCTACAATAATCGCGTTTCCCACAATTAGTGCGTAACAGATTGGTTAGGGACGGACCATGAGAAAAGTGATGGGGGGGGGGGGGGGGGGGGTGGGGAAAAAAACAAAAAAAATTCATGCAAGGGAAAATGCCAAGAAAAAAAATTCATGCAAAGGAGAAGGTAAAGAAAAAAATTCATGAAGAAGGAAGGTCCAATTGTGACTTTTTCAGAAAGTCTGAGGTTCAGAAATCAACAATATTACCAGGTACTATATGAATAAACAAAAATCACTTTCTTCTTATGAAAGGAGACAATTAGAACCTTGCTTTTGTTTTAAATTGCAGCTAGTGTACCTACAACATACACTGTATACTGTATTATAATAAAAATAATTAAATAAAATTTGTAGTATTAGAATTTGGTAGCTTTGTAAATATTCTATAAAATTATTTGTGCCCACAAAAAGATACACCCACGCTATTGGTCACTTTTGCAGCCAGTGGCAAGTTAGTATTTTCGATCCTAGCCACCACTATTTAAACAGCCTGCTTCGCTCTTTGTACCTAAGTTCTTTATCATAGTAGCAACTGACGAGGAACGCTATAGTTCTGAAACTGCAGTCTTGCGTAAGAATTCATAGCAGTCGCATAGACGACTGTTAAGCAAAAACTTAAGTAAATACCTTCGAAGGAACAACAAGACATCGCGCTCTAGTTCAAAGACTCACTTATGTTAAGAAAAACTAAATGGACTGTGTGAGCGCTAAGAGAATTATCTTGACTGACGCACGGCATATTTCTCCAAACTTGGTGTAGCTTTAGTTTTAGATACAGTGTACAACTCAAATCTGAAGATCGCACTATCCGTGGAAATTCAAAATCCTGGAAACCACACTACAGAGCTGGGCCAAGAGTCATACTCACATGGCAGGAAATAATCACATTCACGGACAAAGAAACTTGCATGCATGCATATAGTTATTCAGGTACAGTCACTTCGGAGAAAACAAAAAAAAAAATCTTTATTCAGCTGTAATAAACAGAGTTCAAAGGATATAAAACACTTTACAACTGCATCTGAAATCAAATCTTATCAGGGACACCAACAGAAGCATAAACCACAGGAAATGATTACTCAGTATGCATGTAACAAACCGGCTTCATGACCTCCAAATATAAGACTTAGTGCGGCAAAAACAAGATTTACTCAGTCAAAGTTTAGAATGCTACACGTCTTGCACTGTGTAGTTCTAGTAAACTTCGCGCGAGAGAAAAAAAGAAAGAGAACCACTGTTCAAGCAGACTTTCAAGGTCACGTTTCACATTATAACGAGCTTATGAGTTGTGTTTGGCTTATCAACGCTTATTTCTTGTTGTTTTGGTGAATGGAGTATGGCATCATTATGATGGACTGTAGGAGAGGAATTCCAGAGGGCAGGGACTGAAAAAATGCACAGGGAAGCCGTCCACTCCAAGTGGCTTCCTCCTCTCTCATTGTGTGTACATTTTCGAAAACATTTTGCATTAGAGTGGCCTGTATCCTTTGATCTGTTGTAAACATAGATAATGAATCAAGATTTCACTGTTCAAAAAAAAAAAAAAAACAATATTTGACAGAAAAAAAAATTCGTACAGAGGGGTTCACCTGAAAAAAAATTCCTGCACAAGCAGTGAGCGAAAAAAAAAATTCCTGCAAGCTGAAAATTCCCCACCCCCAAACTGTTTCGAAGACATTGTTATGGCAACAAACAATAGCGGACTGGATTCAAACTATTTGCTTGTATGTGTAAAGCGACCAGAAAGAGAAGAAGAAAAAGGCATAGAGTAAGAATTAACAGGCGCGCTAGCTTACTTGGCAGGCGCAAAAAGCTTAAAGGGGAAGAGAGGAAGAGAAAAATAGCGAAAGGGAAAAGGGAGAGCGGCGAGTTTTCCTGTCTTTAATCCCTTGTCCTTTTTTCCCTTGCTCCTCTCCGATCCTCTCTTGACACCTGTCAGCAAGGACGAAGGCTACATACACACTAGTTTGTGGTTTCTCGGTCGGGTGACTGGATGTCCACTCTGATTTGTCATGATTAATCAACATTTCGGAAATATTTCATGGGTTCATGGTTTTCTTAGTTTGTCAATAATTTTGAACATACCTTCTTAATTCTTGCCAGTTAGGGTGTTTTCAGGTCGGGGTATTATGTATTATTATATCAGACTGATTATGTGATGTGTTGTAACCCCAGGTTTGTCCACAAAATATCACCTTCACAAAAGCTCGCTCCTTTCACTGTAAATATTATTAGTTGGTCATGTTTATCTAAGCAGATTAACGACTTCCTAGAAGTCCAGAATTAAATCATTCTCAGAAGTCAGCAAAATGTCAAAACATTTCAAGGAGCTGTTTGTGATTGGTTAAGTAACATGATGTGATGAGGTCGCAAGACTCGATTTCGCCGGGTCACCCTTTACAGTCTGCGAGCCATTTTTCTGTTAATGACAATTCATCATGGATATTAAGACCTTGTTATATAATCTTCACGAAGAAGTATCCTGTTCTGTGTGCATGTGCATGTTTACTACACCAAAGCAGTTGCCTTGCTTGCACAGTTTCTGCCTCAACTGTCTGAGTGGGATTCAAAGAACAAGCGGCATCCATGGTAAAATTACATGTCCTGAGTGCAGGAAACAGTTTGACATCCCTGGAAGTGGAAACCCCAGCGGATTTCCCACAAACTTTCGCATTAACAGATTGCTGGATGTTTTGGCGATCAAAGAGTGCAACACCGCCGGCGTGAAATGTGGAAATTGCGACAAGCGAAGAGCCGAAACTTTGTATTGCTTTCAATGTTGTTCTTTCTGGTGTCAAGAATGTATTTCAGCTCACAACATCATCCGAGCAAACAAACAACACAAGACACTTGCCTTGAAAGACTTCCAAGATCAAGATATCGAGGCGGTGTTAAAGCGACCTGCCTTTTGCCAGACGAAGAACCACGAAAACAAAGAGTTAGAGTTCTTTTGCAAGGTGTGTCAAGTCCCCATTTGTAACGCTTGTGCTGTCACAGAACATGAAGGACATGCGAAGGTGATTCTGGAAACAGAAGCAAATGAGAAGAAACTACAAATCGTGTCGCGCATTAAATCACTGAAAGATATAGAACAAGAAAAGAGAAATCAAGTTGAGAAAATCGAGCAAGACAGTATTGAAGTTCAAGTGCAAGTGGCTGACGTGAAAAGCAAAATACAGAACAGCGTGGAACAAATAATTGCCGTCATCGAAGCGAAGAAACAGGATATTTTTAATGCTGCTGACAAAGAAGCAAACGACTGCCTCAAAGGACTCGCATTGAAGAAAGACCAAATTGAAGATGAGCTGAAAAAGATTCAATCTGCAATCAACCGAGCTGAGACTTTGTTGGAACAAAGCTCCAACACTGAAATTTTACGATTGAGTACAATATTTGTTACAATCCTTCAAGAACATGGCGTACAAGTTAACTTTGACTCTAGCATTCCCCGTTTTAGCTATATTGACAATGTAAATCTTATCAACATATTGAAGACTGAAGGTATAGGTAATGTTAAAACTGCTTTCAATGGAACTAAAGCGCAACAAGCTCAAGCAAAGTGTTTCAGACCTGTGCTGTCTTTCGGAGAGGAAGGCAAGTCTGTTGGAAAGCTTCAAACTCCCTGGGGGGTGGCAGTGAATGATCGTGACGAAATAGCAGTCACTGATAACAGCAGAGTGTCAGTATTCAGTAGTGATGGTACCCACTTAAGATCATTTGGTAAGGCGGGTAGTAATAATGGTGAATTTAACTGGCTTCGAGGGGTCACGTTTGATAAACATGGCAATATTATCGTGGCAGACTCTGGTAACCACAGGATCCAAGTACTCAGTAGAAAGGGCAAGTTTCTTAGTAAGTTTGGTGAAAAGGGAAGTCAAGATCACCAACTCAGAGGTCCTGAAGGTGTATCATTAACTAGTGACGGTGATATTATTGTTGTTGATCGTTTTATTAATGAAATATTGATCAAGATATTTTCCCCTAATGGAGAATGCATATTTGAATTTGGCAGTAAAGGTTCCTTGCTTGATCCCTGGCACTGTATCCAACAGGGAGAATATTATATAGTTTCAGACTTGGGTGATCATTGCATCAAAATGTTCGACCTTAAGGGTAACTTTATATTTAAATTTGGAATGAAGGGGAACAAGGATGGAGAGTTCAATAACCCTACCTTCTTGTCAGTTAACAAAGAAGGCTTGCTAATGGTTTGTGATAACGGTAACCACAGAGTCCAGGTATTTGACCTGAGCGGGAATTTTGTCACAAAGTTTGGAAGTAGAGGTAGTAGGGCAGGAGAGTTTAAGTTTCCAATCGCTACAGCAAGTCTTGGTGATGGAAGAGTGGTTGTGTCTGACAGTCGTAACAACAGAATCCAAGTGTTTGATCAGATGTGATCTTTGCAGTGTCAGACTATTGCATTTTGTCTCAATATTTTTCGTAGCGTCATGGAGAGAGATTGATAAATAAAATGTTAAGGATCGACATTTTGATATCTGTGCGTTGTCTTACAGTGTAAAACGGTAAATTTTACCGTATTTGAAAAGTGAATTGGGACTTATTTTTACGAACTTTGAAACTCATTAATCGTTGCCATTAACAACGAGTTTTTGTTTACGTAATCATCAAGTATTGTGAATGTTGATATTTTTACGTTTGCGATCTTTGTGTTCGATCGATAATTTTTCTATACCAGTTGTACAAAGCTTATTGGTAGTTATTACTTAGTTTGGTTGATTTAGATGTTCTTTTTGGACGTCACGTTTCGGATACGCATGCAAGTGCTGAAGTTCGATTTGATTAAATTCTTTCTTTTGATTGAATTGGGGATTTAATTTATTTTAGTGTTCAAACAAAGGACAGTTTTTGGTTTGTTTTAATTGATCTTCTCCGGATCAATCAAAGCAGTAAAGATAAGTTGAGTTCAGCCAAAGAAGTTCTGTTTTTGCCATTTTGTTGTGTTTTGAGAACTTTTTATTGAACTGGTCTGTGTTTGGAGAATGAAACCCTGTCCATCGGAGTTTCTCAATCGGACCGTAGAAACGTAGTCTGTTCATGATTTTTTGAGGAAGAGGTGTTAAGTATACGTCTTTTGTTTGAAAGCCTTTGTAAAATATTCATAACTAACTGGTTCGCAAACAACTTTTGAGTTAATATGTGGAAAAAGGCGGGACTCGTTAGTATTGTTATAGTATTCCAACAAGAAGGTTCCAAACGACAACTTGGGTACTGAACGCAAAATGACGAATTGTTCTTTTGCTTGTAACAATATTGTACATAGTATATTTCTCTTCACGCAAACATTTTTTATAATTTTTGTATTTAGTAGGAAGGGTCACCAGATCAAAGACACTTTCCGGTTTTTGAACATACAAAAACCACTGAATCCGCCCACCGGAAACGTATCTTTTTGAAACGACTCTCCAGAGTGATGTAAGAGCTCGGAAACACAAATTCGGGTTAAAAATAGTGGTTTAAAAAATGTCCGGACAGAGCCTAAAACTTTAAGAGGAGGGGGCTGAGATCTGACGCTGAGCCGATCTGAGCGATTTCTTGCTAGTGGATGAGGGCTGGGGTTTTTAAAATTGGAAGTCAGCTGAAATGGGCAAATGCCTTCTCCTAAATCCTCTGCTCGTTTATGCTTCATACTTGACGCTATTTAGTGTGTGTAAAAGATTTAACGGTCATCATGGGCTTCTATTTAAACTCTAAGAAATCATTCACCTTTCATTCTGAGTGAATGCGTTTTCTGAAGGGGAGGCGGGTCTGGCCCGCGTTGCAGTCGGCCCACGCCTTATCTAGATCTTTTAGTATAGAAGGTTTAGAGTCCATAAAATATCTATACCACTCGCACGGAAGGGATCTGATTTTCCAAGGGGGACAGGGTGGTCAATGTGCTTAATTTTTCAGTGCGGAGGTGGGGGTACCCCATAGGGAAATATTTCCAGAGTGTTTTAGTGACGCGTAAGAGAGTAACAAAGAAAAAACACAAAAGTTTACCACGACAATTTATTTGCGAAGGATAAGGATTAATGAACATAGCTAGCAAAGATATTTTGTCAGTCCCTTGGAGTGACCTCTCACGCGAAAACGTTCCTTATGGTTTGCCATTTTCGAACGGATAGCCGTTCGAACGAATTTGGTATTCGTTTGAACGGCTCGGGCTATCCGTTCCCAAAAAAATTGTCATCCAATATGCAAATTTGGTAAAACGAAATTCGATACTCGCGTGACGAGGTCCTGATCTCTTTGGTTATACTTCTTCAACTTTTGCTTTCTTCTTGATGCAGTGAGAGAAAATTACAGTTATATTTCCCACGAATTTCATTTGCGTGTGGCTGAGAACTTGTTCAACAATTTCTTCATGACTTGAATGCATAAGGAATCGCTATCTGTCGTAGAATTCAACAGAAAATACATGAAACTCACAAAATTTGTTCGTGACTTGAGCAAATAAGGAGTTCGCATAAGGAATTCGCTTATCTGTTATAGCATTTAACAGAAAATACATGAAACTCACAAAATTCGCATCCTAGTGAACAAACCTATTTATTTGTTCACTTCAATAAGAGATAGCAATAATTCCAGGGGGTGTGAGAAAATTTTGGAAATTCCGTAGAGGAGCGGGGGGGGGGGTACATTTTGTGGGTCGATTTTGGAAAATCTAGATGGGAGGCGGGATCATATGGTAGATCCCCTCCGTTGGGGTGGTATGGATATTTTCTGGAACCACTAGATTTCGCTTAGGCTATCGCGTAAGTCACAAGAGACCGGGTAACCTCGTTCCCAGTGGTCCTTGGCGATTTCGGATGAGACGTCACCTGTCAAGCTTGTCGGGAAACGTGAACTGGCCTGGGTACGAGGCTGGACACCGGGAAGAGTGCAGGGTGAGACAGGCGAAAAACATCTAAACACCTGCTCGAAAAGGATGTTTCATTTCTTTCCCCTCCTCTCCCCCCTCTGTGTCCATTCGTCTTATGCCCGCCCGATTAAGTACACTTGCTGCTTTTCCAAATATTCCCCTGCTTTCAAAATAAAAAGTAGCGACTACTCGCAAGAAGATCAGCACGAAAAACCTGTGAGCGTTTATTGCTACCTAGCCTGCGATCATGCGCACCCTAACCCTATAATCACGGCGGTTATCTCTCAACCGAAAAATACGCGTGTATTAAAGGCTCCCGGTTGATGGACATCTCCTATTTACTTCCTCACTATTAAACTTGAGAATCTACTGTCACTATTGAATGTTATTGTGCGTGTAAATAACAATGGTTTGCGCTTTTCGCTTAGGTGCTGGAAGCCCAAAGGATTCACCGTGCTCAAAAGTCTGGGAGATTTCCTTTTTTAACCAAACCATACACATACGACAAGGTAGGATTAGTAAAAGCTGTCGACTGGCCTGTTACTTATTACTTTTATATTACTTACATGATGTCAAGTCGTTTTTAGCGTCACCCTTGGTGCAGACTCTGGTGCAAACTAACGAATAACTTTATCTTACCTTGGGAGGGCACCTTCTTATTCGTCTATCTGTAGTTCTTGTTAAAACTGTGAAAACAAGGATAGAATTACAGAACCCGTCTATAATTCGTCTTTTCGTTTTCTTATACGCGAAACGTCAACGAAACATTTGGTTCAAATCAGAGGACGGTATCTTTTGCCGGCCCACGCGAATACGGGTTTCTATCAGTGTTACTGATCGCGGACAGAAAGGTTTACGTTAAACTGCCCATAACTTTTTTTAAAATTCTTTCATCCGAATTTACACATCAATCGATGAGCCTTAGCTAGCCTTCTAAATCCTATGTTTTCGCGGTCGACTTGTTCCGCTGATAAGAATGCCATAATAAGCTCACGTGAGTCAGGAACCTTTTTTGTGAATGCGTCTAACTGAACCTCAGCAAATGGAGCGAGCAGGATCAGAAATTTACCGGTTGAAGTTGTTTCACATACACGCACACATTCTAACATGTTTAACATTGGTTTCAATTGGACGCTAGTTTATTTATACTACAAGACAAAGCAGACTAGTACATTCTACCCTGTTTTTCTGGCATGTGACGTGAGCTTTACCAACCTCTCTGTGTATTTCACCCCCACAGAGTTGTGACATGTGGTCGTTAGGTGTGGTCATCTACATCATGTTATGTGGATACCCCCCATTCTATTCAGAGGTACCTCGTAAACAGCTCTCACAAGGAATGAAGCGGAGAATTATGGCTGGAGAGTACGACTATCCTGAAAAGGAATGGTCCAAAATATCACCAGAAGCCAAAGAAGTTATAGCAAGGTATGTCACCTTAACAATATGAATCGAACCACAGTGATAATGTAATGAAACCATTTTTCTGCAATATGAAGGTAAAGTAGTTATAGTTGTCATTTCTTTTCAACTTCCAGATCGTAGTTACCGTTAAATTTTTTGGCTTTTTGCTGAAAGCAATTGAAGGTTTCCACAAAAAGTTTGTTTTATTAAGTTAATATGTTAATTAAATTTGCCGTCTTTAAGACATTACACCTATGTAACTGAAGTCGCAAGAATTCCTTCACCACGATTTAATTCCGTCTCATCATTTTCGGAAACGCCCTCGCCCTGTTTATTTGTGTTTTAGCCCAAGTGGCTGCATGACTAACCCGGCGGGAAATACATCAATAACTGAACGAGGAATATATCTAAGTCTTGCCTGTTAACAATAATTATTATTCATTCAAAATATTTCCCCGATTCTGATTGGCTAAAAGCACACGCATAATTCACCATAACCAGTTTCTGATGACCAAATTTGGAAGAATTTTGTGTTTAACGAGGAAATGACGTCAAAAATGCAGCGTTCGTGCAGGTTATCAGGTTAAGGCACCGTTAACCGAGAAGACCTGGGGACGAGGTTGAGTTGTTTTGGTTGTGAAAACAAAAAATAACCTTAACCCTAACCCTGACCGTTTAACTTATCTCCCCCCTTCACCCTTCTATGATTAGCTGTATTCCTCGCAGGGTTCTTCTTTTTCTTTTCTAATTCAGTATTGATAACGATCTTTTTGTAGTTTATTACGGGTGGAACCAGCTCAAAGAATGGCTGTTACCGAGTTGCTTGAACACTCATGGTTAAATGAAGGAGTCGTTCCAGATGTTCCACTTGATTCTCCTTCAATTATTGTATCAGACGAGGTTTGTTTTCAATTTATATTTTTGATCATGTTCTAAATGCTACTCAGCACTGGGTGTAATATTGCTTCCTATGCCCGCAAAAGGTGGAATATCAGTCCATGATTAAAGTTTTGTGTTACCACTGCAACGGAAGCTGCCGGGAGCCATAATCGGGGTGAAGCAGGTTATGGCTCCTGAAACTACCGAAGAGTGTTTTCCCACTTGCTCCTGAGATGTCAACGATTATTCTAACTTTTAATTCTGTGGATGAAATCTTACTGCTAACTTACACCATTCAGTTGAAAGCTACCAAGCATATCTCTTGCCTGTTAATTACTGAAAGAGTGGTCATTTCCTTTAAGTCTGCATGGCTTTATGTTGCTCTGTTTATTATGCTGTATAAAGGACCTCTAGAAGATAAAATATACATCTGAAACCGTGAAAGCTGCTGAGCAGTGCTTCCCTGTGACTCAGTTTTTGTGTTCTACACGGTTTTCGTAACCTTAACGTAAGAACAAGATCCCAGCACTGTCGCTATGCTGCATACTGTAATACCAAGCATTAACACTGAAGTTTGTTTTTGAAAGAGAGTGTGGTTGCTATAATATATTATTTGTTACAGGAAGCATTCCGTGATGCCATGACTGCACACTCTGCTCAACTGACAAAGATGAGACTTCCTGATCGCGCCATCATGCTCAAAGCCGTTTCCAAAGCAAAGAACCCGATTCTCGTAAAGAGAAAAAAGATGTTTAAACTCGGGTTAGCGAGAGACTCTTTTTTTATTCAATTTGCGACAGTTTGTATTTGTGTTCCAAGACACCACTTAATCCCAGACTATTTACAGCGTTCTTGCCCAAGCGACTATATATACTGCTACACATACACCATGCATTCATGATCATCTTCGAGACAAGTCACACAGGTCTCATCATGGCTTCATTAAACGTGCTCGGCAAACTCCTTCCCTCCTCACGCACCCTTTCGCCTTTCCCCTTGTTTCTTCATTGGCGTTCACCACTTCCTTTCTGCGTCCTGTTTTTATTTCCAGCTTCCTCAATTTCTTGGGCTATGCTCGCGGTAAGTATCTGGTTTTGCAACCTAGATTTTATATAGGGTGCCACGTGTTCGACAGCTGGTTCAACATTCGGTCTGGTCACATGTATTTTCAAGGTCAGTATTTTCTGTACTTTTCCCCATTTGTCTGCAGTATTTTCTTAGCCATATTCATTGCCTTGGTTGTATTTGTTTTCAATTCTTTCCTTTTTATTCTTTTTCTGCAACCGCTGCCGGGATTTCAGTCTTACTAGGGAGTCCAAAACCCTGTCGGATTACCGGTGCGTAAGAATGCTATTCCTCGTGGTTCGTCTTTTCCTATATTGTCCTCACAGTACCACTTTATCTTTCAGATTGCAATTCCCTAATTTCAGCATTTATCCTTCTGATGGATCCCGTGAGTGGTACTTTCACTCGCTTCGGTTTTTTCTCCAATCTTTTTGAGCGTCTCTAGCGGGATAGCAGTCAGTTGTTGCGGTTCAGTTCTCGCAGTATGTGCGGTTTCTTATTTCCGCATGCGGGGTTTTCAGTTTTTTCGTTTCATATGCCTATTTTGGTCTACACTGTTTAGTCTTCGTGCTTCCTAGTTTTATTCATGCGGAGTCAGTGCATGAATTTGCTTTACTTGCACGCTGCTATTCCCGTTGGGTTTTTTTAAGGTACGTGTTATTATAAGTGCTGCATTTTCATGAGTGAGCTATTGTTTGGCTTATGCTTTCGTTGATGTTTTTAGCAAAACCCACAGTTTTTGTTCCAAATAAAATGTGTTTTGTGGCTACAGAGCAGAAGTTGTTTTACGGCCAATTTCTGTTGTCTGACTCTGTCGAGCGTGTACTAGAACCAGGGGCTTAATTTCGCTAAAATGCTCACGCCCTGGTATTGTTTACACTTTGTTTTGTGGCTCCAGAGCAGAAGTTGTTTTACGGCAATTTTTGTTACCTGACTCTGTCGAGCGTGTGTTAGAACCGGGGGCTTAATTTCTGTAAACTTTATTACGCCCTGGTCTTGTTTACAATTTGTTGGGAATTGTGGCTCCAGAGTAGAAGTCTTTTCGTGGCAATTTTTCTTACCTGACTCTGTCGAGCGTTTTATTTAGTTATGGGGACTGCATGATTTGTGCTAAATTTATTGCTCCCCGGTCTTGTTAATACGGGGTAGAAGTTGTTTTGCGGCAATCTGGTTTCCTGACTGTTTTGAGCGTTTTTCTGTAGTGAGGGTATCAAGGCTGGGGGTTTTGAGTTTGGGTGTGTGGGGTGTTGTCTTCCTGTTGGTAGTGCGATGTCTCGGAAAGCATTATTCGTACGTTGGCCGCCAGATTTCTCCATCTTTTACCTTAGGAGCGTGGGCAAGATTGGTGTAAATAGGGTTAGGGTTGATACTAATTATACTATTTGAACCAATCTTGCCCACGCTCGTATGTTACGTGATGGAGAAATCGGGCGGTCTCTTCTGGATGAAGGATACAGGCCCGCGATACCGTGGGCTGGGATGCACGGGTGGGAAGAGGGAAAAGCAAACCATCCGAAAGAGGTGCCATGAGGTGGAGAGCGGGCAAGGCGAGGTGCATGGCCATAACAACAACCTGTGGTTCTTGTCTCGAAGATGATAATGAATGCATGGTGTATGTGTCTTGTATAGTCGCTTGGGCAAGACCGCTGTAAATAGTAATAACCCTAGCGAAGCAGAGATTGGCGCTCCAATTTATTTGCCTCTGATCTTTTACAGAGCTTCCGCGCGAGACAATTAATTCATCATTTAAATAACATCGATTTCTTTTCTTTTAGATCGTTTTTTAAAAATAGCCAGTCATCGGCGACATCAGTAGAGGCTGATAGAACAAAAAATGACGAAGCTATCAAGTCACTTAGAGACGTCATTGCATTCTGTACCATTCCCCCTCGGCCACCTGAAGGAGCTTCAGGTTTGTCACGACAGGGCTTGTTTTCTTACCATTGCTGTGTCGCTCGCAGATGGCTTTTGAGTGCACAGGAACTGTTTAATTTTTATGTTATTTGTTGTATGATTTCTATACGCAGAAACATTTTGTCCAGAAGAGGAGCTTCAAAGACTGGTTTGTCGTGCAATGAAGCAGAATCCAAATTCACAGTATCTGAAGGATGCTCTCATTAAACAGTCTTGGGACGGTACTGTAACTTTAATCTTCTGTTGTTTGGGTGGAGCCAGTCAGGGAAATCCCCTTCAATAGTTTTCTAGGTTTTGGCACCACAGTGGGTTAAGAAACCTCACTTGACAAATGGGAACGCTTCAATTTAAATAAACCGTGGGTTGCTCGACTTTTAAGGTCTTGTGTTAATTTGTAAACTTTATAGCGTTGTGCAGTAATTTTTACAAAGCCTCTTCTTGCCTTATTTCTAATAAGTACTTGTACGGTTAGAATGACTTTAAGTGACGGTTGAATTGATCGCGAGCTTATTAACTAGCCGTTTTAAAAAAAGAGGTTTTGGTTATAAAAAGGAAAAGGCAGCGGAAGTGATCTGGAAACATTTCACTGGCGCCTTCTTTTTTTCTTATTAAGCTAACCGCGATGTTTGCATTTTAAATGCGCTTAAATTATCCAAAACCTGTCATTTGCCTTCTCCTTTCAGACCAAAGAATGACTTAGTGAACCTCAGTATTTATTTTGTACTTTTATTGTGTTTTCCAGGAGAATGTTTCTCTGGTTCAGTGGACAAACGTCAACTAGCATTAGAGATAAAGGACATCGTGAAGAAAATGTAATTACATGTATTCCTTGCTGAGAGGGTGGAACCAGGTCTGAGAAGTGATAGTGTCAGGTAGCAAATAACTGTGTAATGTTATTTGTACACAAAATACCGTTGCAGAACCAAAAGCGAATAGTTGCGGAACAAACAGAACTCAGTTCAAAGTGAACTCATGGAGGCGATCATTACTCAGGATTACTCTATCGATCAGTAATCAAGGCAGCAAGACCATGTTACCAATGGCAAAACAGTTTGCGAAATCTTGAAAACTACGTCAAGAAAACGTTGTAATTGTCCTGTGGGTACTGATATAATGGCTGCGGCCTGAGAAGTTACAAAATATGAATATGTAAGTTTGATCCTTTGCGTACCGACAAAAAGATATATTTTATAACTTTAAAACAAATTATATTTTGATACTATTAACATCTTCACACAATGTTAGGTTTTACTTCCACAAAAAAATCGTGGCATTAGTATACACCGGTAAATTTTAAACTGAATTTTAGTCTTTTAGATTAACTTAATTAGATTGTAGTTATCCCGTCAATTTGCGTGGAATGAAACATTTTTTATGAACTTTCCCATCCTTTTACGACGTAAACGTCTTTTTCGTCTTGTTTAATTTTGCATTTATTAGTTTGACAAGTTTTTTTCTACAATCGTTTATTTCATTAACGTTTTGAGGACAGCACCCTGATATATGCAGAACTTTTTCCGTCAAAGATTGGACTATCTGTCACCACTTGGTTTGATCACAGAAATCCTAACGAATTAACTTTTGAAACCGCCCCTTATGAAGACTAGCTTTTGTCCGGTCGAAATATTAGGAAAATAAATTTGTCACCCTTAGCTGTCCGATCAGCCTTGCCTTCAATTTTAACTGTTTTGGAGGGTTGAGGAAGTTCGGATACAGTGTGAGATGATTGTTATGAAGATCGCTGAGATGAGTGTTTCAAGCCTGTCATTGGCTCTTGATAACTTTATTGATCACAAAATACATGAATCGCTTGTTGCAGAGAAGCAATCGAGTTTACAATTTGTGATGAATAAAGACCATACATCTTGTGGCACCGTTTAGGTGGTGCGTTACAGATCAGTTATTTTCTACTGACGGAATAGGTCTAAATGTATGTGAAGTGATTTTCTGTAGAAGACTTTTTCATTAGCCCCGACTAGAAATACTGCAACACAAAAGTTTTGTTAACAAATATAACTGGAGATCAAAACCCAATATGCAATACTTTTTACAAACCACCTACATTGTATACTGTTCATTTAAAAAGAATAATTTTCATAGAAAGAGAGTAGAATTGTCTCCAAAAGCACCAACAAAATGTAGCAGAAAGTATTCAGAGGAGCTTTCGAGCCTCGACTTTTATCCCAGCTTTAAAAGGGTCAATTCATGGTCCTCGTCTGAGAACAAAAGTTCCGTTGAATATCTTCTTTGTGCACGATTTGTTGCTGCCTTAAGGATGGTTCTCTTTTTTAAAGTATACCTTGAAATGTCAGCTAGACAAGGGATATCCAAGTTGTCATTCATCTTTAAAGTTTCTCCTTTGAGTTTTTCGTCATCCCATCAGCCAGGCTAAGTTTTTAGTTCTATGCTTTCAATAATGAACATGAGAGGTCAAGGAAACATGATCAACAATCATAACAATTTTTTTCCACTTCTTCGATAAAAAATTTGTAGGTACTTTGGAGACTCTGTATTCTGATATTGTGAAATAAAAAGTTGCCTTCAAGACGTCCTTTCTTTCTTTTCTCTGTCATACTAAAAGGGTTGGATGTGTTTCCTTTTTGTTTGAAGAGTCCGCTTCTAACAACTAACATGTATTTCTGAGCGAATAAAATCCTGGGCAGTGGCCCCGGTTGTTCAAAAGCTTGATAGCGCTATCAACCGAATAAATCACTATCCAGCGGATAAGTATTTGGGAAACCAATTGCGTTATCCACTGGATAGAGATTTATCCGGTGGATAGCGCTATCCACCTTTTGAACAGCTGGAGCCAGTAGTGTAAATTTTCGTTTGATCGTATTTCCTTTATGAAAGTGCGAAACAATTTTTTTTTTATAATATTGGGCGTATTACTAGGGTCAAATTAGTCATTAAAAAACCGGAATTTAACACCACACACAGAATCGTATAATGTACTGCAAAAACACTTTGTTTTTGTAGTTGGCGTACGGTAGCGTTAAACCCTGTTGGACACTGTTGCTCAGGCCTAGTTTACTTGTCGTTGTACTTAACCGTGTAATTAATATGATAAGACCTCTGATTACTGCTACCTCCCCTCCTACAGCTACGTAGCCGTAGCGCTTTTGTTTACATTAAACAAACTCTCTCTCTTTGAGTTTGACAAAATAGAAAAACTATTGAAGAGCTTACATCTTGAGAATTTCTTCGTGACATATATCCTCAAAATACCATCCTTTAAAAGCACATTTTACTCAGGGATCACCTCAGTATCGATTGACCTCTTCGGATCCTGAGACAACTGATCAGACTGATTGAATAGTGCTTCGCCTCTCGCTTGCCTAAGACAGCGTGACCTCAGCAGTATGATTATTGGATCATTATTTAGTCTCTAATTACGAACAGTTAACCCGCGATGTTTTCTGCTGGACAACTGCAGAATAATTTTTTTAAGGCTAACATTTTCCAGGGGATACGTAGAATAACAACAACATCGAATTTGAAACACACAGATTTTAACCACAACTGGTGGTGGAATACAATGTGAGCCAAATATTTTCAAAATACTGAAAAACAAAGTAAAACAATGGTTTTTGTCATCATCACTACTGTTATCCGCGACTGAAAATCCAGCTATAGCCAGATCCAGATTTAACAGAAAATATCACGACACCTTGAAGTTTGATTATTAGATACAAAATTGTTTATAAACAACTATTTCACCCTGGGGCTCTATGTATTGTTAGCGGCTCCATGGCCACTCAAAACAGTGAAATAAACGATTATAATAAACAGCTCTGTAGATGTTAGATTCCGAGGATCTATTAAAGTTATTAGGCACTCTTTCAGGCTCAGTGTTGTTTAATTACTGAGTCTTTCCATGTCCACATCTTCCTCCTCATCGAATTCAGAGTTTGAGCTGCCAACAGAGTTAGGTATGCGTTTCCGAATCCTACCATTTGTAATATGTTGTCCTATTCTGATCTCCTTAGACGCCTTATGGTGCTTGTGTTTTGCTCTCTGTTGATTCTTATGCTGTACCAGGGACTCAAGCTGGTCTGTTAAGCTCGCTAACTTGTTGAAGGTTTCGTGATCGTGCTCCAGCGACAGCATCTCTCTCTCCAGGTGTAAACTTTCTCTGAGCATTGCGGCCTCTTCTTTGAGCGCTTCCACTTCTCGCTGAAACTCCCGCTCACGTCTCTGGAATAGTGTTTCCAGTGTTATCTTCTCAGCGAGTAGCTTGTCGTATCTAAAAGCCCATTCCTTCGCTTCGTTACCTTCTTCGAACGGATCATCATCGTGATTGGAAGGCCTCCTTGGTTGAAGCCTTTTTTCCAATTTAGCAACTTGCTCCTTTAGCGCTGCAATCTGCTCCTTGTAGAACGTTTCTTTGTTGTTGAAAATCTCATCGCGACGCGACCTTTCTAAAAGCAGCTCCTTTATCTCGGTAGACATTTGCTCTATTTTACGATCCTGCAACGCCAGCTGCTCTTTGTACACTGCTTCCATTGCCCCGCCTTGATCGCTCGACGTACTGTTCTTGCTTTTGATGCTACTGTTTTCCAAGCTCTCAAGCCTTTGCCTTAAATCTCTAATACAATCATGCTTGGGAATATCACCAAGCTCCAGCTCAATTCCACATCCCCCCGGACACAATAGTGTTTTCTTTTCGTATCGTCTTATATCTTTTAAGGACAGCTTTCTACCACTTTGCTCTAGACTGGCATTTGTGGATTGCGGTTTCCCTACATCTGTCTCTGTTTTCTCTTCAGCCTCTTCCATGTCTGGCTTAAACGACGAGTAGTAGTAATCTGTGTCTTCTCAAGCAGACAACTGGTTTTTGCAACTTAGCTCTTGTTAAGAGCCTTGTTGTCGAGCGATTAGGAGAGTTTAAACCGATCCGAACAGTTATATTGCGTTAAAATCATCCCAGAATATTTTGGTCACGTCTAGTTGACCCCAAACAACGCGATAAGTCAAGAAAAGTGGTTTTACTTTACGTCTGTTCAGCAGAGTACAATTATGCACTCTCAAGGAGCAGAAACGGATCCGTTGTAACCCGCGAATTGAGCCAAAATCCAATCCTTTTGAGCTTCTAACGGCTTGATTTCTCAGTCTCAGTGCAAATCCAGCAACATCTTTTTATATCGCCAAGCCACTCTGCTTTCTTTTTGCGGCGTGTCTTTCCTTTGTCGTGTTTTTTAGAATTTTAACATAACTCCCGCCCTCGCACTTGAATCTGTCGCTTTGCTGAGGCGATATTGGTTGTCGGGTTTTGATCCTTTAGATTTGTTGCAATTGCATCTAAAAGTAATCGATTTTTACTCAAGAGAAGCTCGTCCCCTGCAAATAGTGACAATGGTACCAAGCAAATTCCCTGTGTCTTTGTGTGTTCGAGTTCTTAAGTTAGAAACTCTATACTTACCATTATATAATATTCAACAAATGTAGCTTCGTGCATGATATCGATTGTATCGCATGGCTAACATCATGAGAAGACACAAATAGCTTGCACTGTAAGTATCCCGGAGAGCTCCATACAATTCCTTATAATTTTGTTATAAGGAATTGTATGGAGCTTTCGAGGAGACTTTTCTTAATTAGCTTAGGCGCGGCGGATTTTGTCACGTATGATCAGCGCGAGGTGTTTTTCCCGACACCCTTCTGTCAGGAAAATGTCATCATATGAAAGTAAAACAGACACGATCGCGTCGGCAGGCCGAAGCCGGCAAAAATAAAAGGCTTTTCTTCTTCCATTTCAGAGGTCAGTTTTGTTTCGATCTGGTCAAAATCAGGTTTTTAGGTTGTAGGTAATAAAATATTGTCTTATTCTGTTCTCAAGAACCTTTAGAAAACGAGACAAACGAGATAATTGATTAGAGAAAGAAGCGTGGAAACGCATTTTTGGAAGAAAATATTTTTTAATTCCCACAGCGATTTTGCGAAATCGCGAAGAGCAATATATTCAGTTTCTTCCAAAGCCGTCATGATTAAGCAGTGTAATCCCATCACAACTAAAAATGAATTTAGTTTGTATCGCAAAAGCTGCGAAAATAGAGATGAAAAAAAAAATGGATCGGAAAAATTAATAAAATCACCAAGAAACCGTCTCGCGGGATCTTTGTTAAACAAACCGTTGGTACGGTTTATTTAATCTAACCTGGAAAAGGAGACGTCTGCACGCAGAATACATTTCATCCTACATGTAGTTGTGATTTCCAGAACGGACCTCGGGAGCCTCATTGCCGTAATATCTTCCACACTACAGAAACCAAAGCAGAATCGCCCTGTTCGCGTGCTAACTTTCAGCTCCAATTATGACTATACAGTACCAGTGAAATGTTTCAAAATTTAAAGCGGTCGAAACTTATTTCCATCAGCGCGTAGTTAGTTAGTTAAGCAATAATAATGCACAGCACTGTAAATAACACGGTTCTAGAATATCTGACGCCTTCGCGTTTTGTTCGTCGCTGCATGCGATTTAATCGCTTATAACCTAACAGAAAATGTAAATGTACCTGAAGGAAATACCGTGTATTACCTTGCCTTAATTAATGATGTGTGTAAATTTGTCTTTTGCTATGGTTTTAGACAATACGACTTCTCCTGACTATCAATTGTGCGTCAAAACAAGCGCGATAATGAAATAGTCGAAGTGCCATGGTATAGCACTTTATGACAAAGTTTTAACTCGAAAACTTGTTACCATCTGATGTACACCTGTATAGTCTATGTTTGTAAGCTCTGCCTAAACAATCACTGGATTACACTGCACCCATGGGTGTTCCACCTAAAGTGCAGCCTATGTTTGTTGACTCTACCTAAAGAATCACTGGGTTACACTGCACCCATGGGTGTGCCACCTAAAGTGCAGCCTATGTTTGTTAGCTCTGCCTAAAGAATCACTGGATTACACTGCACCCATGGGTGTGCCACCTAAAGTGCAGCCTATGCTTGTTAGCTCTACCTAAAGAATCACTGGGTTACACTGCATTCATGGGTGTGCCACCTAAAGTGCAGCCTATGTTTGTTAGCTCTACCTAAAGAATCACTGGGTTACACTGCACCCATGGGTGTGCCACCTAAAGTGCAGCCTATGTTTGTTAGCTCTACCTAAAGAATCACTGGGTTACACTGCACCCACGGGTGTGCCACCTAAAGTGCAGCCTATGTTTGTTGGCTCTACCTAAAGAATCACTGGGTTACACTGCACCCATGGGTGTGCCACCTAAAGTGCAGCCTATGTTTGATGGCTCTACATAAAGAATCACTGGGTTACACTGCACCCATGGGTGTGCCACCTAAGATGCAGCCTATGTTTGTTAGCTCTACCTAAAGAATCACTGGCTTACACTGTACTCACGGACGTTTGCCTCGCGCTCTCTTCAAAGACAAAAAAGCTATAGTCTGTTTGGCCAAAAATCAAGCTTTTGCACCATATTAGGGCCCCGAAAGACGTTAAAAGTTCCTCCATAATAGAAGAGTGTTTTACTAGAGTTAATAAACGTTTGGCTTACATGAGTTTCAATATAAAGGTGCAAAAACTTATCAGCATAATTATAGCACACAAACATTGTCATCAAACTCCTGGCATGTAGCCTGAATAAGCCAAGCAAATATGAATAAAGCATATATCGAGAAATATTCGTCAAATGGTCTCGTTAAGTAAATTATACTTCACTTTGCGACAGAAATTTATCGCTTGTATCCGCGTTACGCATCGAAAAAGCGAAGAGTCATCGCATGACATTAGGTAACAGAGGTAATACTCACGAGTTTCACGAATTCCAATTCCATGATTTTTTGCCGAGTAACAAATTAAAAACTTCAATTCTTACCTTACAGTGGTCGGTTCATTTACCTTACATTTGCCAACACTAATAAACATGAACAAAACGATGAAATCCGGCACTCTTCTTTCAGAAGTAGCAAGCCGCATGAAGTAAAATCCACCGATATGCGCTGCATTCTCACTACAAATATAAGCATTTGTCGTGAAGAAAATACGACGAGGAGGAAAAAATGCCAGATCTTCGCCTCGGCAATGTATTCCAGCTACCAAGCCGGCGTATCTCCAGAAGGTGGATTCGAAGTGGGACAAACCTTGTGATTGTTTTAGGAGCCCTTTGCGCGCAAACTAATTTATTCTGGCGCGAAATGAAGATTAAGAAAATGTATCTGAAATCTAATACACGACAAGAAAATTTTCGCACTTACGAGGAGGCGACATATTAAATGGGATTAAGTCGGATTAACTGCCCGCGGAGAAAACATCCCTGCGTGGGATGGTACTTCCAGTAAAAAGCCTCTGTGTCCTCTCATGCCTTTGACGGATTAGATCAGGTTATCTCAGGTCACTGGTCTTTGCGGTTTAAAGGAATTTGCCCGAATAGAGTAGTCAGGCCGATAATTTTTTTCTTTTTAAAAAAATTACATGTAAGATCCGACACATGACATTCATCGCACTACAAACAAAGAGGGCCAAATCGCCCTATTTTGATGGGTGTCTCAGGTGTATTTTCAAAGCATCCCTGAATATTAAGGCGGTGGTGGGGGGTAGGGAGGGGGAATAGTCTATCTTTTACATGAAACCTTGCCAAGGGCTTATACTTGACACGATCTATCAAGTTGAAAACACGTTTTCATAATGACTCAAGTCAGCGTAAATGGTATCACGTTTCCTTACTTTTCTTTAGGTTGAGTTGAGTGCACACTAACTCAACACCACTTTACGTGCAAAATGACGTTCGAAATTCTACTCAAAACGAATTGCAATTCGCGTCAGTCTCATGACAATAAAATGGGCCGGTTTTTTTTGCCAAGAAATAACCAAAAAAAACTTCATGTCTCCTTTCCAATTACATTTGAAAAGAGGCTTCACAAACTAAAAAACATATTGCCAAAACTTTTCAGTCAAGACAAATTTTCCGAGCCACTGTATATAGAGAGAAGATAAAGCATAAGTGGTCACGTGATTGATAACTATCCAAAAAAGATAGAGAATGAAGCTCTCTTCACCAGTTTTTAGTCACGTTGCTTAGTTCCATGTTGATCGGACGCTCTCTTTTGGAGATAGACCACACCCTTGACTTCTTCTCAGAGTAAATCGTAACCGACTCCCTAACTTAGCGGAGATGCCTTCATTTCATTGTTACTATACGTGAACAAGCACCATTATGTAGCTAGAATCTCTGATCTATGTGCCTGGTGCGACTGTAGTTGTCTCAGCTTTTGTGAAAGCCGAGGTGAATGATGCATTTTCTTGATGTAATGTATTTTTCCTCAAAACGAAACTCAGCCAATAGAAAGAATCACTTAGATGCATGAAAGAAAAGAGAAACCTAACTAAATCTAAACTTAGCTGGGGAGAAAGTGGGTGCGCAGGGCAGAGGGCATTCGCCTCCCACCTGCATTATGTGGGTCGAGTTCAAATCCCAGCCTCGACGCCATATGTCGGGGTTGAATTAATTGTTGGTTCTCTCCCTTGCTCCGAGAGGTTTTTCTCCAGGTACTCCGGTTTTCCCTCTCCTTAAAAACCAAAATTCCAACTCGACCAGTAATCAGGTAGATGAAGAGCAGAAGAACCACCTAGTGGATGTGTTACCTTTAAATCGTTATCTATTTAATTTATTTATTTACTAAGCTTGTGAGAGGGTCTCAATGGGGTTAACCGATAGGCGTAAAACGGGCAAAAATTTAGTCGATAGCCGTAAAAGCTGAAAAATTTTAAAAGTTAGCAGTATATAGGGTAAAAAAGAGTTAACCGTAAAGGAAATTGTGTCCTAGATTTGTTAATTTTAAGGAAGGTGCTAAACTCACTTATGGTTGCGTTATTTATTTCCCGGCTACTTTGAATCCGTGCACACGTTAGGCCAAGGGCCTTTTAGTTGTGACCAAGACCTAGACTCCATCTCCGCCGCTCTCTCGGGGAATCAATTTTTTCCATATATAAACCTGGCTTCTTGCTGGGGATTAAAATTTGCGATTTTCAGGACTGCACAGGAGGTCGTGTCCTCGAAATAGTAGTGAAACAACACCCAGAGATGTCACTGTTTGTAAACCTCGTTCTCTGTTTTTCGCTGACGCTAAGGTAGACATTGCCATGCCCAGTCCCTGTTCGGCGTCCGCCCACGCAATCTCGGTTAAGGCATTTCGGTGGCGTATCTGAGAAAAAACTCGCTCGGTCCACGTGACCCGAAACGCATGAGCCGCGCTGAATAATGAGGCCTATGGACAAGGCAACGGCAGACAGTCTTTCTGTACAGTCCTTCGCTATCATTAAAAACACTGGACACGGAAACTTTGTTATTGGCCGTTTTCAAACTAGAGCTAGAAATGGACTATTCGTCTGAGACTAGCCTGTGCACAGTCGCCCCCTTCCCCACAGACACCCCTTCTCCGATTTTTTGTGAGGGGAGGGGGCCACTGTACACAGGCTGTCTGAAACGGATAATCCATCTTCAAACTGTCCGTCAAAATTGACGAATAAAGTCAGGCGGATTGTTCATTCAAAATTAAAACCCTTTCGATTTCAAATTAAGACGTATTACCTATCTGACGCGAATTATCAAACGAATAACCCGTCTCACACGAATAATCCGTCTCTTGCGTGAAAACGGTCATTTCTGTTATAAATGAATGCCCCCTCGCCCCCCTGCCTTGAGTTGGGCGTTCGCGTGTTTGCTTTTGCTTTTTCACAAAGATTATTTTTAAACTGACTATTGACATTTCTATGCGTAAAAAAAGGAATAACTTCATTTTATCCCGAGATGATCCTAAGACCTTTATTTTGCTGGAAGATACAAAAAATACAGGTTTATTGATATTTAACTCTTTGAAACAATAGAAATTAATTTTTAACTTTTTGGTTAACAGTAACTGAAAAAAATTAACCGATAGCCGTAAAGTCTGTATCCAATTCAAGACTAGTAGTCGTCGGGTAATATTCTGGCCAACTTTCGACTTAACTTACAAATTGATAGTAGTCGGTTGTAACGTCTCTTAAAACTGTTTCCAGTGGATCAGTTAGGATCTTCCTGTCATTTCCTCCACAAATAATCGTGTCGTTTCCTCCATGCGTGTCCACACGTCATCACCTCGTCGGAATGGCGGCTTCTGTTTAACGATCAACCCAAGAAGCTGCCCGAGAGCGTCTGGGCTGCGGTCTGGTGGATTGCGTTCTATTCTTTTGTACTCACGCTCTAACTCGCAAAGCTCGGCAATGACGCTTTGTTTCTCCGCAAGCATATCCACGGCGTCAGAAAAGAACCTGTTACAGAAAAAGACGGTTGTTTCCGACACTGATGCAAAGGTTTTTAAAGCAATGCTAACAACGTGTAAGAACAAACTTATCTCAACTTCGGATTAAAAGATCGCGATCGTCAAGTTCGTAGAAATATGAATAAATAAAGATGTGGAAAAGACTACCGTAAGGGTTGATCAAACAAAGAGAAAAGGCTTAGTAGAATATTTTGACTGTGATACTGAGTGTCTATGGTGATGTTTTGAAGGCCTCATTTAATTTTTTAAGTGTATAACCTAACACTCAAGGGTAATTATATTCGACTCTTAATCTAATGGGCCATTTACGAGTTTCAACACCAAAACGAGGCTAATTTCAAAACCTTTGTTGTGAAAATGAGTTTTATTTGCATGAAAATTAAAAATTATTTTCATATCAAAGGCTTTAGTTGCACTTAGCGTCGTTTGGAAACAGAGTTTGGGCAATTCGTAAATGGCATTTTTGTTCCAGTGACCTAAATCGACTGAGAAAAAGGGACCATCACGAAGCGGCCTTATTCATATGGCACTATTAACTGCCAGTAGCTATTATTCTGGCAGCAATGCAAGTGAACTATAGCAGAATACCAACACTGACTCATATGCCTTTTAACCTTTCCTTTCCAAGGCGTTTGTTCTTCGCTAATGACTGACAGCCCATGAGAATTTGATTCAGTTCTATTTTACAGAGGGGAGAAAAGTATACGTGACTTGCTTACCTATTTAAATAAACACACTCACGACAAGAAGGCCCATACAATGCTGCGTACTTCATGAATATGGCATCCACCCTTCCAACCAGATCGTTGTTGAAGTTAGTGAAATACTTGAGCATGTGCAGTCGCTCCCTCTTATTTCTTTCCTTTTCTGCTTCCTGCGGTGTTCCAAACAGTGATGGTAGTAATTTATGACTCCAGGCAGACACACCCTGTTCTACTGAGCTGGCAACATGTTCCAGGTACTGAAAGAAGGCATACAATAATAATAGTCATCGTGATAGTTAGGACAAACTGAGGCAAGTCAAGACAAGACAAATGTAAGGGGCACAACTGCACCAACCCGCGGCCTGGCCAGTACCTTACGCATGCACACAGCCATATCATCCGGCCAGTGGAAGCCATGGACAGCTGTTTCGCCCTTGCCATCAGATCTATAAACAGGCGAACCTGTATTTCAAAGACTCTTTACTGCCGAGGAGAGTACATGCGTGAAGCACCCCTTTAAGCGCCAGCTCCACACAACACATGTGGTAGCTGTTGGCTGGGAACCGCACGGCAGTTCTCTCACGGCATGCGCGGCCGGGGATGGTGGATCAGGACAGTTATCCTGATCTGTGTGTCAGTAATTCAATAAGACAAAACTAAGTTTGTCCCATCGTGATAGGGCTCCCAGAGCCTTCCAGGTATCATCAAATTTCACTACTTCCCGGATAATTAACTTGGATTTTGCAAGATGAAATTAATGTAATCGAGATGCATGCTATAGCTAATAATGGTTGTCCAAGAAATAACTTTAGTTAATTGAATGTCTGAGTTTTCTGTTACTTTGGTTTTCATGCTTTTAACTAATCAGAGGCGGTGAGCTCCCTTTAAACTTACATAGCCTACGAGCTCGAGGTAAGGCAGAATGGGGGGGGGGGGGGAGGTGAAAGGGCGGATGGGCTCTACACTTAGACTAAGTAGGCTCCAATTTTCATAGTGGATGCGAGACTAAAACTAATCGTGGACTGTAGAAGCCTTTAGCTATCTCGGTACCTTCTTTATTGTGTCTGGAATGACGTTTAGTGGGCTGTTAGACGAGTAGTCAAACGGCTTAGGACGCCATCTGGGAATCAGATCCGGGTCCCAACTGACGAAAAACTCGTCGCCATCAAGGTCCCCTCCTGAAGATTCGTCAGCGTGCGGGCGGGGTCCACTCGTTGGAAACACAATACAGTCGCTTAGATGTGCGTATTGTAGGTTGTCCTTGACGAGTCTCAAGACACGTATGTCACCGGGGTGGTAACACGGATTACGAACAACCATCACTTCTTGCGCTACTTGGAATTCTGAATGCTGCACTTCATCAAATAAAGTTGGCTGGAAAACACACTCGCCATACTGAAGCTGGTTAAGGGGATCACAAACACCAAACACCAGTCTTGATCTGTAAAAAATAAGCCAATCCAATCATGTTTTGGAAATCTTAATTATAACCTTCGAGATAGCTGTGTGGTAGATCGAAGGTTTAGTCATCGCCATATCTGTCCCGTCACAGAGAAAAGAATTGTTTAACAAGCGCTCATCTACAAAGCCCTCGAAGATTTGAGCAGTCGTGCTCGTGCTGCTCAGTCTATGTTCACAGTCCAAACTGAAGGGCTATATATAAACTTATCGCGCAAAGTAGTAACCACCGTTATTGCAAATAAAGTACACAGTAAGCCCAAGTGCGCGCACCAAACTAGTATCAGGCATTTTGAATCTAGAAAGATACGACGGTGGTCAGTTTCAATATATGTTCGATCATATATAGAGGGGTGCTGGAAGGCGATAGGCAATTTTACATGTCAGTGGAACGCCATTAAGCACCGGAGTGGAATTCGACAAAATAACAACTAACAGTGGCACCTTAAATGGAGTTGCAGGGAAGGGGAGGTCTGGGTACCAGCACCTACCTGGGTACCAGGACCCTCAGTTTGCATTTTGAAGACTGCGAGGGACTGGCACTTTCGTCGTCATCAACACCACTGCTTTCATTAGTGATATTTTCTTTCTGCATCTTTTTTATCTCTTTTGCACGAAGACTTTTCAGGTCTTTTTGTAGGCGGTGGCTCTCCAAGCCATAATTATGAAGCCGTTCTATCAATTTGTCCTCGCCTTTGATTCGGAGATAATTCTCGGTGGGCTCTGCATGGATACCGAGTTCCCTTAACACAGAATGAAAATTGCGCTGCAGCGTGGTAAGGCAGGTATGGTCAACCCCACTGTCAGCAAGGAGCATAATGATTTGCTTGTTCAAATAACCCACGGTGTACGGACGTGAACATTTCACGACACCGAACGTGCTACACGTTTGGCGCATGCGTTCATCCGGGATAGTAAACTTTTTCATTGATTCTCGAAACTGAACCTTGACCTGGCCATCTCCTAATTGTCGACTGAGAAGAAGAACGCCCTTAAATCCCTGGTACCGAACTTGCACAACACAGGGTTTAGCTTCCAGGCCTCGTACATCCTGAATCCTTTGCGCAAACTCATCAGACATAAGACCACATCCATCTGTAAAGATGTAACTATTTCGTTTCACGTCTTCTATTACTTCATATTCATCCTCTGCCAAACTAATACTCTGATCAAACGTGGAAAACAAAAGTCCAATCCTATAAACGGAGTAATAACGACATTACAAGCAATTCAGTCTTGACGTTTTAGTATCACACACATGTTGCTATGATGGAGTGCAGCAGTGTCGCATTAATTTTAAAATGTATGGCTTGTTTATCAAATGATCAGAAAATGTCAAAAAGAATTAGCCTGTGTCAAAACAGGTATTACATTGTCCTACAGCTGTGCTAATGGAAGCAATACAACGTCCCTTTAAATCTGAAGAAAAAATTTCGAAAACCGTTTGCTAACTTGCCATCAGTTTTCTTTAATAAAGAGACTTATAAACCCTGTTCATATTAAAAATTCTTTATCCCGCTCGTGATAACATAAGCACATGACAGAAAATCGGCAACGTTAGGCCGAGTACTTGCATAATGTAGACAACAGGGGCACCCAACGAGGATATAGTTCCAAACCACTGAACATAGCATTGTTGAACGCATTTTAGTTTTTAAACGGTAGATATAGGCATATTGTTATCCCCTAAAAACTTTTCATCTGTTCGGATTTCGTAGCTGAAAGTCTAGTGATCCGAAAATTATAGGGATCAAAACTTACCTTTTCGAAAATTTCAGCCAGGAAAAGGCTTCCGAAAATTCTAGGTGGCCTTTTTTAGGGTAAATATCCGTTTAAAATGGATAATTATACCATTTTGTAGATGTTCGAAAATCCTAGGAGAGGCAGGCAAGCAAGAAATTTTACAACAAATGTTCCGAAAATTCTAGTTCTCAAATCGTCCTCCGAACAGATATTTTCCCGAAAATTGCCGTTGGGTGCCCCTGAGACAATAGTCTGCGATATTCAACGATACAGGTTAATACTGAAAGATAAAAAACCGGCACTCAAAATTTTTGTTTTTAAATTTCGGTCTATAACTTACACATATCATGCAACTATATAACATATACTGTAACATTCATTTATAACAGGCAAAACCCTTTTTGTATGCATCGCGGATAAATTGATATTTACAATTGTGTACAGTGGGTGGAGAAGGATGTCGTATATACACATAATTTCTTACAATCGCACAAACATCACCGCTAGGTTATAAACTTATCAATCCAACAGTTTACCTCTTTGCACGCTTAGCTGCCGTCTTGATACTGGAAAATTTTCCAAACTTTGCGAGGAGTTTGTAGATGGCTTCGTCTGATGCATTCATCAAAAAGCAGGTTTTCTCTTTAAGCTGTGAGTTAGAATGACCTAGAAATCGGTACATTTCTCCGCTAAAGACGATCCCGCGCTTCAAGATTTCTTGAGAAGCACCCTCCGAGTCCGCTCCTCTTCCCTGCTTAAAAGCCACTGTCATGAGTCTGTCGACCACCTATTGAGACGGAGTCACATAGTCTCTTAAAGGTGACCATGGCTAATCTCTCGCCTTCCCTCAATGAGGACCCAGTTGTTCAAACCATAACGGTTAGTGTTTTGTGCTTTCTTTTTTCCGATGGACAAATCACTACAGGAGCCCATCAAATTTGATGGGCTCCTGATCACTATTAATACATCTAGTGGATAACTGCCACAAATAACAACTGTACATGTGTTATCCACTGCTCAGACATTTAGCGATTTTTAACCTTTAATTTTGAACAACTGGGGCCAGGCTGCCAGAGGTTAAAAGGAGAAAGGGGAAATATTTCCAGACATCGGATAGGAACCAAAATTACTCAGCAACCGAATTAAAAACAAGTGTTGTGGCGTATAAGGCGCTAATAAATTCATACATATGGATTAACCCTGTCAGTTTTTTGTTGTAACTTTATGGCGGATTAATTAATTTGACTTATTGATTCCATGAGAAATTCACAGGAAAAAAAGGAGAAGGAAAGAATTTTTTAAATGCATGCTATTTTACTTTGGAATGTCCGTGAACTCCTAAATGTCGTAATTCGGACACCCGGTGTGTCTAAACAGTTGCTCCTGTAGTATTTCCATTGCACATGATATGAGTTATGTACGGCGTTTCCTTACCTGAGGTCCGTCTGTAGATATCAGGTACTCCAGAAAGAGGCATCCACCCTCTACTCTGTCATATCTGATTGGCGGCTGCACAAGTCGTCCACGAATATCAATATGTTTTAAGTACAGGGCTCTCTCTAAGTGGCCTGGTGGAGGAGGATGTAAGAATTCATCTGGCACAAAATACGGCTCCATCGCCGCGATGGTTTACTAAGAAAAAGACCAGCTAGCTCAGCTTCAGTTTCAGCATCTGTCAATCAAGGTTAGTTTTATACTGACTATAACGGCTATATTTCATTTTTTCGTCATTCAAACATTCATTTTAAAAGCAGTTACCCTTGCGGAATGGCTATCAACCATGATAAAATCAATCCATTAGGACTGATTTTATGGAACTTAGACTCAGTAACTGACCACTTTTAGAGTAATTACTCACACAGGTTGGACTAGAATCAAAGCTGCTGTTGTTTATTTAATTTGTGTTTTGTGCTGTTCAGTTGTGTTTTCTCCCTAGATCTTTTTATTTATTATTTGTCTCCTCGATCTTTAGTCAAAACCCCTGCCTGCATAAAGAATGCCCTATCAGATGTTTTATAGTCGTGCCATTATACCAAGTTATTGCGCAATATTCCCTGTAGCGCTCGTTGAGGAAGCGCTGAACGAACTAAAGCGCGTCGCGCGACTGGAATAATTGTTTTATTAAAAACAACAGGCTCCCGAATAAATGCTAGCCGAATTTTTTGAAAAGAAGCCGGAAGAAACAAATGACTCCGCTTTTCACATGTTGCACTACCAAATAGCAATCTGTAGTGTGACCACAGCGATGTGCCATGAGCGAAAGCCCAACTTACTATTTACACATAACGCAGTGAAAGGACCGGATTGCCTGAATGAAAAAATCATAACATCCTGATGTACACCAATATATATCTTGTTGTTACGCTTTCAATATTGATTGAATTTTTTTCTAATATTTTTCAAACCCATTTTCAGAAAATACCATATCTAAACCCGAAAGGAAATTAAAACCAAGGATGAAATCGAACCACAGTTCATTTGACATACAACGGAGTTTTAAGTAGCGACGTTTTTGAGCGACGCGCGTCAACCGGAAGTGGATTTTTTTGCACCCTTAAGCTGTTATTTTGAACAAACTTTTGGGCAAATCGTCTCTATAAGAGTAAAGAAACTTACAAATTTGGTAGTGCTAAAGCAAATTGAAAGAGAAAAAGGCTCACTTTCGGTTGACGTGCGTCGCTCAAAAACGTTGCTGCTCAAGCTTAAGACCTTTGTGAAATCCACTGACGAATTTTTAATATTTGTGCGGCGAAACGTCACCTCTCTGTAATCATGGTTCAGTAATATTTAAATATATGAAATCTTCGTGGATTTACCTCTTCCAAATTTTTGGATAAAAGAAATTTCAGGGACTGCACCAGTTTTGGGAGACGGTCGAGGAATCAATTTCAACAACACTTAACTCTGTGCCACAAGTCTTAATTTATAACCACCATAAAATACAAACTCGATCCCCTGCATCTCCTACCTTGGTTTCCCTAGGCTTGAGTTTCTTTCAATTACTTTTTCTTTTCGATATCAAGAAGAAAGTTCAGTTTCCAGACAAATTTCTGTGCCATGAAGAATAATGAGACAAGTATAAGCCTAAACAGGTTTCACCACGCATATCATCGATGATCTCAAGTGTAATTGTTTTCTTGGCGTTCTCGGAAATCTGTTGCTACTTTCGGTAGTTTTCTAAGAAACTCCAGCAGGTTTCCCAGGTGTAAGATAAAACCTTTGCTTGGAAAATAAAACGCAGAAAAAACAAATAGACTTATGAAAAGGCCAAATCAGTCCTCGGGAAACTACAAAGAATTAATCACATCTACGAATCTTGATTTAATTTTTGACGTGGGAAATTAAAACTAAGAAGAATTGTTGCCTACAGGGGTTTGGCAGACGGAATGCCGGAAAAAAGAAACCGAGTCAAAGTGCCACTGTGAGTATGTGCAATGCGGAGTGTAAAATATGCGCAGTTTGGAAGAGTAGGCTATAGCTTGAGAGCACGTAGGGTACGACCTTAAGCGCCGATCTAGGATAAATACTGAGCGATTTCCTAAACTCCTAGCGCCGAAGGTGCAAGCTTTTGGGGGGTCCCCCAGGACGTGAACAATTAGATTTTTACTCCCTAAAGTCACATTTACTGGATTTCGTAGTCATTCAGACAGGATATTGGCCAGATTTTAACTAGGAAAGTATTTTTTTTTTCATTAAAAATATATTTATTTCTGAAAAATCTGACCGATTTTCGTAAAACGAGGGAAACCCAGGGGCGGATCCAGGATTCTTTTAAGGAGGGGGTGCACTCGTCTTTTGCTCTACTTCAACACCAATAAACCTCATCGTTTTTTTTTTTTTTTTTTTGGCAGAATACCAGTTGTATTAGAAAACCGCAGGTCATCTCAGGGGGAGGGGGGGTGCGCACCCCCTGCACCCTCCCCCTAGATCCGCCCCTGAAACCGGTGTGGATCTGCGCCTTATGTTAGTGTTACTTTTTAGGGCAACAGATTTAGTAATACAGTATAGTATCTTAGAGTTTTCGGTTTGAACATGTATATGAAAAATGAGCGTTAGCGTTGGACTTAGAAGAAGCCTGGAAGCAATTTTAGTCGTAGTTAGTTCAATTCACCGACTCAGAGGCACCCAGCTAGAGCAAACTGTCAGCTTGGATCGATGAGGCAAAATATATTTCCCACGCATTTCCCATGGATTCATTCCCGCAATGAAGCAAAATATGGACCGTTAAGTCTAGTTTCTGCGGATATACCTTTGAGGGAATTAACGTAAACCAGGTCAGGCAAGTTTGCTTGATTAGAAAACCTTTTAACACACGACAGTGCCTCTTTTCAGCGCGTACATTGCCCACGGGACTAAAGAGATGGTGGACTGACGGCGGGTAAGTACAGTTGACTCTCGATAACTCGAACCCTCGCTAACTCGAACCTCGCGCTAACTCGAACCAAAATCGATTTCTCCTGGATTTCCGTCATACATTTACTGTAATTTTACCCTCGCTAACTCGAACCCTCGATAACTCGAAACTCCCGCTAACTCGAAGTAATTTTTGTTTCCCCTCAGATCATTTCCATATAATTTTATCCTCGAATACCTCGAACCATGTTTTGAGCCCTTAAAAAGTCGGGAAAAAACAGTGTACTGCCTCCGAAACATTGAATTTTGAATTTCCCATTGACGTGTTGTAGGCATCTAGTTTACTAGTGGATCGATAGTGGAGGCTGATGTTGTGTGTCACAAATCTAACGTGAAATAGCTTTACTTATCAAAAAGTAAAATGCATGCTCTATTTAGGCAACGTTTTGTTACTTTACGTTCTGATTTATTATCTAAAAGTATCTTTCAATTTTCACTCAACATTTCTACGATGAAATGTGATTAAAATGCTCACTGTGCAGTAAAAACTGTAACTTTTCCTTACTTATTTCCCTTGAAGGTTCGAGTTATCGGGAGTCGACTGTATGTAGAAAAGGGGCGCGTTCTAGCCCGCCTTTCTATATTCTCCCTTTCCCAGCTGGTCTAGAGTTTTACCTAACGTGTTCACTTTACGAGATGATACCCTTGGAACTACACCACAGTTCTGTTTCTTTCTACCCGAAGTATAACTTCGCATTAATTAAAGTACTCGAGTCCTGTATTTTGCATTCCTTTACATTGTATTTTGCGCTGTTCATTCGGTCGTATCTTATTACACATACAATGTCAATCATCTTCTTAAATTCCTGTCTTTCCGAGAATCATGATTAGGTGTGTGATCGTTTCCCAGAATGATCCTTAAAAAAAGTTCTATTTTGCTGTTATATTCTGATACCAAGATACCTTTAGGTGGTCACGGAGGAGGAAATATTGTTTCACAAAGTGAAAAAGCACAACCGTGAGAACATGAAAGCTGGCTAAGTAGCCGATGTCATTTTTGTAAACGCCATCTTTGATCCATTTTGGAAAGAGCTGACATTTAAGAAATTCACTGGGCCAAGCAGTCTTCAAAAATTAGTTGAATTTTTTTGGGAAATGCAGATACTACGCGTCTAAAACAACACTAGCAGGTAAGGTACTAACAACATACACTTCACCGCTTCAGCAGTTTCAGAAACGTTTAGCTAAGACGACGACACTACTGGTAATATAATAGGTTTGTTGCAGGCAGGAGTTGATTTTCACCATTTCAAGCCCCCTAATCACGCTAAACGGTATTGCTTATCATAAAAAAGAAATAATCAGGGTGATAGGCTTCAGGAGAAGTTTCAGTGCGGTAAACTGAATTTAAAATTCAAACGTCAACACGCACGGTAAAAGACTGGTTTTCACTAGCGACGGAGTCGGAGTCGTAAGCGGAGTCGTAAGATCGCTTATGACCTAGTGAAAATCAAAAATCGGAGTCGTAAGCGGAGTCATAAGCGCGACGGAATCGGAGTCAGAAGAATCAGAACGTTTCCATTTTCTTCCGACTTCGCTTACGACTCCGTTATAATCTAGGGGCGCTTTCCATTCAACAAAAATTCCGGTTTGAAATTTCGGCACACTCATAATTACGCTCTAAAAGAGAAAAGTAAATACTGTTTATATCCTAAAGAACACTCGACTATCGAAAAGGGGCGGTGGAAAACTAAAGGCGGAGGAATCCTATTTCGTGTAGAAAGCCTATGAATGCAAGTGAAGGTAAAAAATGCTTGTGAATTGAAGCGATACGTTTCTCAGAATATTCGAACGATTCGAAGCAATTCCTGGAACTGTACGGTAAATAAATTCGGTGTTTTAGCCAATTTGTATTCAGCCAGGCTTTGTTGTCTTCATTTCAGCTTAATTGATAAATTGCTTTAGTTAAATATTGTCGACAGGTTTCAGACAAATAATACGCGTACGCTGACTCTCACGGACTTTTATACAATTGTAGCTTGATTTCACACACTTTTTTTCACCTACGTGTCGTGTTGCGTCAGTTATTTGACACTGTTAATGGCAAATATCAAAAATCGAAAAAAATTGCAACTGATTCAAACTATTTGAGATGTCATGCTTTACTCACAGCACTTCACTTTCCATTGGAAACTACTTGGTCTTGTAAGCAGGATAGAAAAGAGCGGTACTGGGGACAACAATTTTGGCAAGTGGAAAGGGACATTTCGGTCCGACCGATTGAAATGACCAGACCGGTCACAGTGGACCATCTTCAAAGCTGGTCCCGAATATTCCGGTCGGACCAAACCGAAATGGACCGTTCCATTTGATGTACCAACTGAAATTACCGGAATTTTTGGTTGAATGGAAAGCGCCCTGAAAACCAGATTGTCGGAGTCGGAAGCAGAAGCGGAAGGATAAGCTAATCACAATGCACGTTCCCACGCTTTGTTATTGGTTTGGTTCCTCTGCTTCCGACAATCTGGTTTTACTGGATCATAAGCGGAACGTAAGCGACGGAGTCAAAGCGGAATCGGAACGCTGTTTTCAGTAGATCATAAGGTCTACGCTTCTGATTACGACTCCGACTCCGACTCCGAGTCCGTCGCTATTGCATTGAAAACCAGCCTTAAGAGGCCGTGACTTCATTATGAAAGTAATGCATACTTCGCAGCGACTATAATGGAACAAACCGCTTATTCCCTTCGATTCGCTTATTGACCGCCAATTAGCTGTGAGACTGGACAAGATTCAGTTATGCTTGGAAATGGCTATTACTGGAAGAGACCCGTGACTTTGAGTCGCTAGCTCAGTTCTTCTGTTTTGTGCTGGCTGTCGATACTACTTTGTTTACATTTATTTTTATAGTTTGTTGTTGACATTTTTCTTCTTTACCCCGGCGACTATTTCTTTTTTCTAGAAAATAACAGTTTCTAGAATAATTTATGCATTATACCGAGTCTTTGTTTGACTTTTACCCATTTGCATTTGGTTACTAATGGTCCGTTAGATCAGTTAATGTACTGTTGGGAATTTAGGGGTGTGAATTTGATTATAAGGTTGGGCAATCCGCTGTATAATTATCTAACAGGCCATCAACCTTTTAATTTCAGACCTAATACAGTTGATTCTCAATTTCCTTTGTCTCCTAGGTAAGCGGGAGACAAATGAAATTGAGAAACAACCTAAGGTAAAAAAGTGACCTGAAATCAAATTTGACTTGATAGAAATACTGATTATGAACACTAAGTCACTCAGAATGCATGCCATATTGTGTTAGTGTATTGAGTTTTACCATGCATGCATGCTACATCAAACTGAGATTTCTCCGAATTACTGAAAATGTGGAGGAACTGTACTTATTAAGTGATAAGGAGTACCTCTAATATAGCTAATATCTACAACTTAAGCGAAACTCTATCATATTTTATGATGAAAGCATGACATCGTTTACTTGTATTCATTTATAGGCCATATATGCATCCTTAACCGACTGCGTTTAACGTCTGTCTCTACATAATTTTCATTGAAGCAAAGTTTCTGATCGAGATACGAATTAATGCGTCGTCTGGAATTTTCAGCCGTCTCCTCGAGTCGCAAACTCCCGAGACGTCTGAATCAACGAGCCGCTAAAAAGCTTGAATGAATTACCAAGTACAATTAAGGGTTTTCATGGCAACTGAAACTGAAATGGATGGTTAGAAGTACTGGAGTTGGTGGCTTTATTTTTCCTCAAAAAAGGAACCTTTGGTGCTAAAAACTCGTAGGGGGGTTCCCTAGATGCTATACTTGCTTTTTTGAGATTTTTTTTTTTCGAAAAGGGCAAATAGTAATATCGATAAATAGCAGTTCTTCTATCTCACCCCGCATTCAGCATAAAGTTGTTCTTCTTGTAGTGCTAACTGTATTCACCGTAGGTTTCTGACTATTCAGTTCTTTTTTTTTTTGCAATAAAGATTTGGGTAGGAATACCCTTTCAGATAGGAGATAGTGAGGCAGCACTCAGTCTTCCTCTGTTTTTCTGTCAACTATAACAAATGTTTTAGCGTAGCATTTTAAGGTTTCATTTGACCAGCATTTTGTGCAGCGAGTTGTATGGTCACAATTGACTTCAAATTGATATAAAACAAATATAAAATATAAAGCAAATATAAAACTATTTGCTGAAGTAAGAGAAAAATCTGTCGTATGATTTTGAAATCATTTACAGTTTTGTAAAAATGCGGACCAAATATATGCCAAAACCTCAAAAGTTTTCATACGTACAAAAAAAGAAGATTTTATTAAATTTCCACCCTACTTTATTAAGGATGCCAGAGATCGCAGAAATAGGTTAAATCGTTCCTAGCTGCTGAAAAACGCGATTTAAAAACATAACCAACACGAATATAAATAGGTTCAGGCCACCTTAAAACCAAAGATGAGATCTTTTTGCGCTTACACAGGAGCTGCCTTTACATGAGCAACTTTATCTTATGAGTAACAATGGCAAAATGTGTGATTGCAAAGAGCGACTGCATGCCAATTTTCACTATTGAAAGAACTGAACCGCACCTTAAGCCAAGTATATGAATTTGGATTGTACCGGCATCGTAAATCATCATTCTAATGATCAACCTCGTCCCCAGGGCTTTTCCCTTAAAAAATGGGTGGGGCCAGCTCCTGGTGGGGCCACCCACTTTTTAAGGGAAAAGCCCTGGGGACGAGGTTGTCTAATGATTTAAAAACAAAAAATGAAAATGGCCTTTTTGTGACGCAAAATTTTTAAAACATTCTATTTCAAAAACTGACCCACAGGTTTTTTTTCACATCTTTCCAAGGTAAAGACAATGGTCTAAACTATTAGCACACTAGTGGATTTTAACAGATTATTGCAAGATTTCGAGAAAATTTCATGTCATCGTTATTCTGTTGCTATGGAAGCGGCGATGTCAACAAAACACACTTAGTTCAATGTTAGATATGTTGTTTCACTTTGTCCCGGCGCTTTTCCGTACATGCACTACAGCAAAAGTCCTACAGCATCAAACACAAAGGGATGTCTGTGACCTTGAAAAATGGGTGCGAGCGTCCTTAATACTTTCTAAAATGCCTGAAAATTTATATTACTAGCGTAATTTACAAAAACCTACTTTGCTCGCCGATTTTTTCTATTCTTCCCTACCAGGTCTACCAAGGAGCCTGGTCCCAAGCTACAATTTAGGGTGTATCTTAAACGATCAGAAATAAGAAAGGATTGGTTCAAATAAAAAAAATCAATTTCTTTATTATAGAAGGCATAAAATTAATGTTTCATTCTATAGAACCCTTAGCCACAATAAAATTACAGTTGTAATAGTGCATCCGAGAATCTTGGTGAAATAAGACTCACCACCGAGTAGTCTCTGGTCTGCTACCTGCAGACGGTACTTACCATTACATAGGGCAACCGGAAATTCTGGTTGGAAAATCAAATCTTTGCGCCATTTTGTTTGGGAAGCTTCAGAAAATATGGGCTGTGTTTTGGGATGATGTAATTTTTCTGCGCGTTTTAGTATGTTCACATGAGTTGGATATACATTGTAGCGGGTCTCCCACCACGTCAAATTTTATAGTGTCATTTTTATGCACACGCTTCCGGCCGGGGGGTTTGTCAGAAATGGGTCTAAACGTACTCGGAGTGTACAACATCCTTTATTTTGGTTTCAGCTTATGAGTATTCATTTGGTGGCTTTTTATTTTATCCCCATTTTAGGGTTGCGAACAAGTTAACAATTGACTCAAGGTCAGATTTCTTGCCCATGGCGTTCCCTGTTACCATTAGTATTCCACAAAACATTTCCGGTCCAAGCGATGGCTTCATTAAACACGTAGAGTTTCACGGCGCAGACGAGACAAATTTCTCCTTCACGTACAAAAAACTGGAAAAAACCTTGTTGTTTGAATACCTGAGACGAAACGACACATTATGTCACGAGCATGTTATGACTGTAACCTTTAAAACGCCGACGGTCCACTTCTGCGTTGACGTCTTAAAAAGAGGCATTTTTTGCGAACAAAAACAGTACCGTTTTCTCGGTTATTCTGAAAGTCAAATGACAGAGAAAACGTGCTTTATGATGCACATGTCAGAATCCAGAATTCATAATCTCCTGTCAAAGTTTGGCGACTTCTACCAGATAACGGATCCCAGGTTGCGAGCAAGAAGGTGCGGTTTGTTATTTGCAACATTTGATATCTTACTGGAACTAAGTAGAGATGATGTCGTGGTCAAACCAGATGTAAAAAGTGGCTTTGGAAGAGACATATTCACTTCTGGCTGTGGGTTTATGTATCCGCAATTTCATGCCAAGTTGCGAAGTCAGCTTAAAGGTACCCGGTATCCGGAACCTAGTGCTATCTTAGTTCGCTACCAAGGGTTTGAAGGCATGTTAGTCCTGAAAGATGGACCCCAAAATTTCAGTCACCAAGTACAGTTGCACGAGTCTATGCAGAAATTCGACATCCAAGAGGCGATAAAGAATGCGATTACGTTTATGTGTGTGGTGGACCATTCTAGACCTCACGAGAATGGTTATCTCGACATTCTTCTTACTATGCTGCTAATAGACAGAGGAGTGTTAGCTGAGTACATCAAGAGTCTACAGAAGGATTATTATAAACTTTTGAAGAAAATGTGCAAAGATAAGGCTTCAGCAGATTTCTTCCTTCGCTTAACTGGACGAAACTGCTCCGTGAATCGAAATTTGACCACACAGCTGCGACAGGACGAGATTGATAAAATGATGGATTATGTCGATGACCCAGAACATGAACCGCCAAAACTGAAACGCGTCCCACGCACTTACATTTTGGTCCCAAAATCGAGAATGGTGTTCGGCGTATGTGATCCTCACGGCGAGTTGAACTACGACGAGTGTTACTTCAAACCAACTCTCTTCAATGACGAAAGTGAAGAGTTCGCAAATAAAAGCAAGGTCATCGTGGCTTGCATTCCCTGTTACCATCCAGGAGATATAAGAGTATTGACACTCACGCATGACAAGTCGGGATACGAAAACCTGTTTGACTGTTTAGAGCTGCCAGTGAAAGGTCGACACTCACACGCTTTTGAGTGTGGCGGAAGCAGTTTAGGCGGGACCAAGTTCTTCGTCAGCTGGGATGAATCCCTCATTCCCAAAGAAAACGTTAAAATGGGTTCCTATTCACCAAACATCAGAATATCGGCCAAATTTTGTACAATACCCCCTGGAAGTTCTCATCGCAAGAATGTAAAGGTAAATCAAGAAGAAATGATCGACCACTTTGCCACGTTCGTGGATAACTTGCCAAAACGGATAGACCAGACATACAAGAGATTTGCAAAAGCTCTTGGTCCTTCGTCAGACGTGTGTAAACAGCTGAGCAAGATGTTTTATCAAGCAACTCACTTGACAGTCGACGCAACTGTCCTCCAGAAAAGGTTGGCAGAAGAGTTCAAGCACAAAGACCCTGCAAGACCAGGAACTTCTTCAGGTGATCAATCACCGACAGAAAGATCAGGTCTTCTGGAAGAAGAGGGCGAAGAAACCCCGGAAATATATTTCACCGGAATCACCGGAAGGAATAATGAAGGGTTGGAGCAGGGTTGTTTAGATCAGCTCCTGAATCGGCTTTGCTCTTGTCGTAGAAAACCCTCATCAGGTCCTGACTATGAAGCACTCTGGAACGAATTTGACGAACAAACAGCACGTTTTGTTGAAGAAATGGAACAAGGGCAAGATTTTAACTGATATAGCAAGTTTAAAGGCTAACAAGAATCAGTGGGTAGTTTCCCAGTATAAGATAATTTTTATGCTTATCTTTAGACTATCTTTGGATCTGTTGGAAACAAATTCTGAAAAGAATATTACTGGGGAAGGAAACTATAGAAGACTGATAACGTTGTGTAATGGCAAATTTTTAGCGAGCCTCATTCCATTCACAAAAGCTTGAAAAGCTGAAGTGGTATGACTCAGTAGTTTGTATGCATGTGCGGACACAAACAGTCACTCGATGACCATCTTCTTAGAAACTTTACCATTACGTTTGATTGCTTATATTACAAAGACATTATCACGAAGACCATCAATCTGAACATCTAAACTGACTCTCCTTTCAGTAAAATGTTAACCAACAGGATTTATTCAAATATTAGCTCGTCACTGTGATTGTTTTCACCATTAGAAATTATATTGAAACTGATGGGCAAGACAGGCCCATTCAGGAGAGAATAACTAAGACAGATGCTCCATTGCCCTTTCTTAGGCTGAACTGAAATTGGTCATGTCCATTTTGGATTTTTTATAGTGAATACTTCGAATTCGTCATAGTACATTGAAACGAGCGCGCGAGAGAAACAACAAAAAATATTGGCCAATATTCAGCTGTTTTGAACTGACTCTTGGTCAATAACGTGTAGATATTTTATTTTCAGTCCTAAATTTTTTGTTCAAGTTCAGTTTGACTTGATAATTAATTATAGTGATAAAGTGCACAAACATCGAGACCAAATTTTCTTTTTTACTCTGTAGTTTTCGGTGTGGGTTTTAAGAAAAACAGTAGCGTAAAATTTTGTTGTTGTAATTATACTCTGAAATAAATAACGATTAATGAGTAAATTTAGGGTGATAGAGAAGCTCGTTTTTAAACGAGCTTCTCTATAAACATAAATATAACTCTTAAAAGAGTTATATTTGGCTGAGTACAGAAAGCCAAAGGTAATTCGCTTTTGGTCAGTTTATATTAATAGTACTTTACTTTGATCGCCTTCTTGAATCAGGAAACTCAAATAAAGGCTGTTTACCTTAGATAACATTTATTGTGTGATATTTTAGCTCGAGTTTACCCTCTGCTATATTCTCCACTTTATTTTTTTTCCTGTTGGGGGGCAGGTTGGAATTTGCCGTCGAAAAGGTATAGCAGGTATGGCAAAACAAGAAAGAAGAAAGAAAGGATATTCTTTGGTACGGAAAGAAACTTCATATTCTCTGATTTTATTTGCTGGCTCTAAAGTGGACATTCAGGTTGACTTTCACCACAATTTTAATGCAGATAAAGTAAACTCTTTTTTTTATATAAGAATGTTTTTTCCGGCCCAGGCTGAATATTCTTATTTTTCTGCAGATTTTAGGCTGAAAATATTCTTGTATTATTCTCAAATTATAGCTTATGACATTTCCGTTTTAGTATTTATTGGGCCTATCAATTGCAAGTGTTTGGTATCTAGATGTGTATCGCGTTACATTGTGCACGTGCTCCATCGCTTTTCGTTGCAGTCAGCGAGGTCAAGATGTCACGTCAAACGACACTTGGCCGTTTTGGCTTTAAAAAAAGCATTTCGCACAGAAATAGCGTGATGGAAACAAAAGTACCCGATTTTGAGTTATACCACATGTTAAACATGTTAAACTGTCATTAGCGTTGAACATTTGGCTATAGGTTTTTTCGTTTTGTTGGCTAGTTTCGCCGTTCAGGGAAAGGAATAATTTTATACGGTTAAGTTAAAAACATAAAATTGTATTGTATTTACAGATGTTTCAACACACAAAATTATATCTATCCTTTTCAAATTTCGCAAATTTCAGCCTCGATATTCTCATAAAATATATTCTAACTTATAAAAGAGAGAGAAAATACTTAATTACAGCGAGTAACTTAACGGAGCTTACGTTAACCTTAAATAAAAATTAAAGTAGTAAGAACGTACTTTTAAAATATTCTTTTATTCGTTTTATTAGTATTATAGTATTGTTTGTTTAGATTTTTTCCCCTGGGGTGGGGGCTTTTTTGACACTTTTGATTGACCTTCCGTTTCCCACCCTGGGGAATTTGATAAAAAAATTTAAAATTTGTCAAATCCCCACCCCTTGCCCTTACTCCCCCCCACGGGGTTTACAATGATAGGTGCAAGATAGATAGATAGATAGATAGATAGACAGACAGACAGATAGACAGACAGACAGACAGACAAACAGACAGGTAGGTAGGTAGGTAGGGGACCGGTCATTATTTATGTGGGGGGGTGGGGGCGGAAATCATGGGGTGGGCCAGGCCTATTTTTTTTAGAGAAAAGGGGTGTGCCAAAAGAGAATTTCACGATGATTGGGGGTGGGTCATTGTGTGTGTTTTGTAAAGAATCACACTCACTACAATTCATGTGGAAGATCTAAATAAATTCTAATGTAGTGCTGGACATGAAATATAACACAACTGGATGTCATATGTAGCAATCCAATCTAAGTGTGGAGAATCAAAGATGTGGGCACTAAATATCAATAAATAAACATAAGCCCTATTGAGAAGGCTTTCATGCTTCCTTTTCTTAATATAACTGTCTGGGAACTTTTACTACCTGAAGCGTGAACAGCTAGAAATCATTATTGGTTTCAATAATGGATTATTGAATTCCTTATTCAATTTAGTGAAATCAAATTTTTCCAATTTTCAAATCAAAAACAGTTTGAAAATTCGTTTTTTTATTGAATTACTATTTTTTGTTTAAAGGAGCAAATTTTTTTAAACTGGTTTTGATTTGAATATTGCAAAACTTATTTTTTCAATAATCGATTAATGAAATCAATAATGATGTCTAGGTATTCACTCGTCAGGTAGTTTGACTGTAGAGGTATAGGGAGGAGGCCTCTTATATAAAGTTATATGGGGGTGGGTCAAGAATTAACTAATGGGCTTAAAGGGGTGGGTCACGTTTTTTCTTTCATGCTAAAACAAAAAAAATCCCCCCACCCCCCCCCCCCCCCACATAAATAATGACCGGTCCCTAGGTAGGTAGCTAGATAGATAGATAGATAGATAGATAGATAGTCGCAGTAGTCGAACACAGGCTAGATAAGAGATTTGTAAATATTATTTAGAACATCTAATGGTACATAGTCACGTGCCTGTTTTAGACCACTGATGGATGGATAGATGGATAGATGGATGGATGGATAGATGGGTAGATGGGTAAAAGGGTAGATGGGTGGATGGGTAGATGGGTAGGTTGCTAGGTGGCTAGATGGCTAGATGGCTAGATAGATAGATAGAAGTGAAAGGCACGTAAAAATATGAGCCCGTGATCTGGGAAAAGGTGTTCGCGCTTTCTCAATTTCGCGGAACCGACTATCTCGGAGCCTGGAACAGCTTATAATCAGGGTCGGCCAGGTGGGCTAGTGAAATACCAAAATACCCGAACCTTCCAATGTACCAAAAATTACACTAAAACTCGTGTAAAATACCAAAATTAAGAAAAACACGGTATACTTTATACCCAAAATTGGTTGTGAGGGAATGCTTTATACCTAATGTTAAGCATAAAAATACTGTACTACCTGAAATTAAATTCCCAAATGTACTGTATACCCCAAAACCCTGGCCGACCCTGTATAATAGAACCTGCAAGTGTGTCGTGCGAATGAAAAAAGGTTTTCCAAACATGCCTTAACTAGTCTAGCCTGATTTTCAGACGTCCGAGGTCGTTCGCGGTCCCTTTCGCTTCCCTGCCTCTTTGAGGAAAGCGAAAGGAACCGCGAACGACGTCCGACGTCTGAGAATCAGGCTATAACTAGTTAGCTAGTCAAGAATGTGAGCAGCTAGTATTTGTTGAATGAAATTATCGTAGTTTGTTTGCTGCCAGATGGTTAGCCTGTGCCAGGCTCTCAGTGGGAACGTATTAAAACGAGTAAAGCGAAAATAAGACGCGCACGACTCGGGAAAGGGGGCGGTGGCGTTTTTCGCATTTCTTATTACTGAACGACTTTCCACCACCGTCTCGGAGCCTGGAACAGGCTACCAGATGGTAAGTGAATTATAACATTTTAATATGCCCTCCAGGACAAGACCGGAAATAAGGATGAACAACTACAAATGGATATGATGACATTTTAAAACCACCAGCCGAAGTCAGTTACAAAAACGAAATGCCTGCTGTATTTATATATTATAACTTTTACAATTATGTGGTATTAACTGGCGTCTCCGGTCTGCGAAGAGCATTTGGAGCTCTGTAGTAGCTGTCATCCTGCGTAAGTTTAAACCTTATCTTTGCCTTTTATAAAGTATCTGATGGATATTTTAATTTGGCAGGCCGGTCGATATTTGCGTCATTGAGAAAATCATTAAGGCATAAAACACCTTCACTGGCTCACGATTTAGACAATATCGTTTTATACGCGTTAAGAGGCAAAACACGGAAACTCTTGATGAAAGAACAGATCAAAAATTGTAAAATTTGAGGTAGGTACCCCAGTGTGGAAGTTTTTAAGACGTCTGTAGACTGGATGAAGGAGTTGGTAGATGACTACGTTACTCTTCTGATACTGAGCGGCAGTTAGGTCTTAAGCAAAATATACTCATTAACAATTGTAAAATTTTGGTAGTTGGTAATTTGTAAATTTTTATAGAATAAGTTGGAGTTGCAAAGTTTGGAGCTTGTTGTTTTGAGTTAGATTTCAGTGCGGGAGTTTGACGCTGACGAGCCTTAAAAGCCATTTTTTGGTTTTTGATAACATTTGAGTTCAGTATTATTGGAGCGCAGTAATTCTTACTGAGGTTCGAGCAAAAAGGGACGAATTGTGAGTAGAAAATGCTAAAAGCGACCCTTTAGGTTGTGCTTTCAATTCATTTATAGTGTTTTTACTTTTTCAGTCTATTTTTTTCCCGAAAATGGGGTCACTGTCCAGTAAAGAATATATATGTGCGACTAGGACCGATATCGTTTGTTTGTTAACCACTGCCATGCGCTCTTTCTCTGTTCTCTTTGTCGTGTTTTTACGAGCAAATGCAATTTCGAGAAAACTTCCTTAAGTTTTCTTAACTATATTGAAAAACAGTTTACCTTATATTCTTATGACTTTTATATGTTTTCTAGTAGCATGAACCATTTAGTACAAAAGCGACGGGATACTAAATATGTTTTAAGTGCAATGTTGTATACAGCTATTTCGACCTCCCAAAACCCTTTTGGGAAGTCGCCGGCTTTCGGAAGGTTCGACTTTATTGGGATATCTCTATCGAAACTTGAATTTCCATAAACAAATACACTCTTTATCCTAGGTTAACCTTTTGTTTCCTCCTTTTTGAAAGGGAAATGGGAAACTATATCCAAAATTTTAGCGATGTTTTAAGATACGATAATTTGATTACGCCGAATACACAGGGAGTAGTTACCCGGTCTCCAAAGCAAGTAATTAGCCCTCTCTTGAATAACCCAGTCACGTTCGATATGTCAAAATTCTTATATGACTCCGAAGCTTTCTAGCCCGCAGATGTTTTTCTATATTTGCTTTTCTTTCCTTTGGGCTCCGTTAGTAAGTATCTTCTCATAATTATGAGACAATGGAATCGTGAAAACCTGCAACTTTCAGTGTTAGAATTTTTCTATATCGAATACGAGCCATTCTTTCCAATTTCCAGACGTCACTGGCCAGAGCGACAAATGTCCTCTTTAAACGGCAGCGAAAAAGATAGGGGTAAGATAGCAGACAGCAGCAAGATAGCACGAATGTAGTTAAGTTTGTACAGGAATTGAGTTTCTCAATCACAGTAGCCTGAGAGCAATGTCTTCCTTTGCCGGATATCGCGAGAGGTCACGCGAGACGGCAAGCAAAAGGACAGCCAAGAATGTGTGAAAAGTCCGAACCCAGTTGAAGGGGACTAGCTGTGGGCCGACTTCACAGAAAAGACACACGTACTCTGTTCTTTCAGCAAACTTTGTATTTCTTCTAATGCTTCAGCGTTGTTACATGTCAACTTAATCTCACACTAGCTTTTTCTATCTCTTCTGACAAAAGCCCAGTGTTATAGCTCCTTTTATCCTGACTGGACATGACAGGTGACAATCCTAATCAGTTGAAATTTCGTCTTACATCAGTAAAAACCCGATTGGCTGTAAGGAATATTATCATATTTTCCTTCGAGGTTATGGCGCAATCGGAAAATCAGCTTTGACTATAAAATTCACTTAAGTCCAGTTAATGTCCAGTCAAAACAAAAAAGTCAGAGAGATATAAAGATCACGAAGAATGTACTCGTCCTCGCGCATGCGTTTTGTCGCGCCGCGCGCACTTTGCTCGCCACCATGAACGGCATGCTTGTAGTCTATACAGTCTCATTAAAACTCCCGCACTTTTTAACTCTAACCTTGCAAATGTTGCTGATATGTTCGTCAACAAAACCAATTACATTTTCTATCCATAGTAATAGCTGATAGTTTAAGACAATGGATTTAATAATGCTAGCAGGCTCCAAAATACGTGAAGTGCAGACTCTGATCATGAGATGAGTGAAAACTTAATATGCGAAAAACGCGGAGGGCACGCGCGTCCAATTTTCGCTTGGCTTCAGTGTTTTCACGACGTCTCTGCTGCCTGAGAGCCAGGTTATTTCAGTGTCATATTAGTTAAACTTAGTGTTTCCAGTATTACGCACTAGCGAGAACAGCATTTCAGAAGTACGAGCCCACACAACAACGTCTTTCCATCCGTTTTCAGCCTGGAGCAATATCCCAGCCTTCTGGACTTCCCGCATCCCGCATCCCGCCGCCTCATCCCGCCCACCACTAACCATCCCACATCCAGGTTTCCAATTTTCGGTTCATCCCGTGTCCGGTGGCAAAGAAAATGTTGCGCAAGACTGTAACCCTATAGGGACATTTTCATTGGTAGTTTCAGGCTTTCAGCTGTTAAGGTTTTCGAATTCTTTGAGTACATTGACAAGCTTTGCTAACCAACAATAAGAAAGTAAGGGCTGGAGAATCGACAGACGCTAAGCGTCTGGACTAATTTATGAGTTAGTTTTAAAGGTATTGTAGACGAGAGTTTGCAAGATTCAAGCGGAATAGCCCTTATGCATGTTGCCGGTCAGACGAGAAAATTTAACCACCAAACTTCGCTTTGAAATCAGGTAAAGTTGCGAAGTTTTGCATAAATGAATTTCCAAGGCATTATAGTTGAAAAGAATACTCATCCAGAAAGAGTGCAATTTTGCTTGTAAGCGAGGATTGTGATGACACTGACGACAACAACAAGCCTTATTTGCAGGACCAAGTACAAGCAGTATTGCAGGTTAAAGCTGTACATAATTGTATATTTTAAGAACAAGAAATTAAGTAAAATTTGACAATTAAGCTACTTTCTTGATAATTCGCCGCAAAAGTCAAAGCAAACCGAAATATAATTCATGAACTCTATATTGATAGAGTAATTGGATGCGTTCATCAGTTCATTGATCAAAACGTTCACCGGTTACTAATGATGAAATCTGCCTAGTCATCTGACGTAATCATGCATAATGACCATTGGAAAGCGACCAATTTCTAGTGTCACTGTAGTGTAATGTTTCTATTTTCTATATTACTTAACTATTCTCCGAAGGGCTTAAGGTCAAGTTAGTGTCATGTAACTAAAATAGGAAGAAAAACAAAGTTCGATCCCAATCAATTCTGTCAGGTTCTACTCAGAGCATCTGCGATTGGACAAAAACCAAATTGAACTGTTGCCTCGATTCAGCTCACTTCATGATTTAAAATTTAGCTCTCTTAGTGTGTTTTTGGAGAGGTGGATATCAAAGTACATATTTGCCTTAAATTCTATATTATCTCTATAGGTCTAAGCTGAACATGATGTTGAAATCTGAACGTCTAATTATGTCATTGTTCTTCATCGCAATAACTGTGTTTGTTGGTAAGTAAAAATTCATGGTTGTTTTACATTTCAAATGTAAAGCTGAGTGGAACCAAGTCTTAGTTAGAAAACTATTAAGACTGCAATGTGCGACAAGTCCTGATGGCTAAAGCTCCCACCTCCCTTTCAACTCAGGTTACGGATAAACAAACATGATAGAATACTAGATTAAGGTTTGTTGTACAATGCTGCATTGACTATCAGTACGGTGAGGTCTAATGGGTTTAATGGTAGTGCAGCGTAGGTTAATGTTTTCAGTTTATAGTTTAGCGGGTGAGTACTTTGTCATCAGAATTTTTTCTGGCTCATTCAAAACAAAAACCTGGCAATAAGGAAGTTGAGATAATGTTCACACAGTAAACTTTTATTTCTTTAAAAAAATTATAATCGGTGACTTCTAAGACTTTACTGACTTCTCATCGATGCAAGATATCATGCTCCACTCAATATTTTAATTATATTTTATAATTTTACTGAACTCACCATCGCTGGCCTGTTTGCTTCTCAAGCCTTTTCGCGTTTTTCGGTTTCGCCGCGGATTTTGCCTATTCCGGGCGCCTTCAGTGTCATTTTCCTAACTGTCGGGGTATTCGGGCTATACCCTTGCAGTGGTAACCAATGCACTGGTCCCGATGGTGAAGACCTGCCAAAAATAACAATAAACATTGCAACCTAATTGACTGTGGTAAAAAGATACAGGTTAAAAAAGAACTAATCGAAATATTTATTTCCTGTTTTCGCGGATTTTGCCAAAGGGCGCCGGGACACTTGCCCACTAGCCAGTTATAAAGGTACTTTTTATTTTTCTGAGAGTTCTATAAGCCTAATACAAAATTTGAAAGAGGTGGCCGCGTCCCCCTCGGCCCACCCCTTAATCCGCCCTTGGTAAAATATAAAATGTTGTCGATTCCTGACAATTCTTATTTAAAATCAGGTTGAAATATGCGGAGAAATTTGTTCCTTGTTTGTAGGAAGCTTTTCAAAAGGTTCTGGAACGTTCTAAGTGTCGGATCACGAGAGAGAGTTAAGTATTTCTTCTTTCGAGTATCCGTAAATAAACAGGGTTTTTGGGCTCCCGGAAATCTCCAAACTTTTTGGTCCTCGGAAAATGCTTATCTTTTGATTGAGAAATTTTAGACTATTATACCTTTCAGCAATTAACCGTTGGAGGTTTGCTATCTATTTTATGTAGTTACGCTCTCCGTTTTTAAAACACACTTAGTGATCTTACCTTGAATTGGCACCTGGCATTTTTGAATGGGAGTTGTCTTCTCCTTAACTGTACTTTAGGAATTGACATCAGTCACGTAACCTGTACCAGAACCACTGAAAAGACTTGGCAAAAGAATTTTAGCTTCCAAGATAGTTATACAATTACAAGTAATTAAGCTGCCCGAGAACTGTACTTAAGAAAATAATTAGTTATCATGCATAAGTTAAGGGAGCTCCTGAAGGATAATGTTTTGCTGAGTGAAAGTGGTAGACATCATCCATCAAGTAAGAAAAAAGAAGTTGTTAAGGAGCAGAAAGAAAATAATTAGTAGAGAAGCTGAGACTATTTTTTGTTCAAGGTAGAGCAGGTGAAGTGAACGAAGAGGAAGTTGTAAGTCTAATAAATACATTAATCACCCTTGAGCAACCAGAGCCCTGGCGCTTTCCTGAGTTTTTTTTTACCTGAATTCTGAATTTCCGAAAGTTTCAAAATAGCGTTTATCATCAATGACAAAGGCTGGTTTGCCGGTAAAGTTCTTTACATCAGCTGGAAAAATGCTGTGAAAAAGAACGGCGCATTTGGTTGTAAGTAAAGAACGCGAGAAGAAAATTCTTCCATGATGTGAATGAATGAATGAATGAATTAAAGCCATTATATTTCAATATGGTGCATCATTACAGTCACACCGTAGTCTCCGATGCTAGTCTTGGCCCTAAGATGATTTTCCTGCGACGGTGAAATCTGATCGTCTCCTTCTTTTCGTTAACGGAAACAGAAACAATTTACAAAACAAGTATTTTAAGGATTTCACATTAAGTAATGTTGCTGTTTTTTTTTTATTTTTAACTCGAGCTATTTTGTTTTCACCTTCAGAAACAAGCAGTTCACAGAGTCCAAACTACAACAAGTGCCACACCAAAGTCCTTTCACTCTCGAACAAAGCAATTGTAAGTTGGTCAGGCAATGTCAAAAAGTTGACACCGGATTTATATTCTGGGATTTGTTTTGGGAAGTTTCATCACTACAGCCCAATCACCATCTTGTGCTGGAACAAAACTACCGAGACATTCAGCTTTTTGAGCCAGTTTGATGATCAAAACTTTAAGAACCCCCAGGTAAAGATAGATGATGATGGCGGCGGCATTGAGGTGTCTGTGGAGGTGCCATTGGCGAGGAATACTGGTCAGACAGTGTTTTGGGACGTACAGTGGGTTGGAATGCACAACAGAGTTATAGATGAAATGCTTTTCTGTTTCTACAAAGTTGGTAAGCGAGTAGGCATACTGCATGCATAATATGGGTACCGCGGGGGACTACTTCCTAAGGGGATACATATGGCTGGGATGTAAGTGAACTTAGTCTACTGTTCTGCAGAGAATGACCTAAACTCTGCGGCCTACATTTAACACCCAGTGACTGAGTAAATTGTCTTGTTAGTTACTAAGTAAGTAATCGGTTTTAGCAATAACAGGCTTAACCCTTATCTTACCTTTGCCTGTCAAAATATGGAAATTGGCCTTTGTTTTTATTTAACGAGCCTTAATTAAGTTTTGTTTTGAAGGTCACTTAAAAAGTAACTACGCAAAATCTTCTTCTTCTTCTCATTAAATTTTCTTTTGTTGCCCTGCACCAGAATGACTGAAAGGGCTTTGCAAAGAGAATGTTAGCTTCCAAGATAGCAGCGAGTGTCTACGTTCAAAAGTTCGAAACAAAATCTAAGAACAAGAACTTAATATCAGCTTCGGTATTTGCGTAACTGATAGTAGAACTGCTTCTTTCTACCAATATCAGCACTGCAATGGAACAAATAATCAACAACAACAACAAATGCTTTATTTGCATGACCATAAAGGAATTACAGTATTGCAATAGCTATTAGTCTAAATTTAAGAACTAATTCAACTAATTAGTACATGCAAAACATTACAAAACGCTCAGTGTCGCCAGTTATTTAATCATTCCATTTACACGTTTTATCATTATCAAAATGAAAAAGTTTAATTTACTCCTCTTATTATTTTAGAAAGTCCTGGTTGTGGCAGTAAAGTGCAAAAGACAGTTTTGGGCACAAAAACAAAACCAGGGGGGTGGCCCTGGCAAGTGTCAATAAAACACCAATCCCAAGGGCACTGGTGTGGAGGGTCGGTTATAGACCAGCGATGGATCATAACAGCCGCACATTGCTTCGATGGACAAGATCACAAAGACTTCACTGTCGTTGCAGGTAGGTAGAAAAACAATCTAAATAATAATAATAGTAGTAATAATAGTAATGATAATAATGATACGCAGGAAGAACATACAGACCTATTCGGCTAACTCAATGATGTACCCAATTCAAACCCTTTGGGAATAAAACTCTTTGTGTCAGGAATTTCCATATCATTTAAATGTGAATGCAACATTATAATGCAAATACAGTACACAAAGAATCTTAACCCCGGGAGATTTGAATTGGGTACAACATCAAGTTAGCCAAATAAGTCTATTGACTAGTTGTTATTCATTACTTCAATCTTGAATTAATACATCATTATATACATATACTAAGTTGAATTTCCCTCGACATTGACGTGCAGTTTTTTGAAAACTATTGCAAATGATGACAAATCATCAAGCTCGATCCCAGGCGCTCCCTAAGAGAGACACTGAAGGGCTTTTCTCCTGACTCGTCCCTAATCCTCTCTTTTTATTTGTAAGCGCCCACGGGATAGTCGTAGGAGACTATGACGTCATTCGGGGAAGGGAACGATGGGAAGGAGACAGGGAACAGAAAACTTCCTATTTCCTTCGCGCGTATCTTCCTCGCCTTTTCCTCATTAATATTCAATTAAGAGATAAAAGGACCACTTGGGACATATTCCCTTAGAAATTGATTTGGAGGAGCGGGAAAAGGCCGGCTGCTTCCGGAAAAACCTGGCTGGTTTTGTGACAGTGCATATAACATGTCATGCACGTCCAAAACACCTTTGACCACCACTTCCATATTTGTTTTTCCCTTAAACTAGGTGACCACCATCTCAATACCTCTGATGGATTCGAGCAAGACATTTTTATACGAGGACTCTACAAACATCCTCGATACAACATAAACAGTATTTATAATTACGATGTGGCATTACTGAAGCTGAACACAACTCTACAATACAATGACCGAGTTCTACCCGTCTGCCTTCCAAAAACAGACTTTGCTACGGGGTGGAAGTGTTTCGTGACTGGTTGGGGAAAATATGGGAAATGGAGTACTAAACAGAACTTCAAGGTATCAAATTTTGTTTTGCCTTGAGCATAATATTTGTCTTTTACCCACATTTCCCTTGAGTGCACCCCACTCTCTCTCTCTCTCTCTCTCTCTCTCTCTCTCTCTCTCTCTCTCTCTCTCTCTCTCTCTCTCTCTCTCTCTCTCTCTTGTAATTATTTCCCGTCAGTCTTTGAGATATTTCTTTGTCTTCTGCTCAGGTTTTGAAGCAAGCCAAACTTCCTCTGGTGTCACGTATTACTTGCAAAAGAAGATACAGGAACTGGCATTCTTTTGGTTATCGGGTCACAAAACGCATGCGTTGTGCTGGTTACCCTAAGGGAGGAGATAGTGTGTGTAACAGCGACGTTGGAGGGCCCCTCGTGTGTGAAAAAAACCGAAAGTGGTACTTAATGGGTGTGGCCAGTTGGAGTGCTGGGTGTGGACCTTACGAGGGGTATGGCGTGTATGCGGATGTGTTGAAGTTCAAGAAATGGATTCGAAAAACAATACAATATTCACAGTGAGAAATCGTAGAATGTGGAAAAAAGGGACTGAAATATTAAGCGGTACTGTTGACTGGAAACAACTCTCGTTGGCATATTTTTTTGAAGGCGGCGCCACTCTTATTGCTTCAATCCGATGTGCGTTTATTTGATTTGCAATAGATATGATGAAGAGTTCCGTTATTTTGAACTCGGTTAACATGTAATTAAGGGTTAACATGAACTCCAGGCAAACTAAAACTGCAGTACAAACTGAAACTTGGTTAAAATTAATCGAAATAATTTTACAGTCTTTTTTACCTTTCATTTTACATGTTTCAGCTTATTTTCAGTGTTTGTGCACGAGGATTTATTTTATTCAGCTATGTGGAAAATAAAAAGAAAATACCCCATGAGTGTTTTTAGCGTTCCCAGCTGCTAGTATGAAATGCGGCTAGTTTAGTGTAAACAAAAAGCAGAGCTCAATCTTCTTTCCTTAGCATGCGAACGCAGACATAGCTTGTCTCCACTCGAAACCAGAAATACGCTTGCGTTTGCAGGCCAAGTCCTCCTGCTAGGCTAGCAAAAACGTCGATCAAGTCAACAGGCCATTTCCAAGTCTCAATAAAATCTCTACTTTTCAAACTAGGCTACGTGCAAAACATTTCTAATGAAAATGAGTGTTATTTGTATGAGCTATGATTAATATCATTTGCATGTCAATGGCTTGGCTCTTAGCCTCGCTTTGAAACAGAGGCTTAGGGCAAAACTCGGAAATGGCCTATCGTACTATTAAAATTTTATGAAAAGCAGCCTATGAAATTCTTTAATTGAAAAATTTCCACAAAATTGTCTACATTAAGTGTCCTTTACGAAGAATTATAATAACAACGTCGATCTTGTGTTTAATGCAATCCCAATAAATATTCGACATCTTTCTGTATATGTTTGCCTTAGGCATGCATTGTTTCGGCTTGTCGACTTCAAAACCCTTACTACTGAAGCGTAATAGTAAAGGCTTTACAGTTCGTAGAGTGACTGTAAACAATCGTCTAACATTTATTACTATTCTGTGAAAAAATATAAAAAACACATTTTACATAACGCTTACGGTCAACTCGCCTTGCCCA